>JAPDNY010000012.1:67669335-68099335 GCA_029375565.1 Gekko gecko | reverse complement strand
CAGTTCATTCCCAAGTCTTGGATTTTAGGGTTGCCAGCTCCAAATCTGGAAATACCAGGAGACTGGGGATGGAGCCTGAGGAGGGCGCGGTTTGGAGAGGGGAGGGATTTCATTGTGGTATAAAGCCATAGAGTCCCCCTTCCAAAGCAGCCATTTTCTCCAGATGAAATGACCTCTGTCACCTGGAAATTAGTTGTAATAGCATATCTACAGCCACCACCTGGAGGTTGGCAAGCCTAAGTGGAGCAAGATCCCAGAAGCAAGCCAAACACACAGAGTCTTTGAGGTACCCAGAAAGCACGGAGACTCGAGAGCCCCTTGGAAGGAGTCTCAGAGCCTGCTGGGCACTTTGAGACTCACCAAAGTCAAGTCAGGATCATGCAGCCCCCCTTTTTAAGCTGCTGACTCGCTGTCTCCCTCTATCTGTGTCTTCCACCCCTGAGTGAAGACCCCTCCGTTTCATTTGGCCTGCCCCCACGATTGGCCCTCCTTCCTGGTTCTGGTATTGTGTGTTAAACACTGTTGTAATCTTTTGTTGTAATATTGTTGCCATCTTTTCATGCTTTCTGAGCACCTTCTTTGGACCCCGATTGGGTGGAAAGGTGGCATGAAAATGTTGTACATAAGCGAATGTCTGCCCTTCTGGGCAATGACACAGACACCTGGAATGCTTCTAAGTCAACTGAAGTCCAGGATCCTGCTTTTCCCAGCATCCATAGGCACGGGGGGAGAAATGGACCGTTTTCCTCCCCATTCCTTGGGTTCTGTCCTGTTCAAGTCAATGAACTTCACTGGAAGACTTGGAGAATGAATCCCCAAGAATGGAGAGGGATCGGTCCTAAAATGAAATGGAGCTGCTGGAATCTACTCATTCCTACTTCTGATTGCATCCGAGTCCCCACCATTCCACTAAAGGAGACACTCCCTTCCCAGGCATGAAAGAAAGACACAAGAGACAAGTATATATATAAAAATTTAAATCAACTTTATTGAATAAATTGTAAGAGGCAGCCCTAAAACTCCCACCTGTTCTCATCTGGGCCTAACTACACGCGACACTGTTTCCAGGCCGGGGAGCGAACCTGGAGAGAGTGTGGCATGTCGAGAGGTCCGGAGTTTACAAGGAAGGCAGTGCAGAGAAGGCGAAAAACCTGCGTCCACCAGGGCCAATGTGGGGCTGCAGGGAAAAATTCCTTCTCGGCTCCATTTCAGGCAACCAGCTATAAGCCTGCACTGTCCGATTAGTGTGGTGGGAGGGGCGCTTTTGCCTCTTAAAACTGGGCCGGACCGGATGAAATCAGGCCTCTCTTGAGCTGCTGTCCGTCTTGGAGATGTATTGACGTGACTTTGGCAAGGGCTATCCTCAAGGATGAGAGCCGGCGTGATGTAGTAGATTGTAATCCATGCAGCAGATTCTAATCTGGAGAACCATCTTCAATCTGTTACTCCTCGACGTGAAGCCTGCTGGAAGACCTTGGGAAGGAAACTGGAAACCATCTATCTATCTATCTATCTATCTATCTATCTATCTATCTATCTATCTATCTATCTATCTATCTATCTATCTATCTATCTATCTATCTATCTATCTATCTATCTATCTATCTATCTATTGTTGATGTGCTGACATGACTTTGGCAAGGATAATCTTCAAGGATGAGAGCTGTTGTGGTGTAGTAGATTCTAAGATGTGTAGTAGATTCTAATCTGGAGAACCATGTTGATTCGCTACTCCTCGACGTCAAGCCTGCTGGGGGACCTTGGGAAGGAAACTGGAAACCATCTATCTATCTGTCTGTCTGTCTGTCTGTCCACCTACTATCTATCTGTCAATCTATTGTTGATGTGATGATGTGACTCTGACAAGGACAATCCTCAAGAATGAGATCCGGTGCAGTGTAGTAGATTCTAGTATGTGTAGTAGATGAGAGCTGGTGTAGTGTAGTAGACTCTAATATGTGTAGTAGATTCTAATCTGGAGAACCATGTATGATTCGCTACTCCTTGACGTGAAGCCTGCTGGGAGACAATCACCAGCACCTTAAACCTGATCCAGACCTCCATCGGCAGCCAGTGCATCTGCTTCAAGACGGGAGAGATACCCTCCCTCCCAAGGAGAACCTGCCAGCAATCTTGCCGCTGCTTTCTGGACTGTTTCAGGATCTCCTGTATGAAAAGAGATGAGATTTGGGGGGGGGGAGTAGGAAACAGGTTTTGGGGAGAGAAGTGCAAAAACGGAAGCAAGGGGAAGAGGGAAGAAACAGTGGAAAGGGGGAGGAAGGAAGGGGAGAGATTTAGGGAAGAGGTGCAGGATGCTCTCTCCCCGAGATGGGTGATGGCATGTGGGTGCAGCCTCTTGAGGAGAGACAGCAGGAAGAGGAGGATGCCTCTCCAAGAGAGGTTTGAATCCCCAGAGGAGCAGCCCCAAGTTGGTGAGTTTTATAGGCCAGGGCATTATGAAATGAGGCCAGAGGGTCGCCCAGCCCCTGTGTTCAGTCTCAATGAAGCCAGCCCAGCCTCCCTGAAGTCACAAAGCTCCAGGCCCCTCGAGGTCATAATGCCCCGACCTATAAAACCTCAGCAACTTGGGGCTGCTCCTCTGGGGATTCAAACCTCTCTTGGAGAGGCATCCTCCTCTTCCTGCTGTCTCTCCTCAAGAAGCTGCACCCACATGCCATCACCCATCTCGGGGAGAGAGCATCCTGCACCTCTTCCCTAAATCTCTCCCCTTCCTTCCTCCCCCTTTCCCCTTTTTCCCCCTCTTCCCCTTGCTTCCTTTTTTGCACTTCTCTCCCCAAAATATGTTTCCTGCTCCCCCCCCCCCCCAAATCTCATCTCTTTTCATTCAGGAGATCCTGAAAAAGTCCAGAATGCAGCGGCAAGATTGCTGGCAGGTTCTCCTTGGGAGGGAGGGTATCTCTCCCGTCTTGAAGCAGATGCACTGGCTGCCGACGGAGTTCTGGATCAGGTTTAAGGTGCTGGTGATTGTTTCCCAGCAGGCTTCACGTCAAGGAGTAGCGAATCATACATGGTTCTCCAGATTAGAATCTACGACACATATTAGAATCTACTACACTGCACCAGCTCTCATCTACTACACATACTAGAATCTACTATACTGTACCGGCTCTCATTCTTGAGGTTTGTCCTTGTCAAAGTCACATCATCACATCAACAATAGATTGATTGATTGATTGATTGATTGATTGATAGATAGATAGATAGATAGATAGATGGGAGGGAGATAGATAGATAGATAGATAGATAGATAGATAGATAGATAGATAGATGGTTTCCAGTTTCCTTCCCAAGGTCTCCCAGCAGGCTTCACTTCGAGGAGTAGCGAATCAACATGGTTCTCCAGATTAGAATCTACTACACATCTTAGAATCTACTACACCACAACAGCTCTCATCCTTGAAGATTGTCCTTGCCAAAATCACGTCATCACATCAACATGATAGATGAGATAGATAGATAGATAGATAGATAGATAGATAGATAGATAGATAGATAGATAGATAGATAGATAGATGGTTTCCAGTTTCCTTCCCAAGGTCTTCCAGCAGGCTTCACGTCGAGGAGTAACAGATTGAAGATGGTTCTCCAGATTAGAATCTGCTGCACGGATTAGAATCTACTACATCACGCCGGCTCTCATCCTTGAGGATCAGCCCTTGCCAAAGTCACGTCAAGACATCTCCAAGACGGACAGCAGCTCAAGAGAGGCCTGATTTCATCCGGTCCGGTCCGGCCCAGTTTTAAGAGGCAAAAGCGCCATTCCCACCACACTAATCGGACAGTGCAGGCTTATAGCTGGTTGCCTGAAATGGAGCCGAGAAGGAATTTTTCCCTGCAGCCCCACATTGGCCCTGGTGGACGCAGGTTTTTCGCCTTCTCTGCACTGCCTTCCTTGTAAACTCCGGACCTCTCGACATGCCACACTCTCTCCAGGTTCGCTCCCTGGCCTGGAAACAGTGCCGCGTGTAGTTAGGCCCAGATGAGAACAGGTGGGTGTTTTAGGGCTGCCTCTTACCATTTATTCAATAAAGTTGATTTAAATTTCTATATATATATACTATGTCTCTTGTGTCTTTCTTTCATGTCTGGGAAGGGAGTGTCTCCTTTAGCGGAATGGTGGGGACTCGGCTGCAATCGGAAGTAGGAATGAGTGGATTCCAGCAGCTCCACTTCATTTTAGGACCGATCCCTCTCCATTCTTGGGGATTCATTCTCCAAGTCTTCCAGTGAAGTTCATTGACCTGAACAGGACAGAACCCAAGGAATGGGGAGGAAAACGGTCCATTTCTCCCCCGTGCCTATGGATGCTGGGAAAAACAGGATCCTGGACTTCAGCTGACTTAGAAGCATTCCAAGTGTCTGTGTCATTGCCCAGAAGGGCAGACATTCGCTTATGTACAACATTTTCATGCCACTTTTCCACCCAATCGGGGTCCGAAGAAGGTGCTCAGAAAGCATGAAAAGATTACGACAACAAAAGATTACAACAGTGTTTAACACACAATACCAGAACCTAGGAAAGAGGGCCAATCATGGGGGCAGGCCAAATGAAACGGAGGGGTCTTCACTCAGTGGTGGAAGACACAGATAGAGGGAGACAGCAAGTCAGCAGCTTAAAAAGGGAGGCTGCATGATCCTGACTTGACTTTGGTGAGTCTCAAAGTGCCCAGCAGGCCTAGGCTCTGAGACTCCTTCCAAGGGGCTCTCGAGTCTCCGTGCTTTCTGGGTACCCCAAAGACTCTGTGTGTTTGGCTTGCTTCTGGGATCTTGCTCCACTTAGGCTTGCCAACCTCCAGGTGATGGCTGTAGATATGCTATTACAACTAATTTCCAGGTGACAGAGATCATTTCATCTGGAGAAAATGGCTGCTTTGGAAGGGGAACTCTATGGCTTTATACCACAATGAAGTCCCTCCCCTCTCCAGACCCCGCCCTCCTCAGGCTCCATCCCCAGTCTCCTGGTATTTCCAGACTTGGAGCTGGCAACCCTAAAATCCAAGACTTGAGAATGAACTGTTTCAAGTGGGTGCCTAGTAGAGACAGATCTCAACTGGTATTCTCTCGGCATGGCAATTCAAGGGAATGAGTAGCTTTAATTTCAATGTCCAATCTAATATTATGTTTCTTCTATATACACTTACTGGGAAGGCAGTTTGGAAAAGCACAGTGGGATTCCAACTGAACTTGCAGCAAATTTACCTCCAGACGTCTTTCCCTTGTGTTCATGGGACCTATCCTAGTCAAAGCTGGGTAAGATGGACAACACATTTATTCCAGCAGAGTTCACCTGGTATTCTAGGGCTAAGATCAGGACCAAGGGTGGAATCCCGTAGGCATGCGTACCTCAATAAGCAAATGGGCAGTGGATGAGACAAATCCAAGCCTCCCATGAGCATCAATTCACCTGCCCTAGAGGGTGGGAAGTCGATCAGGGAATTCATTGCACCCACAGGATGCATAGAGCTGAAGCCTTGATTCAGCTCACATCAGTGTCCCGTGCCTTCCTCTGGTTGCAAATGGACACCCTGCCAAGGTTCCTTCCCTACGGTGTTAAAAGGGGGCATGTATTGTGTTCATCGAGGTCTCTGCCCAAAGCTTCCTGTTTGAGGGCTGTTAGAACCATTTTTTTGGGGGGGGGGCACACTTCTAGCTGTGAGCCTGCAATCCTCTGAACACTCCACTGTGGTTTCGGCCCCACCGCAACTGCTGGGACACACTTTGGAATGAACATGTAGGGGATTGGAGGGCCAAACACCCCCCTCCCAGGTTTCTTTGCTCCCATTTCTGACCCCATCTGGCCACCAACAGGCTTTGAAGCTGCCTATGGAAATGAGGAAAGGGGTCGCCCAGCCCCTTTGTTCAGTCACAATGAAGCCAGCCCAGCCTCCCTGAAGTCACAAAGCTCCAGGCCCCTCGAGGTCATAATGCCCTGGCCTATAAAACTCAGCAACTTGGGGCTGCTCCTCTGAGGATTCAAACCTCTCTTGGAGAGGCATCCTCCTCTTTCTGCTGTCTCTCCTCAGGAGGCTGCACCCACATGCCATCACCCATCTCGGGGAGAGAGCATCCTGCACCTCTTCCCTAAATCTCTCCCCTTCCTTCCTCCCCCTTCCCACTTTTTCTTCCCTCTTCCCCTTGCTTCCTTTTTTGCACTTTTCTCCCCAAAATCTGTTTCCTACTCCCCCCCTCCCCAAATCTCATTTCTTTTCATACAGGAGATCCTGAAACAGTCCAGAATGCAGCGGCAAGATTGCTGGCAGGTTCTCCTTGGGAGGGAGGGTATCTCTCCCGTCTCGAAGCAGATGCACTGGCTGCCAACGGAGTTCTGGATCAGGTTTAAGGTGCTGGTGATTGTCTCCCAGCAGGCTTCACATCAAGGAGTAGTGAATCATACATGGTTCTCCAGATTAGAATCTACTACACATATTAGAGTCTACTACATTGCACCGGCTCTCATCTACTACACATACTAGAATCTACTACACTGCACCGGCTCTCATTCTTGAGGATTGTCCTTGTCAAAGTCATATCATCACATCAACAATAGATAGATAGATAGATAGATAGATAGATAGATAGATAGATAGATAGATAGATAGATAGATAGATAGATAGATAGATAGATAGTAGGTAGATAGATAGATAGATAGGTAGGTAGATGGTTTCCAGTTTTCTTCCCAAGGTCTCCCAGCAGGCTTCACTTCGAGGAGTAGCGAATCAACATGGTTCTCCACATTAGAATCTACTACACATATTAGAATCTACTACACCACAACAGCTCTCATCCTTGAAGATTGTCCTTGCCAAAGTCATGTCAGCACATCAACAATACATTGATAGATAGATAGATAGATAGATAGATAGATAGATAGATAGATAGATGAGATAGATAGATGAGATGGATGAGTGTGTAGTGAGCAGTCTCCTTCCCAAGGTCTTCCAGCAGGCTTCACGTCGAGGAGTAACAGATTGAAGATGGTTCTCCAGATTAGAATCCGCTGCACGGATTAGAATCTACTACATCACGCCGGCTCTCATCCTTGAGGATTGCCCTTGACACAGTCACGTCAATACATCTCCCAGATGGACAGCAGCTCAAGAGAGGCCTGATTTCATCCGGTCCGGTCCGGCCCAGTTTTAAGAGGCAAAAGCGCCCCACTCACCACACTAATCGGACAGTGCAGGCTTATAGCTGGTTGCCTGAAATGGAGCCGAGAAGGAATTTTTCCCTGCAGCCCCACATTGGCCCTGGTGGACGCAGGTTTTTCGCCTTCTCTGCACTGCCTTCCTTGTAAACTCCGGACCTCTCGACATGCCACACTCTCTCCAGGTTCGCTCCCCGGCCTGGAAACAGTGTCGCGTGTAGTTAGGCCCAGATGAGAACAGGTGGGTGTTTTAGGGCTGCCTCTTCCAATTTATTCTATAAAGTTGATTTAAATTTATATATATATATTTCTCTCATGTCTTTCTTTCATGCCTGGGAAGGGAGTGTCTCCTTTAGTAGAATGGTGGGGACTCGGATGCAATCAGAAGTAGGAATGAGTAGATTCCAGCAGCTCCATTTCATTTTAGGACCGATCCCTCTCCATTCTTGGGGATTCATTCTCCAAGTCTTCCAGTGAAGTTCATTGACTTGAACAGGACAGAACCCAAGGAATGGGGAGGAAAACAGTCCATTTCTCCCCCCGTGCCTATGGATGCTGGGAAGAACAGGATCCTGGACTTCAGTTGACTTAGAAGCATTCCAGGTGTCTGTGTCATTGCCCAGAAGGGCAGACATTCGCTTATGTACAACGTTTTTATGCCACTTTTCCACCCAATCGGGGTCCGAAGAAGGTGCTCATAAAGCATGAAAAGATTACAACAATATTACAACAAAAGATTACAACAGTGTTTAACACACAATACCAGAACCAGGAAGGAGGGCCAATCGTGGGGGCAGGCCAAATGAAACGGAGGGGTCTTCACTCAGTGGTGGAAGACACAGATAGAGGGAGACAGCAAGTCAGCAGCTTAAAAAGGGGGGCTGCATGATCCTGGCTTAACTTCTGTGAGTCTCAAAGTGCCCAGCAGGCCTAGGCTCTGAGACTCCTTCCAAGGGGCTCTCGAGTCTCTTTGCTTTCTGGGTGCCCCAAAGATTCTCTCTGTGTTTGGCTTGCTTCTGGGATCTTGCTCCCTATTAATTACAACCGCTTAGTCATATCTAAGGCTGTGTTCAAGCAGAAAGGCCATGGAGGATTGTGACCTAGGAAGTTCAGCTGCAGCAATGCGGACAGAGGGCATCGGCTCATCTGTGGCTTCCGGCAGTGGTGCAGGAGGACGCAGTGGACCAGCTGACACCAGTCATTCTGGCTGCTAAAGGGCCTGAGCTCCATTATTCCTGTGGCTCTGTTGGAGCTCTGCTTTATCCTGGGCACCAGTTGGAACTCCAGGGCAGGAACTTTCGCAGTTTTAAATGGCCAGTCCCTATAGCTGCCTTGCACCAAGCGGATCCCCATCGGTGGCCCTCCCCACAGGCTCAATGTGACCGGGGTTCCCTGGATGAGACGGATCACTGGCCTAACCCAGCAGGGCATGATTAGTGTTCTTAGGTGACACAAACTGCATCTCATCCTGAGTCAACCTGTAATGAAAAAGACAGCATTCTGCAGGTGGGGGTCCCACTACAAAAGAGGCCCTCTTTCCAGACAACACAGACATCCAGAGGACGGCCAGAGATTCTCACAGTACAGGCAGGTTCATATGTGAGTAGGCGGCCCTGCTCCGTAGACAAGTTGGTCTGGGCAAAGTAGAGACAGAACTCAACTGGTATTCTCTCGGCATGGCAGTTCAAGGGTAATGGGTAACTTTTTAATTTCAATGTCCAATCTAATATTATGTTTCTTCTATATACACTTACTGGGAAGGCAGTTTGGTAAAGCACAGTGGGATTCCAACTGAATCTGCACCAAACTTACCTCCAGACGTCTTTCCCTTGTGTTCATGGGACCTATCCCGGGCTAAGTCAGCAGTCCCATTTTATTTAATGGAGCTTACTCCCGGGAAAGGGTTCTTAGGGGGATGGCGGGTAGGGTGGCCAGCTCCAGGTTGAGGATTTCCTGGAGATTTGGGGATGGAGCCTGGGGAGGACAGGGACTTCAATAGAGTACAATGCCATAGAGTCTACCCTCCAAAGCGTCCATTTTCTCCAGAGGACCTGATCTCTGTAGTCCGGAGATGAGTACGAATTCTGAGGGATCCTCAGGTCCCAGCTGGAGGCGGGCATCCTTACCTGGTGCTGTGCAGCATGCTTACCTCCAACCTATCCTGTGCCATTTGCGCTGCTTACAGGCATATTTCTGGGGTCAATTTCAAGTGCTGGTTTTGCCATCTGAAGATTTTCATGACCAGCAAACCATGGATTTGACGTTCCACCTCTCTCTGTGTGAGTTTACGTGCCAATAAAGATTAGGTCAGTGAGCTCGGTTGGTGTTACTTTCATTTTTAAAAAACAGCAGTTGCTTCTTCTAAGCTCTGGAACTGAAATTTAGGAAAGGCCCAGTGAACAGCATTACTTCTAAGGATATGTCATAAAGTGTTCTGTTTTCTCTGTACATTTAGCTGACTAGGGTTGCCAGCTCTGGGTTGGGAAATACCTGGAGATTTTGGGGGTGGATCCTGGGGAGGGTGGGGCTTGGGGAGGGGAGGGGCCTCAGCAGGGTCTAATGCCACCTTCCAGAGCAGCCATTTTCTCCAGGGGAACTGATCTCTGTCGTATGAAGACCGGTTGTAATAGATCTCCAGGCCTCATCTGGAGGTTGACAACCATAGCTGAGATGGTTTTCTGCATAGTTATAGAAGTGCTTTAAGTGCAGGAGCGTTCTTTTGAATGTTTATGGCTGGTTTAATCGGCCTGTATGTACCCACATTGAAAAGATTTACCGGCACAATTTTTCTGCTGATTTTCATGAATGTCTTGGGAGTCTCAGTAAGTTGCAACTGGGGCTGCTACTTACCCAGTAACTAGGGTTGCCAGTTCTGGATTGGGAAATACCTGGAGATTTGGGGGGTGGAACCTAGGCAGGGATGGGATCTCAGTGGGGTATAACACCATAGAGTCCACCCTCCGAAGCAGCCATTTTCTCCAGGGGAACTGATTGCCACCTGGAGTTCAGTTCTAATTCTGTGAAATCATAGAATCATAGAATGTTAAGAGTTGGAAGGGACCTTGCAAGTCATCTAGTCCAACCTCCTGCACTCTGCAGGAGCATAGCCAAAAGATAGCCCTACATACCTACATACCTAAATCTGCAGGCTCCACCTGGAGGTTGGCAGCCCTACAGCAGGGGGTACCAGGTCTGGGTTGGAAAATATCTGGAGACTTTGGGGGTGGATCTGGGAGAGGGTAGCATTTGGGGAGGGGAGGGGCTTCAGCATGGTACACTGCCATAGAGTCACCTTTCAAAGCAGCCATTTTTCCAGGGGAGCTGATCTCTAGGGCTCACCTGGAGGCTGGTAACCTTAGCAGGAGGCCTCCTGGTAATGCTCTCTGTTGCCCTGTCCCCGTCCTTTGCTCAATGGAGCAGTGGGGGCAGGAAACAGCATGTGGAAGTCACTTCCTGTTTAAAAATATATGACACACTAGGAATCTCAAAAATCTCTGTGGTTTTTACTACAGAGATTTTTGAAATTCCCAAAAAGTAATTCAGGGCTCTTTTTGTAGCAGGAACTCCTTTCCATATTAGGCGACACACCCCCTAATGTAGCCAATCCTCCAAGAGCTTACAGTAGCCCCCATAAGAAGAGCTCTGTAAGCTCTTGGAGGATTGGCTACATTTAGGGGTGTGTTGCTTAATATGCAAAGGAGTTTCTGCTACAAAAAGAGCCCTAGTCATGATAACACTGCCTGTTTCAAATCAGGAAGTGACTTCCAAGAAGTTCCTGCCTCCCCAAAGAGGTCCACATCCAATCTAACTTATGCTTTTGGGTACGTCTTGTTTTCATCTGTGCTCTGTAATGCAATTACTCAACATACCTGTGTTTTGGAATTATGGACCCTCTGGCCTTCCTTTGTCATAACTTTCTCCACCTTCCCCTCCCTGTCCTTTGTTCCATGACATCCACTGTTTGTACCTGTGTCCATCATGACCCTGCCAACTGAATATTCAATCAGGAGTCCCCAACTGTGGGTTCCATGACATCCATTGACACCTTTCCCGTTACCCGCCAAGTGTTTTTAGAAAGTGGGTGGGGC
Source organism: Gekko gecko (assembly GCA_029375565.1). Classification (NCBI taxonomy): domain Eukaryota; kingdom Metazoa; phylum Chordata; class Lepidosauria; order Squamata; family Gekkonidae; genus Gekko; species Gekko gecko. The sequence continues at coordinate 68,088,081 of JAPDNY010000012.1, read as the reverse complement.
CAGGTGTAGCTTTTGCCCAGCAAGGCTTCTAATTGGCTACTGGAGATTTGATTGACTATGCAGAATGTTAGAAAACATTACTTTGGCAGCGGCAGCCCGCACAGCACAAGGATCTTCTCTGTGTGATTGAAGGTAAGCTTCAGTTAAGGCAGCCATTTTATGGTTAGCTTTGCTTCCCAGAGCAGCTCTTTTGTGGCTGTGCCCACAACACTGTCTCAGAATCCCAAAGGTGCCCGTGGGCTCAGAAAGGTAAATCAAAGTGAGCTTCAGCTCCCTGGAAGCGTATGCCACTTGCTAGTGGGGCTGATGGGTCCCCCAGGAGGGTGGAGGTACCCCTGCTAAAAAGGTCCCCAATCCGCCGATCTGGAAAAGGCTGGTGGGGGGAACCCTGCCCCCAAAGTGCCTAGGGCGGGCTGATGTGCCCGGCACGATTACGTCACCTCCGGATGACGTAATCGCACTGGGCACGTCACTGGCTGACACTCTAGCAATCAGCCTGAAAACTCTATGGTACCTGAAAACCCTATGATTGCTAGAGCGTCAGCCGGCGACGTGCCCAACGTGATGATGTCACTTCCAGGTGACGTCATCGTGGCATGCATGCTTTGCACACGCGCACGGGGACTCCCGAACAGGGCCCATAGCTCCCCCGCTGGCTGGAAGGTAAGACTTGGCAACGCTGCTAGTCCTTAAGGTAGCGTTCTTTGGCCCAATCTGCATCTAGTATTTGCTCCAAAGTTTTACCAAACCCACACTGGAACAGAAAAAGATGTGGCTCAAAACCACATTCAAATACTCCAGGCCAATGCTGTACTGACTGCAGAGTCACCCCTGAATGGCCATAAAACAGCCATAAATCTCCAGTCATACCTTTTATTGGCATACTCAAACATAGTACAAAAATAGGAACAAGCAAAACATACAGTTCAAGATTAAGAACAATAGGCTATGCAGATGGTACCATAAAACTTTGAGATCAAATGAAGTGAAAGCAGCATGCTGTCTGGACACTGCCATAAAATCCGACAATCAATCAAAGTGAGATTGACATGCAACGTAGAGGGGAATTTCTTTCCCAGCGTGGGTTTGGTAAGACAGCGGAGCAAATGCTGGATGCAGATTGGGCCTTTGTTTTTGATTTGTTCTGGCTTCTGTGCTGCTGCTGCTGCATATTGAATTGGTGTAATCACTTGCTTTTTTAAATTCTTGCTGTTATTCTATAGCTGGGACTCTTTTTTTCCAAATGCCGGTAATCTGCCCTGAGGACCTTTCAAGTGGAAGGGTAGGATATATTTTTAAAAGAAAAGAAAAGAAAGCTTGACCAGAGGATGTTGTGACCAGAGCTACAAACCAACTTTATTGGCAGTCATTTGAAGCTGGAAGACTTGATTCATCACCATTGGCTTGAATGCACTGTAACAGCATCAGACAGGCCTTCAAGGGCTCGTACACCTGCACAATCTGAAATGTGATATATCTGGTTTAGAGAAATCCATGCAGGACAGCTCCATTGGCAGCCATTAGTCCACTGAGAACATGTCCTGTTCCTCTTTTATAGCCATTGTGGAGAACGGAACACCATTGCCTGGTTGAAACAAAAAACAAGTTTATAGTAATACTTGGACAATATCTTGTCTGAATTATATCCCCTCCCCCTTTCCCTGAATTCTGTAGTATCAAATCCATGATGCTGAAGCACTTGGGATTTATAGATGGAGAGATAAACAGTACCAATAAAGAGTTTTAAAACTCTGTAAAATGTGTTTCCCACAAACCAGCTAACCTGTGGAGAAGGCGGCTGGAGTCGGGCAGAGAATAAATGTTTTATGGAGGCTTGCAACACAGGGTTACGATTATGATTAAAACTTTATGGCATCATTTCATTTAAAGGTAGCAGCATCCAGTTTTTAAGAAATGCAAGACGAAGATGAAAGGAGAAAGAGGTTGTAGGTATAGCCAGAAGGCCGCAGGGGCTTGGTCTTGCCTACTGCTTGTTGTGCTTAGAGCTGCCAACTCTAGGTAGGGAAATACCTGGAGATTTTGCTGGTGGAGTCTGAGGAAGGTGGGGCTTGGGGGGAGGAGGGACTTCAGTGGGGTATAATACCAGGGAGTTCTCCTTTCAAAGCAGCCATTTTCTCCAGGTGAACTGATCTTTGTCTCCTGGAGACCAGTTGTAACTCCGTGCGATCTCCAGCCACCGCCTGGAGGTTGGTGACTCTTCCCAGATCATAATCTGACACAGGTAGGGAAAGAAGTCAAGGAACCCTCAGGTGTGTTGGGGACCTTGGTAGAGTTGGTTCAGGATTAGGGTTACCAGGTACCCTCCGGCAACCTGCAGAGGGTCTGGGGGACTTACTGGCAGGAAATGACATCATCATGTTGCCGGCGACACAGGCATGCTCTGGTATTTGGGCAAAAAACATTAATGTTCTTTGCCACTTCCGACTCTCACAGCTCCTCTTTTAGGGTTACCATATTTTGAAAAGCAAAACGGGGACATATTTCCCGACTGACTACTTCAAACAAGTGATCACTGGGGCAAATCTCGTTTTAAATACCCCTGCTATTTAAGGTGTGATAATTGCTACTAACTGGGAATATTCCTAAACTTCCAACCTCAAAAGGTGACATCTTTATCAGTTTGTTAAAAACAGCCAAAACAGGACGGACACACAAGAAAAGAGGACATGGCCTCTAGAAAGAGAACATCTGGCGACCCTACCTCTTTGCCTACGGTGGTGGCGGATAGCAGAGGGAACCATGCCAAAGAGGTGATGTGGAGGAAGTCGCTGAAGGATGTGTATCTTGAGGGCTGCTACTTGATTCTACACCCCCCCCCCAACCAGGATCTGCACCAGGATTAATTAAGCACCAAGGGATTTAGAGTGAGATACCAATATGTGATTCAGAAACTCCGGAGGATGGCGGAAGACAGGAGGGCCTGGCCTGATGTGGTCCATGGGGTCGCGGAGAGTCGGACTCAACTGAGCGACTGAACAACAACAACAAAAGCCAATATGTGGTGATAGTTTTATTTCTCCCTGGCCGCTGACTCTGTGGGAGCCTTGAACAAATGTCTGGAGAAGGTAATTGGAAAGATAGGAGCATAAAAACATCAAAGAGCCCTGCTGGATCAGACCAATGGTCCTTCTAGTCCAGCACCCTGTCTCACACAGTGGCCAGGACCTGACAAAGGTCAGTCAAATGTAGGAAAGGGGGCCAATGTTAAAAACTTGATGAAGGAAATATAAAAATATAAAAATACATGTATTTATTGTTCACAAATTTAAAAATATATAAGGGCCCAGTCACACGTTATGTATAAATAATGAACGATAAAACACAAGGGCTTATAAATCTGACCTGATGCGTTTCGGCCTACATAGGCCTTCCTCAGAGTTCAATAGTGAGGAACATATTGGTTATTATAAAACACATAGTACAATCATATAAATACAGAGCATGAATACAATAAGGACTAGAAGCAAGTTGTTTCAAGATAACCCACCAGGCACAGAGTAAAAAATAAATGAGGCCTCTGATAGTGCAATCACACGCCCAGTGGTTCTCAGATATCAACTTCTGGTCTAGGAAACACCTTCCTATGATTGTAGAGCCAAATAATCTTCAAGCAAAGGTGTGATCAAACATGGATAACCCGCCCAACATACGTAGCTCTCCTGTGGCAAATTCGCCGTGTGACCGGGGCCGTTGTGTTGATATTCTTGACTGTTTTACTGCTGATTTGATGGAGGGCCTTCTGAGGACTGGGTTATTGTTCTAATGGGTTCTTGGAAGCTGCCTCGGGAGCACATTTGCGAGACAGAATGCTTCCGACAGTTAATTTTGTCAGAGTGCCCTGACCTGAGGCCTAGTCCACATGTCAAGAGGAAAACACTTGTCAGCCTCCAGGTGGAGCCCAGAGATCTCCCAAATTCCAGAATGTTCCTTTGTTGTTAAGAAGAGAGAGGGGAAAAAATAGCTGGGCAGAGAGAAAGGTTCTGTTTTATGTAGGCTCCATCCCTGAAATCTCCAGGGATTTTCCAGCCCAAATTCTGCAAATCTAAGGGAACGAGGTGGTACATCCCTGAGGAGGCAGAATGGACTGTACCACTTGAGATTGCATGGGGAGGATTCCAACTTCCAACGTACCTTTGTGTTTTTTAAGAAACAGAAAAATAAGCTGGGCAGAGAAAAATGTTCTGTCTTCCCCTCTTTGACTGATGTGCTCCCTTTTCTTCTTAGGGTTGCCAGCTTCCAGGTAGTGGCTGGAGATCTCCTGGGATTGCAGTTGATCTTCAGGAGACAGAGAGCAAGTTCCCCCGGAGGAAATGGCCACTTTGGAGAGTGGACTCCGTGGCATTGCGCCCCACTGAGGTCTCCCCCCTCCCCAAACCCCGCCCACCCTAAGGCTCCACCCCCCAAATCTCCAGGTATTTCCCAACCTAGAGCTGGCAGGCAACCCTATTTCTACATGCAAGGTTTTTGCTTTAACATCAGGGAGTGTTCCAAAATGTAATCTTCCACCTACAATCAGTCTATTCTGTTCCATCAGGATTTTGTCACCTGGAGTTGCCAACCCTGGAGATTTGGTGGCAGAGCATGGAGACGGCAGCCTATCGGGAGGGGAGGGGCCTCAGCAGAGTATAATGCTATAGAGTCCATCCTCTAAAGCAGCCATTTTGTACAGTCTGGAGATAGTTGTAATTCTGTGATTTCTCCAGGCCCCACCTGGAAGTCGGCAATCCTATAAATGTCACCCCATTTTCTGATTTAACCCTAATAACCCTAATTTATCAGTATGCTTTTCCACCCCTGAAAGTCATTTTCTTACCATCTTGGGATCCGACCCTCCCCTCCGACGTTACAAAAACATTTGTGTTTTCTATTGTGCTGAGCCTGCCTTATGAAGAAGGGGGGTTAAGACGACTCTCTTATCGTGCTGACACAGCTGCTGGGATAAATGGGAACAAATGCTGGGTTTTGCCTTTCTCGCTTTTCGCTTCAACTTTCCTTGCAGCGCCGAAGCCTGCCCACCCCGTGCTGTGAAACCCAAAGGGAGCATCGGCGTATGTTTCAAATTCACTTCGCCCTGGCGCTCTTTCTCGTGGGCGTGGGACAGGAGGCCGTGCGGTGCATGAAGTCACGGACAGCAAGCGCAACAAGGGTGCGGCACCGTTGTGTGGCCGAGAAATGGGGGCAAGCCATTTCAGTTCCCTGCATGCCTTCTGAGAAGGATTAGGAGAGGAGGAGGGGACGTTACAGAGGCTCGCAAAGTTATGGAGAGGGTGGGGTGGGTGGATACAGAGAACATTCACTCTCCCTTCCCCCGAATGCTAGAGTTCAGCGGCACCCAATGAAGTTGGCAGGGAATAAATTCAGGGAAGACAAAAGAAAGTAGTTCACACAGTGCGTAATTAAATGATACAAGTAATTGGTGTGGGGACCAGGCACTTAAGTAGCTTTAAAAGGGTTAGCCTGATTTATGTAGGGTAAGTCCATCAATGGCTATTAGCCATATTAGCAAAGTGGAAGCTACATGTTCAGAAGAAGTTCATCCCTGCATGCCATGCGCTGGTGAAAGCAATGACAGGGGGAGGCTTTGGCCTCCATGCTCTGCTTGTAGGCATTCCAGGAACATTTGTTTGGCCACTGTGTAAAACAGGATGCTGGAATAGATAGGCCAGATTATGAATGCCAGCCTCCAGGTGGGACCTGGGGATCCCCTGGAATTACAGCTTGTCTGCAGACTATAGAGCACAGTTCCACTGGAGAAAATGGCTGTTATGGAGGGTGGACTCTGTGGCACTGGACCCCACTGAGGCTCCTGTCCTCCCCAGGCTCCATCTCCAAATCTCCAGGAGTTTCCGGACTTGGATCTGAGAACCCTACCCTCGCATCCCACTCCCATGGCCAGGGGGTACCTGGCAACCCTTGCCACCTTACCTGCTGTGGTGGGCAATCTCTTGCCACCGCCTCCTAGCCCGTGCTCCGATGTATGGTATGAGCACGAATGTTTTTCTAGTATATCTTGAAACCAAAATCACCGTCTTTTTATTTCAAAAATATACTCATGCATAATCAAATAAGAGCCATAACCTGTTGCCCTGGAAGAAAGCTCGACCTCCCTTGCTTGATTGCTTCAACATTCATCTCAAACAAGTCCTCCAATTTTCTTTGAACCTGCTCACTTTTGATGTCCCACTTAGATTATGTGACTTAGCTCATTAAAATATGGGAGTTTTAATATACCATTTAAGCAGTTCAGGGGGTGGTATACAATTATTTCCGCCTGTGGCGAGAACTTGACTTTCAAAACCAACAGAAGGAAAGCGGCTGTAGAATAAAGGAAAGGTTGGATCCCGCTGAATGGTTCCACCAACGCTGGCGCCTTCTCCCCGTGCACAGTGCAAGTGGCTCTTGCCGCTTGGAGTCTCCAACACGGTGCCCATGGGCACCCTGGCGCCCGTCAATGCCTTTTCTGGCACCCATTGAGTGTCTTTAGGAAGTAGACGGGGCCAGGTAGAGTTTTTGATTGGACTTGTAGATCTGGAGATCTCCTGGAATTGTAACTCATCTCCAGGCGACAGAGATCAGTTCCCTTGGAGAAAATGGCTGCTTGGGAGAGTGGACTCTATGCCAATTGTACCCTGCTGAGGTCCCTCCCCTCCCCAAACCCCATCGTCTCAAGGCTCGACCCCCAAAATCTCCAGGTATTTCCCAATCCAGAGCTAGGTAAAGGTTTCCCTTGCTCGAAAGCCAGTCAGATCCGACTCTAGGGTTGCGGTGCTCATCTCCGTTTCCAAGCCGAAGAGCCAGTGCCGTCCAAAGACGTTTCCGTGGTCGTGTGGCCGGCATGACTAGATGCTGAGGCGTGCAGAATGCTGTTACCTTCCCACCGAAGCGGTGCCTATTTATCTACTTGCAATTTCTTGCTTTTGAACTGCTAGGTCAGCAGGAGCTGGGGCCAGAGACGGGAGCTCACTCCATCATGCGGCACTCGGGTCTCGAACGGCTGAACTACTGACCTTCCAGCCTTGCAGTCCAGCGTCTTAACCACTGAGCCACTGCAGCTCCAGTAATCCAGAGGTAGCCACCCTAATTGTAGATTTTATTGGCTGTGCAGGTTTTGTTTTTGTTTTAAAAAACACCCTTGCATTGGTACCAGATCGGTTGTAATCCCAGGAGATATCGATGCCTCACCTGAAGGCTGGCAAACCTATTTGGTTCCCCCTAGGCATTTGGTTCGGGCCAGCCCAGCTTGCATCAGGGGACGGCCCCTTGTCCTGGAAGAAGGCACCACTGTTACCAGAACAGGTTTGCGGGATCCAGTCTGAATACAGAGGGCAGAAGGCAGTGCGGAGCTTTCTAGAGAACGTGACTGCGGGGTGGGGGGCCTGGCACGTGTGAAACCCCGGGAATATGCAGCCCTGCAGAAGATTTCAGCTTTAAATTCCTGGTCGAGGCACCTTCTCTCCCCGCTTCAATGGTTTCTGATTGTGATTCCAGCCCCCCCACCCCCGCTTTTCTGGATGTGGCTTCTGACAGGAATTAAATAAAGCAACGTGGTTTCCCCTTCCCTTGAGGCTTGTTGCTTAAGCCCGAAAATGAAACATTCAACAAACTATAACTCACATCACTTGAGTTTGGATTTTTTAGGAACCCCTTTCCTACTGGGATCGGCTGCATTTCACTCATTAATCATCCCCATTACTTATTTAGAAATAGATTTGAACGAGGGTTGGGGTTTTTCTTGCCTTTCTTTCTCTTTGATTTCAAAGCTGTCGGAGATGGGACTATTCGGTCATTTGTAATGAAACCTTAACAGCCAGAAGAGCAAAGGATTTGCGTGAAATTGCTCCTTCCGAGAACGTTCGTTAAATATTTCAGTGGCCTTCCATGTCTTCGGCTGGCTTGGCTGGCTTTACCAAGAGGTAACCGTTCCGAATAAAAAAACATCTTAAGAAAGCCTTATTACTAATTCCTCTGTCTGGGGCATAAAATATATATTATGATTCCCCCCCTTCCCAAGCCCACCTTTTATGGAATCAGTAAAAAGAGAGTCTCCCCCCCCCGCAACAATGAGGTATTATTCTTGCTCTGATGTACTCTTTGTCAGCTCAAGAAAATTAGGTAATTTTCTGGCATTGTCAGTACATACGTTTCTTGGAAAGATTCTGAGGTGAACAGAGAGTTCTGAAACCAAAACACAAAGTTTAACTGTGTTAGCTCACCAGCCATATGTTTAATATCAAGGGAAAAAAGACCCTTTCCCATATACTGTATACATATGCATGTATATACATATGTATATGTATATATGTGTGCGCGTGCCTGTGCATGTGTGTGCCTATGTGTATGTATGTATATGTGTGAGTGTGTGTACATATATATGTAGATTGCCTTACTTAACTGTTAAGGACAATTTGTTATGCAAGGGGCCCGGGAGAGACTGTGGCTCAGTGGTTGAACATCTGCTGGACATGCGGAAGGTCCCAGGTTCAATCCCCAGCATCTCCAGCTAAAAAAAGATCAGCTGGTAGGTGATGGGAAAGACCTCAGCCTGAGACTGGGAGCGGCTGCCAGTCAGAGCAGACAGTACTGACCTTGATGGACCCATGGTCTGATTTGGCATAAGTCAGGCTCTTGAGTTCTTGTGGCCCTTTCAGGTGTCAGGAAGGGTTACCAACACTCAGGTGGTGGTTGGAGATCTCCCGAGATAAGAACTGATCTCCAGGTGAGAGAAATCAGTTCACCTGGAGCAAATGGCCACTTTGGAAGGTAGACTCCATTGCATTATACCCCACTGAATTCCCTCCTCTCCCCAAACCCTATCCTCCTTAAGCTCCACCTCCCAAATCTCCAGGCAACCCTGTGTTCAGGTGGGAATGAGGGAATGGATTTAGTAGCCACTTAAAAGAGAGCATAATTTCTTTCATCACTATGATTTCTAACAATGTTCCCTCTAAGCTGCGGAGTCTTGTGAGCAAAAATTCTACTTTGTGAGCTGCTGGCATTAAAGTTGTGAGCAAGCAGTTTGGCTGCTGCATAAATTAGTTTGCTCTGGAGCCCTCCTTCCTGAGCTGAGACAAAAATCTGTGAGCTGGAGGCTAAAAAACTGTGAGCTAGCTCACACTAACTCAGCTTAGAGGGAACACTGGTTTCCAAATAGGGTGACCAACTCTGGGTTGGGAAATTCCTGGAGATTTGGGGGGAGTGGAGCTGGGAAGGGCGGGATTTGAGGAGGGGAGTGACCTGAGTGGGGTGTAATGATGTAGAGTCCACCCTCCAAAGCAGCCATTTCCTCCAGGGGAACCGATAAGGTTGCCTAGGTTTGCCAGATCCAGGTTGGGAAACTCCTGGGGATTTGCAAACGGAACCTGGGGAGGACAGGGACCTCAGAGGGGTACAATGCCAGAGAGTCCACCCTCCAAAGCATCCACTTTCTCCAGGGGACCCAATCTCTGCAGTCTGGAGATGAGCTGTAATTCCAGGGGATCCCCACGTCCCTCCGGGAGGCGGGCATCCCTAGGGACTGATCTCTGTATGGTGGAAATCAGTTGTGGTACCTGGAGATTAGCTACCCTGTTTCCAGGCATTATATCTTTGGAGAGGCTCACTGATTCATCTCTCCAGTGATCTATGAATATTGCAGTGGAATATAACACATCGTACTCTGTTGATGTGGGAAACTGGTTAGGTCTCTTGGGCCTCACTGCTGCCCTGCACAAACCTCTCCCACACAGCAGCATGTTGCAGACAATCAATAGGGTGGTGGGACAGTCATCGTTCAGAGAAGCTCATAGTGATACTGTAATTAGGGAATCCATGGCCCCGTCCACACTGAGCATTTGCCCCGCTGAAGGCACGGGAGCCCTGTGGACTTTCCATACGCGATCATACCAGCACATCTGGGAGGCATAGTGCTCCCGTGGCCAACCCACGGCTTCCCATGGAAAACGCGGAGTAAAAAACTAGTAGGTCCAAAGTACTAGTTTCCAGAAACCCCAGGGCAAAGGCTGGCGTCTGATCGCGGGAGCGCCAGTATCCCGCGGCTTCCGACGCCTGCCCATGTCCCCGGGGTTTCTGGATGTTGTAAGTGTCCATGGGATGCGCACCAACGCTGAACAGCGCATGCGCACACACAAGACACCGACAGCGGCCTGCCCCCCCCACTGGCGCATGCGTACTTCACTGCTTTTTTGCCGCGCTACAGCAGCGCGGTGTAATCAGGGCACAGAGCTGGAGTGTGGCAACCTGGTGGCCCGTGTGATCGGGCTACCGCGCCTTATTTAGCTCCGGGGCGAACTGCCACGCCTCTCCCCCGTGTTTTCTGGCCCGTATGACCGGGGCCCATGATAAGTTTCCAAGAAACCCCCATGGTTTCCCACAACTAGTGGTTAGTGACTCTCACTCTGCTCGTATTTTACATTTGGGCTGCTAATTGCAAGCTTTCTCCCTGAATGATAAAAAAAATAGCCTCCCCCCCAGAGTATTAAATTGGCTCAGAGTATTTTGGTTATGCACATTCTTGCAATGCCACTTGGGAGCTGTAGTGCAGCAGTGGCCGCACAAGCAGCATAACTGCCTAAGTTACATGTGTGATGTTTCCAGGATCGTATTGCTGGGTTGCAGATGGAGTTGGGACCCTGGTTCTATAAACTGCATGGCCATTAAAAAAGAAACAAACCAACCCAAATTCAAACCATCAAGAAGGAAGGAGTTTTCCCCACCCCCTTCTTGGACGTGGGTGTCTGTGGGTGTCAGCAAAGCTGAGAGCAATACCATAAGGAGTTTAGACTCTGTCAAGAGGCTAAATTCCTAGCAGAGTCACTCCAGGCGGAATGGGCACAGCTGAGACACCAGGCTAAGATACCCCCCCGCCTGCTTTCAGGGATCAACGGCCACATCAGCAGAAGAGAACGGGCAGTCCCAGTGGGGAGGGGGACGGAGGAATCCTTGAAGGGTAGCAGCTACTGGGCAGCAGCAGTAGTGGAAGGGGACACTGGCGGAGGACCTTTTGTAGACAACGGCAGGGCCAGTTCGGCTAATCCTGGTTCGTGCCGCGCAGAAGAAGGCAACGGTAAACTACTTCCGACCACCTCTTGGCTTGCAGACCCCATAAGCTGGAAACGACTTGACAGCATTTAACACACACACGGCTTGACTTTTACAATTAATTCATTTATCATATGGCGGTGTGTGTCGAATAGCCAGGAGATCCTAAGATTTCTGGCATCCAGAAGTTCTAGCTCTTTTTAGCATTATGCACCACTAGGTGGCGAGCTAGACTTGTTTTTAAGTCAAGAGATGTTCCGGAAGTGGTTTGCCATTGCCTGCCTCTGCATCATGAGCCTGGTAGTCCTTGGAGGTCACTCTTCCAAATACTGCCCCGGGCCACCCTGCTTAGCTTCCAAGATGTGATGAGATCGGACTAGCCTGGGATATCCAGATTTTTTTAAGAAGTGACAGAAGGGTTCTATAGAGTTCCAGAGTTTTGGTGCCGTGACGCGGAAGGCCCTGTCTTGCAGGGCCATCTCCCTAATCTCAGAAGGTTGGGGCACATAAAATAGGGCCTCTGAACAGGACTGTAACGGTCTGGTAGAGACATACCGAAGTAGGTGGCCCTTCAGGTATGCTGGTGTTACATCATATAGTGCTTTAAAGGTCAACACCAACACCTTGAATTGGTCCTGGAAACAAAATAAATAAATAAATAAATAAATAATATTTTTTGTATGGCATTGTGTGTGGAATAACCAGGAGATCCCTGGAGGGATTGTTTGGATGTTGAAGCGGTACTTCATTTTTTGGCACCACTAGGTGGCGAGCTATACTTATTTTTAGGCTGAAAGTGCCGTGATCTGCCTAAAGTCACCCTGCTGGCTTCAAGTGGGGAAGTGGGGAATCGAACTCCAGTTCTCCAGATCCACTGCTCTTAACTGTTACAACCAAACTGGCTCTTGGGCCTGGGAACAAATGATAGCCTTTATTCACTTTGAATGCTGTAATTTTTGAGACCTCTCTCCTTATTTGGTCGGTAGGGTTACCGTATTTTGAACAGCACAAAAGAGTACATGTTCCCTGACTGCTTCAACCATGTGATCACTATGGCAAATCTCATTTCCAGTACCCCTACTATTTAAAATGTGATAATTGCTACTACCTAGGAATATTCTGAACCTTCCAACCCAAAAAGAGGACATTTTCATCAGTTTTTTTTAAAAAAGAGCCCAAAAGAGGACAAACACCAAAACAGAGGGCATATCTCTAAAAAGTGGACACCTGGTAACCCTAGATAAAACCAGTTTATAAGCTCCCTTATAAGGAGTGGGGTAAGGAATGACAAAGCATTTCCTTGATATCTCCGGCCATGCTGCATAAAAAATTTACATGTTTGAATTCCTGGAGGAGAGGGCCATCAATAGTTGTTACAATGTCTAAATGGAACCTCCATGTTCAGAGGCAGTATATCTCAGTATGTGCCAGGGGGGAGAACAGACGGAGATTTTGGTCTCCATGCCCCAGCCTGCAGGCCTTCTGGGGGCATCTGGTTGGCCAGCGTGTGAAAAACTGTGCTGGACTAATGGACCACATAGCCACTCTGATGTTCAAATCTCCATGCACATAGAAAAATAGCATATAAGGTAAGCTGATCTTTTCTTTCTTGATGTGCTAGATTTCTATTTGCAAGGAGTCCTTTTTAACATTGCGGGAACAGTTTAGTGTAGTAGTTAGGAGCATGGACTTTAATCTGGGAGAACCGTGTTTGATTCCCCACTCTTCCCCATACAGCTGCTGGTGTGACCTTGGATCAGTCACAAGTTCTTTCAGAGCTGTTCTCTCAAGGGCAGGTCTTGGGAGAGTTCTCTCAGTCCCACATACCTCACAGGGTATCTGTTGTATGGAGGGGGAGGGAACAGAGATTGTAAGCCACTCTGAGATTCCTTTGGGTAGTGACAGACAGGGTATAAATCCAATCTCTTCCTCCTCCTCCTCCTCCTTGTGCCGCTTGAAGTGGTACTGTCAGGCTTTACTTTTGGTTACATATATACTTCCCCCTACTGGACTAAACTGGAGCTGTGGTGGCTCAAGTGGTTAAGATGCTGAACTGCAGGCTGTGGAAGGTCAGTAGTTCAGCAGTTCGAGACCCAGGTGCCTGCATGACAGAGTGAGCTCCCGTCTCTAGTTCCAGCTCCTGCCAACCTAACAGTTGTGAAAACAAGAAATTGCAAGTAGATAAATAGGTACCACTTCGGTGGGAAGGTAACAGCGTTCCGTGCGCCTTGGTGTTTAGTCATGCCAGCCACATGACCACGGAAATGTCTTTGGATAGCGCTGGCTCTTCGGCTTTGAAACGGAGATGAGCACCGCAACCCTAGAGTCGGATTTGACTGGCTTTTGAGCAAGGGAATCTTTACCTTTACTTACTGGACTAAAACCTTCCTAAAGGCTATTTGCTGTTTGCAACATCCATTCAAAGTCTGTTGATTTATTTTCATAAGGAAATAAATTTTAACCAAGCTTCAACTTTACCATGGGGGAAGCATCTACATTCATAATATTTTTTTTGTCATCTTTCTTAGAAATCAGTGGTTTTTCTACATTTATTTTTGTAGTTTTCCTTAAGAGGCAGGTTGCTTTTTCATGCACGCATCTCGTTTCCCACATTTTGCTTTTCTCCCTTTTTCTTTAGCTGCAGTTCCCCTTTTATTCCTGATGATGGAGCACTTTAACAGTTAATGACTTCAGGTAGCCCTCCGTGGCTCGTGTCGATCGATTCTTTTTTCTCTCTCCTCTAGGCTATAAAGAGGTTCTTGGTTTTTGCAAAGGACGTGTTGTGCGCCAACACTGGTAAATAGGTCCTCACGTCATTAAAAAATGGCTTTGGGGAGGTTTGCTCTTGAATGGGGAAGTTGCGTATATGTGTGCATTCTTAACCTTTTGCCAGGCAAGGGGAAGCTGCCAGGATGGGCGATCTGCCACAGAGACTTGGCACTAGGGAAGGAATTAAGTACCCCTCCCCTTTTGCTTCTCCAACAAAAAGTGCTCCCCCCTCCCGAAGCTCGTCTCTTTTTCAAAAGAACAGAAGGAAAGAAAGAATGCACAGTGCTGGGGTCCTGTTCAATACACATGTGTGACATTACTGGCCATCGTCAAGCAGCAGCTGGGCGTACACTTGTCAGGGATGTTCTAGGCTGATCCTGCACTGTGCGGGGGGTTGGACTAGATGGCCTCTGTGGCCCCTTCCAGCACTTACAATTCTGTGATTATTTCCTATCTCTAAGGGCAGATCTAAGAGAGTGGCCCTTACCTGCATTTCAGGATCAGGTTGTTGATGAATCCCTCACAAAGGTGGCGGAGGGAACATTCAAAGCCCAGCATGGGTGGGTGGGAAGGAGGGATTGAATCTGTTCCCCTAAGGGTGCCAACTCCAGGCTGTGAAATTCTTGGAGATTTGGGGAGGTGGAGCTTGTAGAGGGTGGAGGGGAGTGGCCTCAGCTGCATATAATGCCAGACAGTCCGTCCTCTTAAGGCTGCTCTTTTCTCCAGGGTATCTGATCTCCAGCTTCCACCTGGAAGTTGGCAACCCTGCACTCTCCTCCCCCCACTTCTTTTTAAAGCTCTATGTCCCCCAGGGTGTTTCCGTGACCAGAATTAACTTTCCCAGGACAATTTGGAAGGGGAGCAATATTGAGGGAAGGACGCAGTAGCCTTAGCCCATGAAAAATTATAGATCTCCCCACCACCCCCTCCGGCCATGAACCAGGTTGGATCATGCCACACCATGGCTAGCCTCGAAGACCCAGGAGACGCTGCTCTTGTGAGGAGCTGAATGTGAACTAGAGGGGGAGGGAGTATGGGGTCTTCCTTCAGGTAGAACCAGGGCAATTTTTGTAGAAAAAGCCCAGAAGGAACTCATTAGCATAATAGGCCACACCCAGCAGCAGGAACTCATTAGCATATCAGGCCACACCCCTGACAGCACAGCTCATTAGCATATTAGGCCATACCCATCCCTTCCCTTGGCTTGCCCAAGCACCCCATGGCTGCAGGGAGCCCGGGCAAGCCAGCCCTTGGACAGGCCGGGGAAGGCACGGGGAGGTATTTAAATGCCTCCCTGATCCTTCCAGGGTACCCCCTGGCCCGCCCGCCTCGGAGTCACTGGGGGGTCGATCTCCAGGCCTTCCATCTGTAGGCACGCATGCAGAGGTTTTGGCTGTAGTGGGCGTGGCCAACTCTGAAGCCAGCCGGAACTCCATTCCCGTGCCTTCCTGCCCAGAAATAGCCCTCGGTAAAACTCTTTGAAGGGTTCCAATTATACAAGGAGAGTGGAAGGGAAATAAAAGAGGACAACAGCTCTTCTGCATCTGGAAGAGAAAACACAGTTTGTCTTTGCATGGGACAGAAAGAGCTGAAGTTCCCTCATTCAACACCTTTGCTAAAGGTACATCCTGACCTCATCAGATCTCACAAGCTAAGCAGGGTTAGTACTTGGGATGGAAGACCACCAAGGAAGTCCAGGGTGGGAGGCAACGGCAAACCACCTGTGAATATCTCTTGCCTTGAAAACCCTGCCGGAATCACTGTAACTTGGCTGTGACTTGGTGGCATTTTCCACCACCCACCATTAAAGATATAGGAGTCTGTACATCTGCTCACCTTGTAAGTGTGTGCTGTAAGCTATGCCAACCTTTCTTCTTGGATAAGAGGAGCCAGCACTTATGGACACAGGGAACTGACAGCCAAACTGTCCTAGGGTGGAGCCAACTACGCTCCAAAGAGCATTTGGTGTGGTGATGCGGAATCTAATCTGGGAGAACCGGGTTTGATTCCTCACTCCTCCACATGCAGCTGCTGGTGTGACCTTGGGTCAGTCAAAAGTTCTTTCAGAGCTGTTCTCTCAAGGGCAGTTCTTGAGGGAGCTCTCTCAGCCCCACCTACCTCACAGGGTTTCTGTTGTGGGGAGGGGAAGGGAAAGGTGATTGTAAGCCACTCGGAGACTCCTTTGGGTAGTGAAGGGCAGGGTATAAATTCAATCTCCTCCTCCTCTTCCTCCTCCAACTTAAGAAGTTCTTCCACCACTGGAAGAGCCACTTAAGTTGGTAGAAGTCTCCTTAGGCCAAAGGAGGGCTTCAGGCATTGCTCAGTAGAGTGGGAGGATATGTGTAGTGTGCTACCGCCAATGGCCTGCCTCGTTGTTTGGGGAAATTAGCTATGTGGCAGGAGAGGCAAGAGGGGTACAAGGGACCGCACACCAAGGTCTGGTACAGTAGGAAGATTCCAAATTTGAAGAATAAATTAAATAGCTTTTATTAAAGAATTTCCCTAGTTACAAGCACACTAAGCATTCAAAAAGAGCAAGCAATTCAGAACTGAGAAAGCAGAGGTGATGATAGCGAATAGAGGGGTCAGTTATGGGGTAATACAACCTGTCCAGACTCTCAGGGAGCCATGAAGAAGGGACTGTGGCCCAAACAAAAGTTTGGGGGTGGACTGCCAGTTGGCATCAGGGCAGAGGCGCACCCTCTGACACCATATGCGTGGATGGATATAGACATTAGAGAACAATGCTGACCAATGGGAGGTCTTGAGGGGCCTGCCCCAGGTGAAGACAAAAGATTACCTGGGCCAATTAGGCATCCTGGGGGTACGGTTATCAGGAGGGGCACAGCCAAGGTATGACCAATATGGTCCCAGAGGGGCAGAGTCTGGATTCACAATAGCTATGATGGGATTACTGGAGATGGCTGAATGAGTTTGAGGATCACTAATGGTTCTGCCCAGGCAGATTGAATAGGTTCCCAAGTATAGACAAAAGGTGGGAGATGAGTCCCTGATTAGCGTCAGGAAGGATTGCTAAATGTTTGAATGTATGATTGATTTATCTCGGTATCCTGAGGGAAGGAGCAGGAAAGAGAGTTATGAAGACAAAGGATTTTCACATAGACATAGGTGCACTGAAAAAGGGCTGGGTGAAGTTCTGGAGGCAGAAGGGCTATTCGCCAGGTGGTCTTTGAATAGCCTTTAGAAATGCAGATACTTTACCTGGTGGAACTGCCATTGTTTCACATGCATACCTTTGCTGGGTGGGGGAGAAGACTGGAGGTTTGCTCTGAGGGCTGCCTTTATGTCACCTGAAAATGGAGAGCCTTTTCCAGAGCTATGGTTTGCTCTGTGTTTCAGAACCAGGGGTGCCCCTCCTTGGCCTGAGTTTGTGGGTCTCTGGTTCAGGTTAGAAAGTGGAGTGTCCCTGCTGTTGGGGCTACCCTAGAGTAAGGCAGTCCCTCTGGGCTACATAGGGTCCACCCCACTGGTTTGGAAGGAACTCTAGATGTCTTGGGTGACCTTGGGCTGCCCATAGTATCTCTCAGCCTAACCAACCTTGCAGGGTCGTTGTGAGAATAATCCTCATATGATGTCAATCTTAATTCCCTTGTGCGGCTTAAAGCACTTGGGGCTGGGTTTCAGTTGGAGAAAGAAGTAAGATGGAACCCGCTTCCATCTTCTGTCTTATAATTGTAAAGGCACTGAAATTAACAATCGCGTCTTGGGCATTTCTTTATTTCAGTTTTTATTGGCAAAGGTTTGTTTTATTTTCTTGTGTTATATAATGCGTGAACAGGACAAGCCTAAAAGTGTTTTCCTGAGAGTAAACCCCAATGAGTAGACCTGAGCAGGGTTCCGAATAGACCTGCTTCATGTGGCACTAGACAGAAATCGAGACATATGGGGCTGTTGATGTTTAGGGGGAATTGCTGTTTTGCATTAACTGGCAACACACACACCCTGGTACCCATCCCATAGCCCCCCCCCCCACATCATCACCACAACATTCCTTAGGAGCTTTCTTGGGAATGTTCCAGGTGACACCCTCCGCCAGTCCCCATTCTGGACTGCGTTCGAATATTATACTAGCTGTGGCTGACTTGCTCCAAAGTCTGTTTTCTCAGAAATAAGTCCTCGTAAGTTCAGTAAGATGTGCTTTCCAAGCATGTGGCGCATGGAGAGGGATTCTTTTTTCTTTCTTTCTTTGTTTCAAAAACAGTTGTACAAAAAAGCCACGCACCCAACCTCAAGTCAAAAGTGTATGAAAGTTAAAACGACTGTTTGTGCTGGCTTTGTTCCTTAAGCTCCCTGTTCGTTCAACAGTCGTCCCCCCACTCCAAACAACTCTACATTCCCTCAGTTCCCCCTTGTTTCTAACAAGCTGGTGTTAGGACCCAGCACAAGAGGTAGTGGGAAACGTGATATAAATAGAGAACCCAAACGGGACAAAGTTTGAGAAGAAAGCATGACATCATTTTGACTTTTCTCTCCACCCAAAGAGAAGTCAGATGGAGGTGTAAACTTGAGCCAGAGCTGGGAGGGAGCCACAGTACAATTCCTAAGGAGAGAAGGAAAGCTGAAGAGCTCCCCGGGACCAGGGAAATCAGAGGAACTAAGAGTACAGAAAGCAACGTCTTCATCACAACTGCCAGACTGGCCTCTGGAAAAGAGAAGATGCATCTGAAAAGAAAGTTTAGCTAGAATAAGTCTGCGAATACGATCCCCTTGAGCAGGAATCTCTGTCTATAACTTGGGATACTTTCAGGGGAAATGGTTCCGTTTGCATCCAACACGTCTCTTCTGGTTTGGTGTATCGGAATACTTTTGCTGATGACCAAAGCGCTCTACCTTTGAAGAAGAACTAAAGGTGCCTTACTGGAAACTGGGAAGACTTTTTTCCTCCCGCAAACCGATGGCATGGACTTCATCTGACCCTTCATTTGAACCCACCTCTTCCAAAAGGATACAAACTGACAGGGGAGACTTAAAAATTTGCGATCAGAGGTGTCACCTGCATCCGCTTCTTTGACGTACTTTTCGCCGCGAGAAAAGGGACCATGGAGAATTTGTCACTGCTGTTGTATTTGCTGTCTTTGTTGATTTTGTTTCAGGTAATGTTCTCAGCACGGCTGACTTCTGTCTCCCTATTGCTTGGATTTTTTTTTTTAATTTGATACTTTTGCTTCACTTCCGATTCATGCTGTGTTCTTTTTAACATACAGGTGTATGGGAACCATACTTGGCTGCACAAACATCCAGGTAAGGAACCTTTGATTTCCTGCTCTTTAATTTAAGAGAGTCATTGCTGGTGTTTTTGTCGCACCATTCGTCCAAGAACTGGGGAACATACATGGTTGCATTATTCTCACACCAACCCTGTGAGGTAGGTTAGATGGAGAGAAAGTGGCTGGCCCAGGGTCATCCAGCGAGCTTCACAGCAAAGTGGGAACTTGAACTCCAGTCTCCTGAGTTCTAGCCTAACAGGAACCGCAACACAACACTGATGGCAACCTGCTAGCTGTAAAAAAAATTGCTTCATTTCATGTCTGCTTTTCACATAGGCATGTTTCGGGGCAATTGAATAAAAATGGAAAACACAGAGAGCTGAGCCCACAATTTTAAGCAACCCAAGTATTTCATGGTAGCGATACAACTGGAGAGCTAATAGACCAGTTGAGTCGCAAGACCTGCACTGCGTTGTGAGAAGCAGCATCACAGAGGTTGCTGAACCGCAAATTTGAATTGTGTGCACGCCTCCAGAATCATACGTTGTAGTTGCAAACTATCTCGGATCAGACTTTTCTACCGAGGCATGTCTCGTACCTCTGAAAACCCAATGTACAATGTAGTGGTAGACTGAGGCGGACCGTAGATGTTCTCTTGTATCCTGAAATGTGTGCTCATGGTCCAGACGTCCTTATTTACCACGAACAGTCTCTGTTTTCCATTCCCCAATAAATCACTCTCTCTGTTTTGTCCATTGTTACAGTCCTGTTAGTGGGAATTGCTTGTGCTGTCATTCTACAGGTTCCATCTGCCAGCCTCCTCAGGCTCTCTGGAAGTTAAATCTCAGCAACTAGAGCCTTCTTGTCTGTAGCACTTATTCGTGTAATTGCATAGACACGAACACTGAACCTGCATGCAATGTTCAGCCTGCAATATCACGCCCTGCTGGTGCCAAGCTGTATTTTGAACGGTTGCAGCTGTCAACATTTCACAGAGGAAAAGGGGCATGCTTGAAACATCCATATTCCAAAGATCACCAACATCTATCTGATATTACACTTTGGTGAAGGCTCTACTCAGCGGTACTGGTCTATGTGGGAACAGTCTATCTTCCATTGATTGAAAAGTTAAGAAGGTATTGAGTCTTTGTGTTTAAGAAAATTCTTAATTCTTAAAATGGAAGATAGACTGTTCCCAAGTAGACCAGTACCGCTGAGTACAGCCTTCACCAAAGTGTAATATCAGATAGATGTCGGTGATCTTTGGAATATGGATGTTTCAAGCATGCCCCTTTCCCAGTTTGGTGCAGTGGTTAAGTGTGCGGACCCTAATCTGGGACAACCGGGTTTGATTCCCCACTCCTCCACTTGCACCTGCTGATGTGACCTTGGGTCAGTCACAAGCTCTGGCACAGCTGTCCTTGAAAAAGAGCAGTTTCTGTCAAGAGCTCTTTCATCCCCACCTGCCTCACAGGGGGTCTGTTGTGGGGAGGGGAAGGGAAAGGAGTTTATAAGCTGCTCTGAGACTCAAAAGTGAAGGGCAGGGTATAAATCCAATCTCCTCCTCCTCCTCCTCCTCCTCCTCCTCCTCCTCTTCTTCTTCTCCTTCTTCTCCTTCTTCTCCTCCTCCTCCTCCTCCTTCTCCTCCTCCTTCTTCTTCTTCTTCTTCTTCTTCTTCTTCTTCTTCTTCTTCTTCTTCTTCTTCTTCTTCTTCTTCTTCTTCTTCTTCTTCTTCTTCTTCTTCTTCTTCTTCTTCTTCTTCTTCTCTTCCTCTGTGAGATGCTGACAGGTGTACGGATAGGGACTCTGCTCTTAAGAACCAACCAACCCACCCAAAACCGAAATCAAAACCCAGCGTCAAATTAACCCCTGCGGCAGCTGAATTTTGCAACTTGTCCAAATGATACAAATAATTTGGGGTTGCTCGTTTGTGCTCATCTTACATAGCCGATTAGGCTTTTCCTAACCTTGAGGGAGAGAGATCCAGGTGGTACCTGAGGAAGTGTGCGTGTACACCTTGAGTAAAACTTTGTCGGTCTTAAAGGGGCCCCCACTGGACTCCAACTTTGTTCATGAGGGAGTAAGCGTGGCATTGGAGTCCTACCTCATAAACAGTGGACCTCTTATCCAGGCACTCTCTGTGACTGCACAAGCTGCTTCTCGCACCATTTGGAAGTGAGCTTCCTCAAGGACTAAGGACTAGAAACTTGCCTTCTTAAACGCAGAGCAGCGAAGCAGAAATGCTCAGCAAGTGGAATTCTGTGCTCACCTTGTTATGGGGGCGGCATTTCTTTCCCCCCACTTTTAAAAAAGATATCCGCTGATTTCTCTTATTCTCTTTCTCTCTTTCGACAGAAGAATTTATCTTTCATTTCTCTCTCTATTTTTCTGTTACACCTTAAGGGACCCTTTTAATTCTACACGCTGCAGAGTGCTCTAGCGGTAGGTCAGGAAGGTATGGGAAGACATCGTCTTCCTCTGAGCATCTGCAGAGCGAAATTCTGAAATTTCGTAGAGCTGCCTTTCCAGCCCCTCTTCTCTTCTAATTCCCATTTGGAATCGGCAGAGGTGATTTGAAACAGACTCCAAACTAGCTACGGCGACTCTGAGAATGCTTAAATAGCTTCGGAGGGTAGCTGTGTTGGTCTGCAGTAGAAGAACTAGGTTCGAGTCTAGTAGCACCCTAGAGAACAACAAGATTTTGGGGGCATAATCTTTCGAGAGTCAAAGCGAGATCCGATGAAGGGAGCTTTGACTCTGGGAAGCTTATACCCTGAAAAACTTATTGGCTTCTGAGGTGTTAGTGGCCTCGAATCTTGAATGCTTAAATGTGATGAAGATTCTATTAATTCAGGAAGGTATTCATTTAGGAAGTTTGGTATAGTGGTTAAGTGCACGGACTCTAATCTGGGAGAACTGGCTTTGATTCCGCACTCCCTCCACTTGCAGCTGCTGGATGACCTTGGGCAAGCCATATTTTTCTGACAAGAGCTGTCCTTGAAAGCGCAGTTCTGGAAAGAGCTCTCTCAGCCCCAACTACTTCACAGGGTGTCTGTTGTGGGGAAGAGAAGGGAAAGGAGTTTGTAAGCCACTCTGAGACTCCGAGTGAAGGACGGGTTATAAATCCAATCTCTTCCTCTTCTCTTCTATGTTGTTAAAGCTTTTGAACTTAAATCGTTGTTCAGTATTACGATGTCAACATGACATAGTTTATTCATAATGAAAATAAGCCAAGGAGTCCTCGAGCTCCCCCGTCTTTCCCGTTGCCTGCCGTGCCAAGATTAGAGGTGGGCCTACTCTAGACCTATCCGTAATCTGTTGCGATAGACAAATCCAGCACTTTAAGAGATTGTGCTTTGTTTCTCATTTGGCACACTGAATTAAATGTGGCTGAGGATTTTAATTGGTAGGAAAGAAACCAGGCAATTATCATTTTTAGTCATTGTAGCAAACTGCAGATTTTGGGGAGGCATACAAAAGGAGAAAGGAGCTGCGGTGGCTCAAGTGGTTAAGACGCTGAACTGCAGGCTGTGGAAGGTCAGCAGTTCAGCAGTTTGAGACCCGAGACTGCCGCATGACGGAGTGAGCTCCTGTCTCTAGTTCCAGCTCCTGCCAACCTAGCAGTTCGAAAGCAAGAAATTGCAAGTAGATAAATAGGTACCACTCCAGTGGGAAGGTAACAGTGTTCCGTGCGCCTTGGTGTTTAGTCGTGCCAGCCACATGACCACGGAAACGTCTTCGGACAGCGCTGGCTCTTCGGCTTTGAAACGGAGATGAGTACCGCAACCCTAGAGTCAGATTCGACTGGCTTTCGAGCAAGGGAACCTTTACCTTTACCTTTACAAAAGGGGAGAAGGGGAGGTCTGATCTCATTCTGAAAAAATTATGGTTTGTTTAGGATATCTGAATACAAGTAATAATACTCAGACTTGGCGAGAGGATTGTAGAGGTTTGTGGCGGTTATTACGGATTTGGTATTTATGTCTTTGGGCCCTCACCTGGCAAGGTCGGCTGCATCTCATTCCCGTTTTTTAGAATATGTGCATACAGATTTTCCCCTACTCAGCTAATACAGTGTTTGCTCTGGTGCTCATCCTGAAAAGAAAAAAAAAATCTGGATTTCTGCTAACTTGTCCAAATCTGTAAACACAAACAACATCTGCTTTCTGCGGCTGGGATGGATGCACTAAATTCCGCATGTTTTATGGAACTGGGGATTTGAGGAGTCGGAAGACTGAGCGCTGGGCCATTTCCTGATACAAATCTTTTTGAGCTCCCTCCTGAGCGTCGCTGCGCATTTTTTTTTATTAAAGGCTGGATTTCTTCGGGACGTATCCTCCAGTAAATAAAAAGGGTCGATCAGTCAGCGGCACAGCTGCATGCCAACTCTTTACTCCTCTCTCAAGCATCATAATTAATGAATTGAGGGACGATCCTTGAAATAAGGGAAAGGGGTAAACATGTTGAGTGGTTGGGTCTTCCTTGGGAAGAAATCAACGAAGAGAGCTCCGTCTCCGCCTTCTGAATGATCCTTAAAATACACTCCATCCACAGTCTTCCTTGGATCCCATATGGATGTCTTTTCCGTGCCAGCTGCAGTATTGTACAGGATCAGATTTTCGGTCCATCTAGGGCTGCCAGTGTCCAGGTGGTGGCCGGAGATCTCTTGCTATTAATGTAGATCTTCAGATAACCAAGGTTAAATCCCTTGGAGGAACTGGCTGTTTTGGAATGTGGACTCAGTGGCATCATACCACACTGGGGTCCCTCCCTTCCCCAAACCCTGCCCTCTCCAGGCTCCGCCCCCCAAAATCTCTAGGGATTTCCTAACCCAGAGCTGGCAACTCTAGGTCCATCTAGGTCCGTTTTGCCAGCTTCTCTCCGACATTGGTCACCTGAGATCTTTCGGCTGGAGGCCCCGGGGATCTGGGACCTTCTGCATGCAAAGCAGACGTTCTCTTCCCCCGAGCCGCTCCCCAATTGCTGAAAGTTTGCTCAGTGCGAGAGCAGAGGTAATGTTTTAAGAGTGCCGCAGATCGGATTCGGTAACATTGCCACCGCATTCAAGCACATATACATTTTTTCTGTCCTGGGGATAGTTCAGTCAGCTCCGGTCCAGAGAGGGGGAGTGCGTGGAGATGAGGCACCCCGGCCGAGGATGTCTTCGGGCACCAGTAGGACAGCATGGGCCCATTCATACTCCTTGACCCTTATAGTGTTTCTTTACCTCCCCCAAGTTTGCAGATGAGAACAGGGAGATGCTTGAGACAGCGGTTCATGTTGTAGGAAACGACTGACTACCATGCATGGTTGCAATTTGCTGAAAACTCTACTCCACAGTCTCTAAGATCTGTTCGTCCTCCCGAAGCCTGTCCTCTGTTGATTTAAAGGATTCGATGGTGTTTGTCCTTTTGATTAAATATATCCCAGAAAAGTCTAATTGTCTCATAGTGGCTCAGTTTAGAAATAACACAACACCGGTGGCTTAATTAAGCTGTGTTCAGTGTGATTGTCTAAATGTGGGGCACTCTGCTCACTGGGGCTAGTTAGCGTTTGCCAAGCTGGGATCTGAAATCATGGTTTGAAGTCGGTCTGGTTAATCACAGTTAGTCTTAAAGATGGTTTCACGCGACATCTGAATGCAGATATGGCCACTTCGTCTGGGCTTGTTCTCTGCTGCAGTGTAGGCCAGGGGGACCTGAGTTTGAATCCCCATTTGTGCCATGGAAGCTCACTGGGTGACCTTGGGCCATTCACCCTCTCTCAGCCTAGCCTGCCTCACAGTGTTGTTGTAAAAATAAAATGGGGGAGAGGAGGGGGATGGAAGCTGCTTTGGGTCGCCACTGGGGAGAAAGGTGGAATACAAATGAATTAAATAAAAATGTGTTTATCTATTTGTTCCAAACATTTATTAGCTGCTTTTCTTCCTTGCTGGAGCTCAAGGCGGCTTGCATACCAGTCAAGTCTGTAGGGGAATATACGAACACATAAAACATGAATCAGACCTTTGGCCCCTCAAGGTCAATATTGTCTACTCAGACTGGCAGCGGCTTTCCAGGGTCTCAAACGGAGGTCTTTCGTATCAATTCCTATCTGATCCTTTTAACTGAAGATGCCGGGGATTGAACCTGGGACCTTTTGCATGCCAATCAGATGCTCTACCACCAGCATTTGTTGAGGATTTGCATGCAAACTAAGCTCTGATTTCTCAAACTGGTTTTGCTGAGTATGCCATATCTGTCCTTTTCCCTTTGTCAAAAGGGCGGCAGGGATGTCTACGGTCATGAAGGTGTGGGAATGTTGGCCCTAACCTTTCTCAGCTTTGGGTCTTGTCTGGCATCGATGAAGGATCGGAGATAAATTCAGAAGTGCCAGAGAAAACTCCTTGTGGTTTATTTCTGGTTTCCTTGTGGTTTCTGGATTGCCTGGGTAACAGTGCGCATTGCAAGATCATTTGGGCTAGTTCCATACCTTCCCTGCTTTGACAGTTTTATGGCAGGAGAGAATCTTGTTTTATTGAGGCATATTCTGAACATTGCCTTTTGTTAGGGGCAGAACTACTCACTCTCTGGGATTTTATATAATATCATGGTGGTTCAAGTCCTCTCTGGTGAGTTGGTCTCAGATGATAGTGTTGTGGGATTCCTTCCCTACCCCAGGGCTGTTGACTTGTGGGGAGGGGTGCCCAGGGCTCCACCTTCTCCCCCATGCTATTTAATATCTACATGAAGCCATAGGGTGAGGCCATCGGGAGTTATGGACTGTAATGTCACCAATATGCGATCATGTCCACTTAATCCTATGATGTCTACTTGATTCTGAGGATGCTGTTGATGTTCTGATCCAGTGTTTGGAGGCAGTAATGAGCAGGATGAGGGTGAAGAAGCTGAAACTTAATCCTGGCAAGACAGAGGTTCTCTGGGTTAGTAGAAAGGCAGGCCAGGGACTTCAAATCTTCCATGTCTTGGGTGGGGTTATACTCCCCTTGGAAAGCCAGGTTTCCAGCTTGGGAATGCTGCTTGACACAGTGGGCATCTTAGAAAACCATATGGCTGCTGTGACTCAGAGTGCATTTGCCCAGCTCCAGCTGGTGCATCGATTGTGTTCATTCTTGGGTCAGTCATGCCTAGCCACAGTGATCCATGCCCTAGTTACATCTAGACTGGACTACTGCAATATGCTCTACCTGGGGCTACCCTTGAAGAGTGTTCACAAGCTGCAGCTAGACTACTCATTTACTGTTCAGGTCTTGAGCCCACTTAAAGGCATTAGTCTTGTCCTTTAAAACCCTACATGGCTTGGGACTGGGGTATCCGAAGGACCAACTTCTTTACATTCCTGCCCAGGAATTAAGATCATGGGGAGATGCCCTCCTGACTGTCCTAGTGGGTAGGCGAGCGGGGGCCTTTTCCATGGCAGCCCCACAGTTATGGAATGACCTTCCAAGAGAGATGTGCCTGGCCTCCTTATGGTTGATCTTTAGGACACAATGAAGGCAGTTTTATTTGTGTATGTGGGAAGTGCCATCAAGTTATGGAGCCAACTTATGGAGACCTGGTGGGGGTTGCAAGGCAAGAGACGTTCAGAGGTGGTTTGCCATTGCCTGCCTCTGCCTCCTGGCCCTGGTAT
Source organism: Gekko gecko (assembly GCA_029375565.1). Lineage (NCBI taxonomy): Eukaryota > Metazoa > Chordata > Lepidosauria > Squamata > Gekkonidae > Gekko > Gekko gecko. The sequence continues at coordinate 68,061,397 of JAPDNY010000012.1, read as the reverse complement.
TCCTTGGTGGTCTCCCATCCAAATCCTGACCAGGGCCAGCCCTGCTTAGCTTCTGAGATCTGACTAGACTGGGCTTGGCTGGGCCATCCAGGTGAGGGCATCTTGATTGATTTAGCTTTTATTATAAGCAGTCCTAATTTGCGTTTTTAACCTGTGACTTTTATAGGTTTTATAATTCTTTTTTTAATGTGTTTTTCACAGTGTCTTAGAGAATCATAAAATGTTAGAGTTGGAAGGGACCTTGCAGGTCATCTTGTCCAACCCCCTGCACTCTGCAGGAGCATAGCCAAAAGATAGCTCTACATACCTACAACATACCCAAAAGATGGTTGTCCAGCCTCCGCTTGAAAACGTCCAAGGAAGGAGCACCCACCACCTCCCAAGGCAGGCTGTTTCACTGCTCAACCACTCCTACAGTTAGGAAGTTTCTCCTGATATCTAGCCAGTAACAACTCCCTTGTAATTTCCACCCATTAGATCTAGTCTTGCAATCCGGAGCAAGAGAGAATAGATCTGCTCCATCTTTTACATGACAGCCCTTCAAATACTTGAAGACTGCAATCATGTCCCCTCTAAGTCTTCTCTTTCCCAGGCTAAACATGCCCAACTCTTTCAGCCTTTCCTCATAAGACTTGGATTCAAAACCTCTCACCATCCTGGTTGCCCTCTTCTGGACACGCTCGAGCTTGTCAGCATCCTTCCTAAAGTGTGGTGCCCCAAACTGGGACATAGTACTCCAGGTGAGGCCTGACCATAGCAGAACAGAGTGGAACTACCACCTCCCGTGGTCTGGACACAAGGCTTCTGTTAATGCATCCTAAGATTGCATTAGCTTTCTTCACAGCCACATCGCACTGCAGGCTCATGTTGAGGCCACTTATTTATCTTGTAAGTGGCCTTGAGTTCCGCAAGGGAGAAAGGCTGCTAATAAATATTTTATAGAAATAAAATAAATAAGTATAGAGGCAGAGTTTCCAGCTGAACATTTGATTTTATTACTTTGATTTTTCAATTGCTTTTAAGCACTCAAATAGCCATTTCAAAACTGCAATTACTAGAGTGTTTACACTGCAGAACAAGGGTTCAGTGAAATCAGTCAATTTTTGCTGTCTCGGGGCCAGATCACCCTTTTTGATTGTTAGCGTGTTGTGTCTGGGCTCCCCTGATCTGACTTTGATTCAGATAGTCACGCGTCTGCTGTGATGAAACCTGTTTCCCAAATGTGTGGGGCCTTGAGGTGGTTTGGAACAGTGGATGTGTGGGGAAAGGGGGCTTCAGTCCCCCTGTGCCATTTCCCCAACCCTAAATGGCTCCGGGATGCTATATACCCCCTTGGCCATCAGTACACGGGCAGCCCAAGGGTTGTGAGCCTCCAGGTTGGGCCAGGAGATATCCTGGGATTACACCTGATCTCCAGACCACAGAGAACAGTTCCCATAGAGAAAAAGGCTGCTCTGGAGGGTGGGCTCTATTGGCATTATACCCCACTGAGGTCCCTCCCCACCCCAAACCCTGTCCTCTCCAGGCTGCACCCCCAAATATCCAGGAATTTCACAGCTAGGAGTTGGCAGCCCTAGGCAGCTTCTCCAGTTATTGGTACGGTTGCCTGCTCTGAGTTGGTAAACACCTAGAAATTTGGGGGGGGGGTGCCTGGAGAGGGTGGTGTTTGGGAAGGGGGAGACCTTGGCATAGTACAATGCCATACAGTCCACCCTCCAAATCAGCCATTTTCTCCAGGGGAACTGCTCTCTGTCATTTGGAGATCAGTTGTAAAAGCAAATCGTCTCCAGGCCCTGCCTGGAGGTTGGCAACATGAATCATTAGTCACATTCTCAAGATAGGAGACGTGAGAGGTGCATTTGGCTTTCCCAACGGCAGGGCAGTCTCTCCCGCTTCCCCTTCTCCCTACGACTCCATTCCTCCCTCTCGTCCTTGTGGAAAAAGTCCAATCGATAAGTCATGTGATGCAAAAGATCCAGGAATCTTTAACTGGCTGAAGTTTGAGTGTAGCCCTAGAAGTCTTTTGAATGTGTTGCATTTGCATCTTGCATTCTGCCCTCATGGATCCCTAGGTGAGTCCAGTTAGGGCCCCTTCCGGGCTCTAAGAGGGATCCTCTCTAGATACCCTCCAAAACACACTTGGGGATTGTTGGGTCGATTATTCAGTAGGGGTCATTCAACAATGAGCAATATTCAGGAGAATGCTCCAAATTTCCACCCAGTCCAGGACTGCAATTCAACAGCAGTGGGTTGTGCATGTGCGTTTATTAATCAGGTGTCTGTGCGCTGTTAATTTCAATGAAACATAAAGGGCACTGTGTTCCAAGGAACCTGGCCAGCCCAACTCAATTACTGCCAGAGCATTTTCTCTTTTGTACAGTAAATCTTTCTAGTTTCACTTTGAGTTAGTAATTCATTTATCCAGGTATCTCGCTGTGGGGAGGCTTCTAAGCCCTGAATACAAATGCCTTACCCACTAGTGGTGCGTGTTGAATCCAGGCCATCTTATTCGTGTCTCAGCGGCAAATACCTGACAATGGTTAAGTGCACGGACTCTAATCTGGGAGAATCGGGTTTGATTCTCCACCCCTCCATTTGCACCTGGCTGGACGACCTTGGGCAAGCCATAGTTCTGGCACAGCTGTTCTTGAAAAAAGAGCAGTTTCTGTCAGAGCTCTCTCAGCCCCACCGACCTCACAGGGTGTCTGTTGTGGGGAGGGGAAGGGAAAGGAGTTTGTAAGCCGCTCTGAGACTCCTTTGGGTAGTGAAGGGCGGGGTATAAATCCTCTTCTTCTCTTCTTCTTCAAATGGCAATCAATGAACTGTACCCCAAATTTAGCCTATCATGCTGAAGTACTTCCGTCCCTATATAGGTGAGTAGTGGATACTTCAGAAAATTTAATCATATAAAAAGTACTTTCTATTGCATCTTGGTATGACCAAGAAGAGGGGATAGCAGTCTCCAGGTGGGACCTGGGGATCCCCCGGAATTACACCCTATCTCCAGACTACAGATATCAGTTCCTTTGGAGAAAATGGATGCTTGGAGGTTAGACTGTATGGCGTTGTACCCCTGTGAGGCTGCTGTCCTTTCCAGGATCAATCACTAAATCTACAGGAGTTTCCAAACCTGGATCTGGCAACCCTAGCCCCCAATCCCCCACCAGTGGCCGGGGGGACCTGGCAAACCTACCAAGAAATGGTACCCAGGGTGTGGCTATGCAAATTGGGAGATGGGGTTTAGGTCTTGGCTCTTACCATATTCAATCCCCGGCCTTTCCAGTTAAAAGGATGAAGTAGTAGGTGAAGGTCTTCACCTGAAACCCTGGAGATCTGTTGCCAGTCTGAGTAGACAATACTGACTTTGATGAATCAATGGTCGAATTCAGTACAAGGTAGCATCATGTGTGTCAACTTTTGCTCTGCCTGTGATGTTTTTTTGTGTGTGTGTGTGAGTGTGTGAGTCCATTTAAAGGCTTCCTGATACTACTGTTAATGGCTTGAAGTTTATTATGAGGTAGATTTTTGGGGGTCAGAAATCAAGGTCAAATATTTTTAAATAAGTAACAAGGATCATGAATCAGTCCTCCCTCTAAGCCGTGGAGTCTTGTGAGCAAAAATTCTACTTTGTGAGCTCCTGGCATTAAAGTTGTGAGTGAGCGATTTGGCTGCTGCATAAATTAGTTTGCTCTGGAGCCATTTTTCCTGAGCTAAGGCAAAAACGTGTGAGCCGGAGGCTAAAAAACTGTGAGCTAGCTTACACTAACAAGCTTAGAGGGAACACTGGTCATGATGAAATACGGGCCATGCCTGCCGTCGTGACTGAGGTTTTTCCTAGTATAGAACAAATTGATTTCAGAAATTTTGTCTCCCTGACAGCACTAAGGCTAGCCATTAGGGTTACTAACCTCCAGGTGGGACCTGGAGTTCTCCTGCTATTGCAACTAATCTCTGGACTATAGAGATCTGTCCTCCTGGAGAAAATGGCTGCTTTGGAGGGTGGACTCTATCAGCATCATACCCTCCCCAAGCCCCACCCTCTCCCCCAGGCTCCATCTCCCAATTCTCCAGGTATTTCCCAACCCAAAGCCGTCAGCCCAACTATCTATCCTTAGCTAGAACAGTCAGTCCAACAGCTACGATACTTTTTTTTTCTTTTTAAGAAATCGGTATTGTGATACCTGTTCTTGCTGTACAATGAGGCTGACTGACTGGCCCTGATCGTCTCTCTCACAGGGGACAGTTTTCTGCTGCACAGCTTCAGTAGGCCATTCAGGCATTGTAAAAGGTCTGGGGGCGGTGGTGGAACGCCTCGGGATAGAAAGGTGACAAGTTAAAAAGCACTGGAAAGGTGTCCTCAACATCTTCCCCCGAAGGCATAACACAGAGGCAGATTACGGACAGTGACTGGGCTGGAAGGAGCTTTGCAAAGCTGGAACATGTGGCTGAGCGGCAGCTCTGGGGATGCTGTTCCATCTCTAGGCTGCGTTGGAATTTTGCATCTCCCCAAACCATCCTCTGTGTAGACATCTCTCGGATCCTGCGGATAAAACGAGTCCCTAGGAGGTAGGAACCTTCAGACAGCTCTTGTCAGCGTGCCCACCTGGAGCTCAGCATGTGTGGCCATCTGCAGCTGAAGAAGGCGCTCGGGGAAGGAAAATGTTCCCATTTAGCTGTGAGGCTTATTTACGCATCAGCAGGAAGCTGAAGGAAAAGGAAACCCAAACAGCCCAGATGTGCTGCATGGTTGCAGACCGGTAGAGCTAACTTTTTCATTTTTGTTTTTCCAGCTGCTGCTTTGCATACCGCACAGAGGGGAATATGCGCTGGCCTCCCTTTGAGTGGTAGTTTGTGTGTGCCTAAGAAACCGATCGCAGGGCGGAGCTATGACAGTGAGGGGCGGGGTCATGCAAATCACAGTAGATTTGAGGCGGGATGGATTCTGCTGTGTCGGAACAGGCTGCAGGGGAGAACACTGTTGGGAGAACACTATTGGGAGATGGGCCAGCACTGCTGCTCCCTTGAAATCGGGGAAGTGGAGGGAGCAGATTGCCCTGACTTTACTTTCTCACTTTCACGCACACTAAATAATGCACTTTCAATCCACTTTCAATGCATTTTGCAACTGGATTTTACTGGGTGAAATGGCAAAACCTGCCTGCAAACGGTTGCTGAAGTGGATTGAAACGGCATTATTTAGTATGTGTGAAAGGTGCAGTGGGTAGAGTGAGTGGGGTTAGAATCTGAGGGACCCAGGTTCAGATCCCCATTTCCCCCAAAGCTCTCATGGTGACAGTGGGCTAGTAACTCTCTCACAGCTTACCCTAGCTCACAGGGTTTGCGGTCAGGAGGAAACATATATTGAGGGGGAAATTAAGGCCATGGGTAGGGCTTTTTTTGTAGCAAAAGCCCAGCAGGAACTCATTAGCATAACAGACCACACCCAACAGCAGAAACTCATTAGCATATTAGGCCACACACCCCACTTTACCAGAAGTGTGGTCATCCAGCCACACCCACCTTTTGCTTCTTATTCTGTTTCCCTTGTTTGTTGTCAAAACCCAGGGCTCTTTTTGTAGTAGGAACTCCTTTGCATGTTAGGCCACACACTCCTAATGTAGCCAATCCTAATGAGTTTCTGCTGTTGGGTGTGGCCTATTATGCTAATGAGTTCCTGCTGGGTGTGGCCAACTCGGGAGCCAGCTGGAACTCCGTTCCTGTGCATTCCTGCCCAAAAATAGCCCTGGCCATGGCTATATTTTTGGATTCACTGACTATGCTCACATTAGCGGGCGCAGTCCAGTTGATCAAACTGAGGATGTTGGATATTGAGTGTCAGGAGTTACATAGTCTTGCGAACAAGACCTGCTCTCCTCTGAGCTTCGAGATAACCCTCACTGTAGGTAGGATGTCTTCATATTTATCCTCCCTACAAGCGCCACAACTATGCAGAGCTTTCTCTTTAGCCAGACGCAATGGCGTGCCATCTGCCATTCTATATGGCAGATTCAATAAGACAGCATATTTGGCTAGACATGGCCCTTGTGGATCTGGATGAGTCGAGATGGTCTTACATGCTTTGTTGCACTGTCACTTTTATGTAAATATACGCTCTAAATATCTAAACTCTATGTTGGCCAACATGATGGGTTTTTCAGATTCCCATAAAGTTTACAGACTTTTGAATGATCTCTCTGTTGAGGTAACTGAGAATGTGGCTAAGTTCCTTCAACCCGCCATGCTGCTGTGCCAAGAAAAAGTACAGATGTAACCTATTATTTTATTCAATGTATTTGTAATACAGTGGTCCTAATTGTCTACTTTTATAATGACTCTCTTCTACTGATGTATGCCAATAAAGGCTGACTTGACTTGAGAAAACGAGGGAGAGCTGCGTTCCTCTTTTCAGGAGGGAGCAGTGGATGAGCCCATATGTGTATCGCAGAGCTGAGTGACCTTTGCAACGCTGGCTGGTCGCACCGCAGGAGCCGCTCAGCTTGGCTTGCTCCACGGCCATTTCCACTCGCCAGCCTGCTCCTCCCTGCATGTCACCTTTGTCCTTGGGCTCAGAGAACCTGAACATTTGGTGTTTGTTTGTTTGTTTCAACAGGGTTTGATGTCCTAGCTCAGGCTTCACACTACTGGCCTCTGGGGACTGTGGAAGGAATCCATGAGTTGCGGGACACAAATGGAGGTAGATCCAAGGATCTGTGACCCTGAGAGTTACTTGCGACCTTTGTGAAAGTCAGAATGTGAAGAAAGTGGAGCGGAGAAGCGAAAGCCGTCAGCGGCCTCTTTCAAGCTGTGCCAGATCGCATCCTGTGCCCAAATGTTTTTCTTCTCCTCCTTTTTCGTGTTTCAAAGCTGCCTGCCTCAGCCTTCTCTAACCATTTAGGGGTGACCCGTACAGAGCTAGAATTGTAACAGCAGGGAGAGGAATGTCATGTTCCAAAATGTCACTGGCAAATCAAGACATCCTCCACAGCTTTGTATGTACAATGAATGATACGATGGGTTGAATTTAGGGGTGTGCATTTGGCATAAACGGAACCAAAAAAAATACCCAGAAAATACCCTACCAGTATTTTTAAGCCAGTTTAAATTGGGGCCAAGCCTCAAAATACCAAAAATATTCAGGATTTTTGGGATTACCAGATAGCCGAATTTAAACGGCATTTAAAGGAATCATGGAGAATGGGGGCACCTTCTTCTGGGGCCCATAGAATTGGACCCCGTGGTCCAATCTTTTTGAAACTTGTTTTTTTTAGGAGAGGCACCAGCAGCTATGCTGCAAATTTGGTGCCTCTACCTCAAAAAACAGCCCCTCCCCAAGCCCCAGATACCCCCAGATCAATTCTCCATTATAACTTATGGGGACCATTGACTCTAATGGTCCCCATAGGGTATAATAGAGCTGAAAAAATAGGGTTTCCTAAATATTTACTGAACCCAAATTCCATACCAGTATTGGGATTCAGGAATATCAGAAAATTCTGATATTTTTCAGGTTCAATATACCTGAACCTGAAAAATACCAGATGCTTTTTTTGTACACCCCTAGTCGAATTCCTAAAAATTGATTACAGTGCTGGGTCGGGGAGGGGGGGCACACCAAGTGGTCTCTCTTTGAAGGAGAAATCACCAGGGAGATGCAAATTATCCCTGGATCTTGCGGCAAGGAGTGTGCATGTGTGAACCGGGCCAGATAGTCATTTTGATTGGGAAGGACAGGATGTCGCATCCCTAGAGGGTTGATGCCCCTAGGTGACAAGCTCCCTCTCTGATTACGCCTCTCTTCTACTCATTGCTGGTGGCTTTTGGGGAGATATTATTTATGTTGGAACACATGAACACGCATTTCCATTCCCTTCGTCATAATTCCATCCGATTGTTTTCCATTCCATGCTCCTTCTCAGAAATCCTTGAAACTTCACAAGCTTGCCTATCACGTTGATCCATTTTACTTGTTGAAATCATTGTATGGCTGCAGTCCAGTTCCGTATCTATCAACAGTTCGCTTCAGTGGGTGTCCGTATCACCCTGTTAAATTTGCAGAGGTCTCTATATGCATAGGGGGGGTTGGATGCTTTCCACAGACGTTGCCTCTCTCATGACATGAACACAGCAGAACAGCAAGCCTGGTTTTAATTAGAAAATTAAAGGAAGGATGTTAAATTAAAAATTAAAGGAAAGAAATACAGCCGACTCTCGATGCCTGTGGACCGTGAAACATGCATTGAACCCTCCAAGTCCACATATCAGACAATAATGACAGGGGGTTCTTGCCGTATGCATTGCCTGTGGGCATCTTGGAGGCATCTGACCAGTCACTTTTGCAAACAGGATACCGGACTAAACAAGCTTGTGATCCATTCCAGCAAGGAAATTTTTATATTTTCCTGTAGCTTCTTTTTAAAAAGAGCTAGAAAGAAGAACGTTTCAGCTGCATGTACAATGAACTTTAAAACATAATTTTTACAATCACTGGCAGAGGTCCAGTTCCGCAAAGTTAGATCTGATATCCCCCTTCCATCAACAGTCCCTTGGATGGAGGATGTCTTCCTCCAATGGAAATGGTTTCTGGAGACGGCCATGTCAGTCGGCAGTAGAACAGCTAGATTTCGGTCCAGTAGCACCTTAGAGACCAACAAGATTTTCAGGGCATGAGCTTTCAAGAGTCAAAACTCTCTTCGTCATCATTTTGACTCTCGAAAGCTCATGCCCTGAAAATCTTGCTGGTCTGAAAGGCGCTACTGGATTCGAATCTAGCTGTTCCTCCAATGCCCGTTTGGTGTAGTGGTTAAGAGCGCGGACTCTAATCTGGGAGAACTGGGTTTGATTCCCCGCTTCTCCACATGCAGCTGCTGGCATGACCTTGGGTCAGTCACATGTTCTCTTAGAGCTGTTCTCTCAAGAGCAGTTCTCTCAGAGCTCTCTCAGCCCCACCTCCCTCACAGGGTGTCTGTTGTGGGGAGGGGAAGGGAAAGGAGATTGTAAACCGCTCTGAGACTCCGAGTGAAGGGCGGGGTATAAATCCAATCTCCTCCTCCTCCTCCTCCTCCTCCTTCTTCTTTGGAAGATGTCTTGACTGACTGAAACATCCCACCCTTCTGCACCAAATCAAGATGGGTTAACAACAGTGCAAACAATTAACCTCCATAATTTTTTTACAAAAATTCTAAAACCGTCCAAACCATTTCTGAAGACGCCCAGGTGGTCCCTTTTGTGAAAACCACATTCTCTGATGGAGGGAGTTGTCCTCCTGCCGAAGGAAAAGGGCTTACCCGAAGGGAACCATTGGACCCAATCCCTCACACTAAAATTTAGCTCAGCAGCAGCCACAGCGAGAGCTCTCAAGGCTAGTTTCCCCCCTGTTTGGTCTCCCGTGTTGTGTTGCACAGGAGCAGCAGCTGTCAAACTTCGGATCTCGACAAAGTTCCTGGTCCGCTGCCCCAACTGCCCGTTAATTAGCACCCGTGATTAGTAACTGGGTCATTCCGCCGCTCCCTGGAGGCTTTCGATAAACGGCAACTGGCAGCGTAAATAATGAATACATTTAAGCACACTATGCATTTTTGATGCTGTTCTGTCTGAGGTTAAATGGCACCTGAAAGTCGGCTTCATTTGTCAAATTGGGGGCGTAGAGGAGAAAAACGTGTGGGAGGGCCAATCCTGCTTCCAAGAGAGTCGCTTACCACCATTTGAGGGATTTTTTCGCCCCCCTCCCTGTTGAGAGATACGGACTGGCAGATTCATATTCATCTTGTGTTTTATTCATCGTGTTGCTTTCTTTTTTTTTTGTCTTTGTTGTTCCACCCAGCTCTAAGAGTCCACAACTTCACTGTGCTTCCTTCCCATAACTCTACTTTTGTATATACCAATGATTCTGCCTACTCTAACTTCTCTGCAACTGTAGGTGAGACTTCCGTATACGTTTCTTCCACATTTGCCATGCGTCGGCGTTTCTGATCAGTGTTAGGTTTGGAACTGGAGGTTCGTTGGCAGCTGAAGGTTGGGTTTAAGTGTATTAAAAAAGCTTTGAAGATAATTGAGTACCTGTAACAGTGTTTAAAAACATTGTTTAAAACCTTGTTTAAACACAGTTTAAAAAAACCCAGAACTTGGAAACAGATCGCACAGGAGTCGCTGTGGTATGCAGGTTAATTAAAAGGAGACCCAAGTAGGCCTGAGGCCGACATCACCTAACCGTGGTTAGTGCTAACCATGGCATAGTCTTGGTGGGTAGCCATGTTGGTCTGAAGCAACAGAACAAAGTTTGAGTCCAGTGGCACCTTTGAGAGAGCATGCCCACGAAAGCTCATACCCAGAATTAAACTTTGTTGGTCTGAAAGGTGCCTTAGCCATGGGTGTTTTTGTGATGGCAAAAACTAAATAAAATAAAAATAAAAGCTCACTTTTCTTTAAAAACAAACAATGATGAATAGGGATCCAAGTGTGGTTACCAATCTCCAGGTTCAGGACTGGAGAACTGCAATTGGTCTCCGGACTACATAAAGTCAGTTCCCCTGGAGAAAATGGCCGCTTTGGGAGGTGGGCTCCGGGAAGTCACATTCCTGCTGAGCTTCTTCCCTTCTCCCCACTCTGCCCACCCCAGATCTCCAGGAATTTCCCAGCCTTTCATCGGCAGCTTTAGGGGGCAGTATATCCACTAGCCCTACTCTGGCTACAGCCCTAGAGGGGCTGTTGCTAGAGAAAGAGGGGCAGTTTCCCACTGGTTTCATGGCAATGGGGATGCAGGACAGTGGGATATGAGTGAAAAGCCGTAAGTCAAATGCCTGAGCCGTGGTCCTCAGGACAGTGTGGACGAAAAAGGAATATTAAGAAAAAAACACCAACACTTGCCTCTTTCTTACGTTTCGTTTCTTCAGATATAGTAGAAGGAATGGTGAACAAGGGAATTTGCATCCCAGATCCAACAGGAGTGATGTTTCTCCTCTTTGGAAGCTACCAAAACTCCTGCATTATTAATCCGGAACTTTGTGAACCTGAAGGTTAGTATGCAGCCATTGCCAGTATTTGGTTTGTCTAACTTTTTTTAAATTGTTTCTGCACTTAAAACTAAAAGAGAGGGGAGACAATACAACCCCTCTCAGCAATCTTAAGGCATCAGCAAAAACTTCACTCAGGGAAGGTTCCCAGTCACTTCCCACAATTAGAAAAGACCCCTTTAGACAGGGCTATTTTGGGGCAGGAACGCACAGGAACGGAGTTCCGGCTGGCTAATGAGTTGGCCACACCCAGCAGGAACTCATTAGCATAACAGGCCACACCCAACAGCAGAAACTGATTAGGATTGGCTACATTAGGGGTCTGTGGCCTAACATGCAAAGGAGTTCCTGCTCCAAAAAAAGCCCTGGGTTTTGACAACAAACACAGTAAACAGAATAAGAAGCAAAAGATGGGTGTGGCTGGATGACCACACTTCTGGTAGCATGGGGGTGTGACCTAATATGCTAATGAGCAGTGCTGTCAGGGTGTGGCCTAATATGCTAATGATTTTCTGCTGTTGGGTGTGGCCTATTATGCTAATGAGTTCCTGCTGGGCTTTTCTACAAAATAAGCCCTGCCTTTAGACATTCATCTGCTAGTTTGACATGTTTACTGCTTTACAACTGTTGACCTTATAATCTTAACTTGTTATTTGGTGTCACTTTGCATATCTTGAACATCCTCATGTTACATGTTGATTTGCTGTTCATTCTCTGGCTATAAGTTTGAACCGTCCCTGCCTTTCTAATGTATTTGATAAAGTACACAGGCACACAAAAGCTCATACCCTGAATAAACCTTCGTTGGTCTGAAAGGTGCCACAGGACTCTAAATTTGTTCTGCTGCTTCAGACCAACACAGCTGACCATCTGGCTCTATTTTCACTTAGGGCAGTTAATTTTATATGAAAATGTCACAAAATAATTTGCAACCCCCTCCCATTGGAAAAAAAATCCAAATGATGTGTGTTATCTGTTATCTGAATGAATTATGTACGTTTGCATATTAGTAGAATTTAGCTACAAGTGTAAAAAATAGTGAGAAAGAGCCCCAAATGATTTCCAGAAAGGTCTTCTTTTTCTTGAATGGCTTTGTTTAGGGGTATCTGCTGTGTATTTTCATAGCTGCCTCTTGAATCCTTTCCATATCACTACCACCACTGAACGTCTTCCCCTTAGGACTAAGTTAGATCTCTCAGGTCACAAGTGTTGCTGGATGGGAACAATATTTTGTTTAGAACCTCCTGAAGAATCCTTGAAAAACTTCATCTGGTCAGTGCAGGAGGCCAAATGAATACAGGAGACTGTTGAAGGGTCACTCGATACGTTTTAAAGGAACGTAAGAACATGAGAGAAGCCACACTGGATCAGGCCAGTGGCCAAACCCCAGGTGCCATAAGGAGGTCCACCAGCAAAGCCAGAACTCCAGAAGTCCAGAAACTTTTATGCAGCCCTTGTAGGGTTGCCAGGTCCCTTGGAGCAGATGATGGGGGATGGGAGGTAGACCTACCAGGAGTGGGGAGGAATGCCAGAAATTAACATGACATATTTACATGACTCGGAACTGATATAGGCACATTGGGGACATCGTAGGGGCAATGCTCTGTTTTTTGGGCAAAACTCTATAGTAGAATTAGCATTTACCATAGATTTTTGCCCTCAAACCAGAGCATTGTGTCCCCCAACATCCCCAACGTGCCTATGACACTTCTGGGTTATGTAGGCACGTCACGTTAATTTCTGGTGTTCCTGCCTTTTTGGGAGGGTGGGTAAGGGAGAGAGGTGGGGGCTAGTAGTGGGAGACTCCCGTCCCCACCGCAGGTTCGGACATCCTAAGCTGCTGGGAGGATCTAAATTTGATTAGAGGAACAGGGTAGGGAAGAGGGTGCTCCATCTTTTCTCTTTGGGTTGCTTTGTCTGCTAAGAGTTGTTCTCCTTAAGCTGGCTTTCATGCTACCGGCAAAATATATGGACTTCATGCCTTTTCCTTTGCAGGTGGAGAAGTCTCCATAGTGGTGGTTTTGACTGGAATAACAGCCCATGGGGAAATAGTAACACATAGGGTTACCAGCCTCCAGATGGGACCTGGAAATCTCTTGCTTTTACAACTGATCTCCAGACTATGGAGATCAGTTCCCCGGGAGGAAATGGCAGTTTTGATGGGCATAGTCTATGGTATTATACCCTCCTCTGCCATCCCAAGACTGTACCCCCAGACTGTACCCCACTCCTGATGGCACCTGGTATTTTTGGCCACTGTGTGACAGAGTGTTGGACTAGATGGGCCATTGGCCTGATCCAACATTGGCTTTTCTTATGTTCTTATCTCCAGGAATTTCCCAACCTGGAGTTGGCAACCCTACCCTCCCACCCTACCGGTTGCTTCAAAGAATGAGGAAGGAAGAACACAAATAAGCTTATTTCTATTTATGTAGATTTTATACCCTCCTTTTCTACTTGAAGGAGTTCCCAAGGCAGCTGTTCTCCCTTCCCCTTTCTTTTCCCTGTTGCATTATGTTGAAACCATTATATCATTATGTCCATCTACTCTTTGTAAAACCCTTAGAAATATTTTAAGCTGCTATAAGCAATCTTGTAAGTCTGCTGGGTGCCCCTGCTGAATTTTAACCAAAGTGCGGAGAAACTTTTCACTCAAAGGGAGAAGAAAAACATGTTTTCATGCATCATGTCATAGAGGGAAAGACAAGAGTGAGTACTATAATGCAGCCCCCCTCTTTAGCTTTTAAAGTAATGCTCCAACTATGCCTGAGTAAATGCGCTTGGTAATCATGTAACTCTTAGTGCTGGATGGCACCATTTTCATTCGGCATCTGAGACATCATTGCGGAGACTGGTTTATCTGTAAAAATATATATTTCTGTCCTGAAGCATTTGATTATTTTAAATATCCCACTTTTCTGGCACGCAGCTTGCAACAACAGAGAAAAACAAGCAACTGGGCAGTAATGTACAGTCAATAAAACCCAGAATGAAGTCACTAGAAAATGTTTTGGGATTGTCAGAGCAGTCATTCTAGGATAAAAATTACACAGGCTGGCTTTTTTTTTTAAAAGGAATAATTTTAGAACTTCCTGACAGAGCAGTTCCTCAGTGGAACAGGCTTCCTCAGGAGGTGGTGGGCTCTCCTTTGGAGGTTTTCAAACAGAGGCTAGATGGCCATCTGACAGCGATGCTGTTTCTGTGAACTTAGGCAGATCATGAGAGGGAGGTTACGAAGGGCTGCATCAGTGCTTAGTTCTCGTGGCCCTTTCTTACACGCCCAGGGAAATGCTGATCGCCACTTTGGGGTCAAGAAGCAATTTTTCTCTGGGCTAGTTTGGTTGGGGCTCCTGGAGGTTTTTTGCCATCTTCTGGGCATGGAGCAAGGGTCATTGAGGGTGTGGAGGGGGGGGTATTTGTGAATTCCTGCATTGTGCAGGGGGTTGGACTAGATGGCCATGGAGGTCCCTTCCAACTCTATGATTCTTTGGTTCTATGAATCCTTTGGAATGTAAGCAAAGAGGAACAATCTGTTATTTTTAGAGGGAAGAGGTGCCACAGGCTTGGAGTAGGGTGCCCAACCTCCAGATGGGGCCTGGGCTTCCCAGATTTAGAACTGACCTCCAGGATTTTGTGGCTTGTGGAGCAATTTTTTTTTCTGGTGGGGCTGAAGTTCTCAGTGCAGAAAGAAAAGCCATTTAGCTATTAGAAAGCTTTTACCAGGATAGATCTCTACATTGCAAGCTGTCCACCACTGTAGATGAAAGTTCTCAGCTGTTCCAAGTTAATCACTTCTGCCAGCCTAAGCAACAATTCTGATAACGAGCCGGCAGGTAGGGGTGATGACTTCTATGATCAAGAAAGCTAACACTTAGCCAGAAAAACTCTCTTAAAGGAGACCAGTTTCTTGACACAGAGTTAGAAGGGGTCCTAGAGGTCACTACCCCAACCCCCTTGCTCAATGTAGGCATTAGGTGAGCCTCAAGGGGGAGGGAGTTTCAGAGGTAAGGCTGCCACCACAGAAAACACCCTGTTTCTAGCTGCCACCCACTGACCCTCTGAAGGCAGAAAGCAGGGCTTGAGAGGCAGATCTGAGCAGGGCTCTTTTTGTAGCAGGGACTCCTTTGCATATTAGGCGACACACCCCTAATGTAGCCAATCCTCCAAGAGCTTACAGAGTTCTTCTTAGAGGGGCTACTGTAAGCTCTTGGAGGATTGGCTACATTAGGGGGTGTGTCACCTAATATGCAAAGGAGTTCCTGCTACAAAAAGAGCCCTGGATCTGAGAGATGTGGGGATCCTCTCCAAGACAGAAGGAAGTCTGATATAGGAAGAGAGTATGTTTAACGTGAAACAGCAGGTGATGTGAATCTGTGATCAGTTCTTGGTCGACAGGTAATTTACCTGCAAAAAGCAGTTGGGGAGTGAGGTCAATATGGATTGTGGTCAATGAGGTCCAGAAGGAGGCTTTTGAATTGTTCCCCTTCCATTGTTTCCCCAATTGAACATTGTCCCCAGGGAAGCTGCTTTTTCATTTAGGGGAGAGGCCGTGGCTCAGTGGTAGAGCATCTGCTTGGCACGTTCAGGTTCAATCCCTGGCATCTCCAGTAAAAGACCAGGTGGGAGGTGATGTGAAAGGTCCCTGCCTAAGCATCTTCCTCCAAAATGCCATGGCCCCAATCCATATCAGGTCACCTGAATCTGCTTTGCAGGTAAATTGCACATCAGGGGACCTGACCAGGGTTCCCCAGTGTCAACTGTAGGATGGGTCTATGGAGCAGAAGAGCTCTGGGGAGCACAGAAATTGGCCATCTTCAGGTTTTTTTTAATTGTAGTTATTTTATTGTATACAGCCAGTGAGCTGGTGCTTGTGAAGAACAGTTTGCCCCGCCCCTCTCCCGTCTCCCTAAAATGGTACCCTGTGTCTTGATGTGGTCAGACCCGGGCAGATTCTTCGTTCTCTGCTGCAAGAACATTTCCTTTTGTGCACAATTTCTTATGTATATATTTTGCTTCTTCCCCATGCCATCAGGGAAATAAAACTTACCCGTCTGCAACATTAGTTCTACAATGGTGGTGATAATATAAGGCTGGAAGTAAATTTTTTACTATCGGCTTTCCCAGGGCTTGCAAACAAAAACATTAAGATTGCAAAGCACTGAAATGTGCAGGGGATAAAAATGGTAAAGAAAAAGTGTGTGCGTGGGGGTGGGGAAGGAACAGTGTTCAGGGGACTAGGCTTGTTATTCCTGGGTTTTTCCCCCCGTTAGGACATCCCATCGTGTCATAAGAAACAAGTAATTAAAATCTTCTGTGAACCCACTGAGAAGGGGTAGCAATTAGCCTCAGCTTTGCATGGCAGAACCAGAGTGCTTTAGTGGCTAAACCAGAGACCTGGGTTCAAGTCTCCATTAAGCCATGAGACCAGTGGGTGACTGTGGGCTAGTCACTGGCCCTTTCCTCACTAGACCTTTAATCTCGGTTCAACGCTGTCTCCTACTAGCTAGTCTGCACTACAC
Organism: Gekko gecko; assembly: GCA_029375565.1. Taxonomy (NCBI): domain Eukaryota; kingdom Metazoa; phylum Chordata; class Lepidosauria; order Squamata; family Gekkonidae; genus Gekko; species Gekko gecko. The sequence continues at coordinate 68,044,869 of JAPDNY010000012.1, read as the reverse complement.
TCAAGTTCACCCCCCTTTTTATCGCATTCTTTTGGCCAATTCTACATTACATTGTGGTCACCCTGGGTTTGGATTGCCATTGCCCAGGGTTTATGGACCCTATTTTGCTTTGGGCTCTCCCTCGCTCTGGAATGGCCCCAGTACAGATCTAAGAGTAGAATTTTTAACTCAGTTTTGATCCTCCCTGCCCCTTTCCCACCATCTAGGACAAATGCCCCTGTTTGCAATGCAGAATTTATAAACTGGGACAGGCAAGCAAACTGGAGCGGGATAAAATTACCGCAGAAAACAACAGATAAATAGAGATAACTGCAGGGTAAATGGCTGCGAGTCGAACACAGAGAAAACCCGGGGTGAGGTCCAAGTGTGGAAAGGGCCAATGTCTCTCTGACTAACATGTCTTGTGTAACTTCTTATGCTTTGTTTCAAGTTCTTTCATCTCTGTTTCAGATTTCTGCTAGTTTTCTGAAATCCGAACTCTATTGCACTGTTTTATTGGATAGTCCTTGCGTTGATTGTATTTAACATACACTCTGTCATCACAGTGAGAAAGGCGAATGTAAATAAATCAATCAAATCAGGCCCGTAGCCAGGATTTTTGAATTCAGGAGGCCTTTAAATAAGTTGGGGGGCACCTTGCACCCCCTCCCAGGGAGCACCACAAATACAATAAAAAAAATGGAAGTTGGGGGGCCTGGGCTGGATGGGAAGTCAGGGGGCCTTGGCAGGAAGTTGGGGGCCAGGCCCCGCGATGCCCCACTGTAGCTACGGGCCTGAATCAAATACAAATCAGCCAAAGGGGTGTTATAGGTTCAGAGGGTAGCCATGTTTGTCTTCAGTAGAGCAGCTAGGGGCAGAGTTCCCTCTAAGCTGCGCTAGTGTGAGCTAGCTCACTGTTTTTTAGCCTCCGGCTCACACATTTTTGTCTCCGCTCAGAAAGGATGGCTCCAGAGCAAACTAATTTATGCAGCAGCCAAATTGTTCGCTCACAACTTCAATGCTAGTTGCTCACCAAGTAGAATTTTTGCTCACAAGACTCTGCAGCTTAGAGGGACCATTGGCCAGGAGTGTCACGAGGTTAAAAGGGAGATGGGGGGACCATGGCCTTTACGCTGAGTTCTTTTGAGGAATAAAAATATCCCACTCTCTTTCCAAGGATCTGAGGGCAGCAAACATAGGGCTCCCTTATCCTCATTTTATCCTTTGTTGTTCGAGTAACTGTGGAGCAGGGATTAGAACCCAGGTGGCCCCTGCTAGGCAATGCAAAGTGCACGACTAGGGCTAGATCGTTCTGCCAAATCTTAGTATTGAGTGTGAATGAAATGTTAAATCACTACTGATGGAGAGATGCTGCCGGATTAGCTCCCTCCAGAAGAGCCTATCTGTTATATTTCTTTAAGTGTCGCTACTCTGGACTTGTCCTTCCAATCAACCTCCGTTGGGAGTGTGTAATTGTGCTGAGTATCTTTATTTATTGGGTGTGATTCACTCAGGGCAATGGGTTCTAGTATAACTAGCAGGGGCTGACAATCGTGCTTAGTGGGTACAGCGAACACACTCTGGGACTGACAGCTTTCAGGAGTATGTAACCAGTTGCCGCTTTCATCTCAAGGACTCAGAGGCTCCAATCACATGCACAGTTAGCCACGCGAGAGGGACGAATGCCGGGAGGATTTAACGGGCGCGATCACATGGACACATCTGGCGAGTGTCCCACACCCGTTGCCAACTCGTAGCAGGCAGCCAAAGAAGTGGAGTAAAAAAACACCATGGAAAATCCAGTATCAAAGAGGTTGCGACGGGCAGAGGACAGAGTTGCTGGTATGATCGCTCTGGCGCGCTCCGATCACGTCACCAGTTCCTGGATGAAGCACACCAGAAGCAGGCTGCAAGGAAAAACACCCACTTCACCCGCCGTTGCATTGGATCGTGCAGCGGCAGATCAAATTACCGCAGCACAGATAGCCTCGCTTCCCCCCCCCGCATTTTCTAGCAAGTGTGATTGGAACCAGAGTGAGTTAGACGCAAAGACAAACCTCAGACCAGATAGGATTTTGATTACCTTTGTCTTAAGCATTGTCCCATGCTCCTTGTTAAATCACAGAGGTGACTGGAGATGTGCCTGCAGTTCTCGCAATTCAACTGGGCATGTTAGTCCGGGCCAATACTTCCTCTAAGCTGTGGAGTCTTGTGAGCAAAAAGTCTACTTTGTGAGCTACTGGCATTAAAGTTGTGAGTGAGCGATTTGTCTGCTGCATAAATCAGTTTGCCCTGGAGCCATCCTTCCTGAGCTAAGACAAAACGGTGTGACCTGGAGACTAAAAAAAAATTGTGAGCTAGCTCACACTAACTCAGCTTAGAAGGAACACTGGTCCGGGCATGTTAGTAAACTGATCTATCCTGGTTTACTTAAAAAAAGAAAAGAAATTTGTCCAGTAGAACACTTAATCTCCCGCCGTGGAATTGATTGTGATAAAACGGTGGCCATTCAAAGCACATTCAGCACCATTTCTTGCCTGGAATGAGCGGCAGTAGCATTTTAGCAAAAAGATAAATAAATCTGGTTGTATATTATGTAATACAGGATGTTTGACTAGAAGAAGGACCTTTGGTCTCATCCAGTACAACTGCTCTTGCGTTGTTACAGGGAAGCATGTGTGGGTGTGGAGCAAAATGTAATTAATGCATTCGGATTCCATATTTATGCATCTTCTGGCCCAAGCACAAAAGCTTCAAAAGCCATCTCCCAAGAGATAGTAATAGCCAGAGAACACAGACTGTCCCTGATAAACAGGGGCCGCCAGAAGGCATGGAAAGCCACTGATGTACATTGACAATGGCTTTGACCCAAGAAAGCCCCATTCATACACAGTGTCAGCTCTTCAAAGGCTTGCCCATCTGTGTAGTACATAAACAAGGGAAGAAAAAAAAATCAGCGGGTGAATTTAGCCATCCAGGGCTGTGGTTGGACAGAGACCAGAGGATTTAAAGTGCCGCAGCCATAGTCGGCCCTGACGGCTCTTGCTTCCAAGTGCAACAGTCTGCTTTCCCCCACCAGCTATAACACCGAGCTCAGCAGGCCTAAAATAATAGCAAACAATGCTGGAAAAACCACGCCTTTCCCTTTGGCAGAAAGGACTGATTCGGAATAAAATAAAAGAAAGATCAGTCAACGTGTGCATATCATTGTGTTGACTGAAGGCAAGGGCTCCCCACAGGGGTTGCAGACCTCCAGGCGGGGCCTGGCAATCTCCTGGAATTACTACAGATCTCTGGACTATAGATTTTAAGTATTGACAGGCAGGAGACGGTGATCAATAACAAGGCTTTTATTCATAACATTACTCAGCTCTGATCTGCTGTTTGGATTCAAATGGCTGCTTAGCCCCACAGCTCATCCAACCCCTGATCCTAATGGTAAATCAAAGAGGCAACCTAACTAACATATGGAAAAACAAATGAAAGGAAAGAAAGCTCTAATATCAAGCAAACCAGGAAGACTGAGTCTTGGAGCAGAAAGCGGCTATTTTAAGCCGAAATTGGCTGAAACAACCAAAGCCAGTGAAGACAGCAGCTAAAACGGTGACCAGACCATCAGAGGAACAGACAACAACCCCCGCACTCACCAAAAGAGACTTGTCCGAGATGGAAGATCGACTACCGGCCAAAATGGGGGCACTATTTGGTCCAATAAATGAGCAACTCAGTCAAATAAAAGCATTCATCCACGAGACGAGAAAGATCGTGGTAGGAGCAATGATGCTGGCTGAATCAGTCAAGGAGGAAAACAAACGGGCACAGGAAGACACTGAACATCTGAAAGCCAAAATGCTAATTCCGGAAACGGAGGCGAGACAGAACAACCTGAAATTACGAGGCTTTCCGGAACAACTAGATGAAGAAGCGGACCTCCCAGTCTTTCTAGCCAGTTGGCTAGCAGCCAATCTGAGGCTTGACATGGGAGAAGCCCCCACAATAACGAAGGCTTACCGTCTGGGATCCCCTCACAATGCCAATAGAAAGGGCCCCAGAGACATCATCTTTACCCTACTGGATTACAGAGTTAAAAAAAAAAATACTGGCTGAAGCAAAACAAAAGGGAAGCTTAGACTATAAGAATATAAAAATAGAAGTATATCAAGACCTACCATCAGAAGCCATCAACAGGAGAAGAGAATTGAAACCAATAACAAGCCAGCTACATTCTGTCAACCAAAGCTACAAGTGGACTGGCCCTGCTACAATTCAAGTCTTCAAAGAAGGGGAAAATTATCAAGTGCAAGACTATGAGACAGGTCTACAATTGCTGACAAGGCTGGGTCTGAACAAACCACCAGAGCGTGGCAAGAAAGGCTCCAAAAGAAAACTCACTGAAACAATCACGCCAGAGAAAAGCAGCAGAAGCCACACAGAACTTTAAACTGGGCACCAATCACAAGATAATCATAGGTTGCAAAAAAACACACAAAAAAACCCCTTTTGCTCTAGATTCTTTAGTTACAAAAGGTATTAGGCCCATTATAAGCTCAATGTTGGAGTATGCTTAATCTTGAGTTGGGGGGTGGGGGCAATTTAAAAGAGAAATTTAATTACACAAAACTTGGTCAGGCCATATAAGGGGAAATAGTTATTTCTATTCTCCTGTGCATAAACAGGAGCCCCAAAGGCTGTTTTTTGGTTGGTTTGTTTTGGTCAATCCATTATTGTATTTTAGTAGAGACAGTAGTAAGCTTGGGAGGGGGAAGGATAGGTTAAAAGAAGTCAAGAGGAAAGTAGTAAAAGTATAAACAGTAAGAGTTTTAAATTTTATATAGAGAATTTTTAATATAAATTGTATTTTAAGCAAGAATTCTACTTCACATTGCTAAAACATAAGTGTACATTTAACCAAGTAAGAAAAGCTGAATAGTGTTACTTTTTGTGTTACTAACCTACTAATGGAATTGTACTATTGCTTTATCACAAGGAACTTGAGAGTTTGATCTATAAGCTAAACTCAACAATAGGTTTGTCACCAACACTGAGTCATGAACCTTAACATAAAAATACTTATGCTCAACACCAGAGGTTTGAATAATGTTGTGAAATGAAAAAGAGTTTACACAAATTTAATGAAAATACACCCAGATATCTTCTTTCTGCTAGAGATGCATTTAAATGCATCAAATAAACAAATATTTAAAACTAACTGGTTCAACCAACAGTTCCTAGCACATGGGAATTCTAAATCCAGAGAGGTAGCCATACTCCTATCTAAAAACATACGCTTCACATGTCAAGACATGTTAAAAGACGCATAGGGCAGATACATTTTCACAAAAGAAATTCTAGAAGATAAAATAGTAACAATTGGCTCATTATACGCTCCAAACCAAGGCCAATTAGAATTCATAGGAGAGACTCTAATTGAATTAGACAAATTCAAAGAGGGGGAAATCATTCTAGGAGGGGATCTAAATTACCTGACTGACCCAATCTTAGATAGAACCTTTCTCAGAAAGAAACCAAAAAAATACAAAAAGACTTCACTCACAGACCATGAATTAATAGACATATGGAGGAGAAACAACTCAAATGAGAAAGATTTCACATTTTACTTATCCAGACATCAAATTCACACATGCATAGACTGTCTACTAGTATCCCAGGGTATACAAAAGAGAACAATCTCAACACAAATAGGATACAAGCTGTGGTCCGATCATGCATGGGTGGAGTGTATTATCACAAAGGAGGAAGAAACAAAAAGCAAACGACAATGGATTATAAATAGAACTTTATTAACAAATTCAACACACATTGTGGAAATAGAAACTCAAATAAGACAGTACTTTCAGGAGAACGCAAACAACGAGCCCGAGCCCACAATAATCTGGGACGTTTTCAAACCATCCTTAAGGGGGCATCTCATATCCAAAATGTCATATATAAACAAACAAAAAAACATAGAAAGGATCTTCTAAACACCATACAAACCCTAGAAAACAAACACAAACAAAATTGTAGTAAGAAAATATACAAAAAGTTGCTTGCTGCAAGGCGCAAATTAGAGCTTTTCGAAACCACACACGTACAAAGAAACCTACTATTTCTAAGACAAAATTTTTGGCACAACTCCGCAAAATCCTTAAAAACCTTAGCCAAGAGAGTCAATTCCAAACGCATGGAGAGAACAATTTATAGCATCAAAGACAAGAAAGGTAAATTACACACCACAAACAAATCTATAACACAAACATTTTGGGATTGCTACAACAATCTATACTCTTCTAACAACACGCCGCAAAACAAAATCGCTGAGCATTTTCACACACACCCCATTAGAAAAATAAGAACAGACCACAAAGACACAATGGACAAACCCATCCTGAAACAAGAGATCATAGACTCTATCAAAAATTAAAAACAAATAAATCACCTGGCCCAGATGGATACACAAATGAATTTTACAAAACCTTTGCTCACACCTCAGCCGAACTTCTAGCAATGGCATGCAACCACACACTACACACAGGAGGACAGCTCCCCACTTCATGGTCACTAGCTACAGTGGTAGTCCTGCCCAAACCACAAAGAGACGCCACACTACCCTCATCATATAGACCAATCTCACTACTGAATATTGACTCCAAAATATTTACTTCGATCATAGCCATGAGACTAAATAAATTCATAACAGACCATCTCTCACAAGATCAAGGAGGATTCATGCCCAACAGAGATCTAACAGACAACACCCACAAGGTCCTCAATATAATAGACACCGCAAAGCGAAACAAAATAGAACTGGTCCCGCTTTCTCTAGATACAGAGAAAGCCTTTGATACGATAGAACTTCCAGACCTAAAGGAATTATCAATAAGGATGGGATTTGGACAAAAATTCTTAAATGTCATCAATGCCGTTTACAAAGAAGCAAAATCGTGCCTAAAAATAAATGACACCCTCTCAGCACCATTTATTCTTGGAAGAGGCGCAAGACAGGGGTGCCCTCTCTCACCCCTACTATTTGCAATCGCAATAGAACCATTAGCCAACATGATCAGAAATAAAGATGGAATTGATGGAATGGAAATAGGGAAGAAAAATTACGAACTCACACTGTTCGCGGATGACGTGATACTGTTCCTAACCAACCCAAGTGAATCACTGACCTCTCTCCAAAATGTACTGAATGAATATAGTGAGGTATCTGGCCTAAAAATAAACCAAGCAAAATCAAAACTGATGCTGATTAATATAGCAAAAACTACGAAGGATAAAATCCTAGAGATATCCAAATTTGAATGGACTGAATCTGCTTTAACATACCTTGGTATCAGAATCCCTGGAAGCCTTAGATGAATTACTAGAACAGAACCACATACGTATACTTAAGGAAATTAAAACCCAATTACAAAACTGGGACAAAACAAACCCAAACTGGACAGACAGATATAGCTTAGTAAAATCTTTCATTCTCCCCAAACTCATCTTCCTCTTCAGAACCATACCACTGGAAATAACGAATGCAAAAATAAAAGAATGGCAAAGAATATTAAACAACTTCCTCTGGGCTCAAAAAAAGCACAGAATAAGGGCACAAGTATTATACAGAACAGACAAAATGGGAGGAATGAAACTCCCCAACCTGCAGAACTACTATTATGCCACTCATCTGGCCAGAATAATAACCATGCTTAAAACAGAAAATATCCCAGACTGGATCAACATAATATCAGAAAATGCAAAACCATACACCCTTAGAGATATCATTTGGCAACAGACTGGCATCAGACCTAAAGAAGCAAAACAAAACAAACTTTTGAATTCAACGCTGACAATCTGGGACAAATTCAGGAAAGACCTCACACCAATCACCTCAAGGCTCTCCTCATTCTGTGGTCAAACCTGGTACCCGCCAGGACAATCCACCCAAGAATACAGAAAACTGGAAGAAGCAGGCATCATAAAACTAGAGGACCTGACATCAAACAAAGAGATAATGGACAAAAACACAATGGAAATTAAATACAACCTAAGGATACCTTGGAATCAGTATCTTCAACTCAATCACCTATGCTCAAAAATAAAACTTAGAGAAACCTTACAAAAACCGACAACTCCCTTCGAGGCACCGATAAAAAATGCAGATGAAAGCAAAAAAGGAGTAATATCCAAAATATATGCCATCTTAAGGGTGCTACAAGAAAACACAACACTACCATATCAAAAGTACTGGGGAAAAAATTGTAAAAGTGATCTCACTCACAACAAGTGGTTCGACATCTGGAGAGCCTATGAAAACAGATCTCCCATCATCACACAAAAATGGCAGAATTTCAGAATATCGTCCAAATGGTACAAAACTCCTCAACAAATATCACATATCTCAAGCAATTCAGATCCTCTTTGCTGGAGGAGTTGTAAAGAAACAGGCAATTACATACACTGCTAGTTTGAATGTCCTATAGTAGCGACCTTCTGGGACATAATAATCGAAGAAATAAGGATCATAACTGGACATGAAATTGACAAAACTCCAGAAGCGCTACTTTTAAATCTCAGAGATGAAACCATGCTAACTTCAACACACACACAAAAAGAATCAGTATGTTACTATTTGCAGTGAAAACAACAATTGCAGCTACATGGAAATCCCAAAACGCATTAAACGTAAACCTCTGGTATAAAAAACTATGGAACCTATACGTAATGGAAAAAATTTCAGACGTTTTGAAACAAAACAAACCCAAAGGCGAACATAATGATATCACATGTATTTGGTCTCCCATTTTAGCACATCTAACCACTAAAGAAACAATACCTGATGTAATAAGCACTCTCCATCTATTGTAAAATTTCAAAAGAGTACTAAAGACACATAGTATGACTGTATGGAAATGAACATACTACATTGCAAATGAGAATGTATAGAGCACTATAGAGTATTATATGTATATGTAAACTATATATGCATGCCTATCTTACTCATTATTGTTGTAATTGAAAAATGAATAAAACTACTTTGGGGGGAAAAAAGAGCAGCACCCAAACTTATACTGTTCCAAGACTGAACTATAAATAATCTAACTGTTATCAGGAGCTCTGATTGGACATAAGTGGAGCTTCCTGATGGGATATTCTACATGGCTTCAGGACCAATATGAGCCAATCATAACAGAGGGAGTTAGGATACCTTAGCACAAACCATAACCAACAGCTTAGAATATCCCAGACATAACAATAGAGACCAGTTTCCTTGGAGCGAATGGCTGCTTTGGAGGGGGGCTGAGGTCCCACCCCTCCTCAAATGCAGCTGTCCCCAGGCTCCACCCTTAAAATCTCTAGGAATTTCCCACGCCAGAGTTGGTGATACTACTTACTCCCCACTCACCCTCTAGGGGAATCCTGGGGAAGGGAACCCTAAAGCTCAGCTAATCCAATCATCTTCAAAGGGCTAAGACTTCTGTTACATCAAATTTATCTTCAAGATGTTCGCAGGGAAATAGAATTAAGAACTCTATAAACAAATCAGGCTGGTTTTGTTTCTGTAAATCACATCTGTCCCTCTCTCAACAACGCTGCTTCCTGAATCAACTTAGGCAAACAAGTACGGAAAGTCTTACCTTTGTGCAGGGATGATATGAGATGGGCTGTGGGATTCCTTTCCACGCACCTCCTCTTGGGATGGATGGGGTGCCCTTGCCTGAGTCAGAGCACCGTGGTATAACGGTTAGAGTGTTGGATTAGGCTGGGGGAGATCTGGGTTTGAACCTCCACTCAGCCATGAATCTCACTAGTATGATCACTCGGTTAGCCTAGTCTACCTCACAGCATTGTGAAGAGAAAATGGAGGATGGGAGAACCATGTGAACTGGCCCAAGCTTCAAGGGGAAAGCTTCAAGGGATAAAATGTAATTAAACAAAATCAATAACAGTGACAACAACGACAGCAATGAAAAATAACAAAAAACAACCAATATGATATTTTTTTTAAATAATAGAAACAATAAACAATTCAAACCATCAGTAGTAAAAAAAACAACCCAGTATGAGGTAAATCAAGAGCTACAGCAGCAAAACTGAAGTTATAAAAAGCTGGAGCATAAGAGGGGGGAAAGATGAATCCAAAACCATGGGGAAAGTGAGTGTCTTTAAAGGTAAAGGTTCCCTTGCTCGAAAGCCAGTTGAATCCGACTTTATGGTTGCGGTGCTCATCTACTTTACAAAGCTGAAGAGCCAGCACTGTCTGAAGACGTTTCCGTGGTCTTGTGGCCGGCATGACTAAACACCAAGGCGCACGGAATGCTGTTACCTTCCCACCGAAGTGGTACCTATTTATCTACTCGCAATTTCTTGCTTTCAAACTGCTAGGTTGGCAGGAGCTGGAACTAGAGATGGGAGCTCACTCCGTCATGTGGCACACTCGGGTCTCGAACTGCTGAACTACTGACCTTCCACAGCCTGCAGTTCAGCATCTTAACCACTTGAGCCACCGCAGCTCCTTTACTCTTTACTCGGTATCAAAATCTTAAAAGGCTTGGACATGTGATAAAGCAGTAAAATACTGGACTGAGATCCACAATGAGATACAAAAAATTTTGAAATGTACTTTTAAGAAAGACCCACAGATGTTATTGTTAGGTCTTAAAATGGAAGAAATAAATGTAGCCAAGAGAACACTATTATGGTACTTGATTATAGCAGCTAGACTGACTTTTGCTCAATGTTGGAAACAAGATAAAGTACCTGAAACATGGGAATGGATTAAAAAGACGTTGTTTATGGCAGAAATGGACAAATTAACAAGAAAATTAAACAACGAAGAAGATGAAACCTTTTTCGGAGACTGGAAAGACTTTCAAGAATACCTGTTGAAGAACTGGGATGTTAAACGTGGTTTGATTTGTTTTGACAGCTATTGAGGAGAAGTGGAAAGAGACCTAGATCTTTGAATTGTTACCATTAGTAAAAGAAAATATGTTTAGTAGTAAATGTAATTGTATAAGAAAAATATCAATGGGGTTGGTGCAGTGCGGGAAGCCTTGTTTGGGGGGGGAGAGGGAGAAAGAAAAATGGATATGTATTGGTTTGTTTAAATTGTATGAACATGTGATATATCCAATAATAAATTGTATTAAAAAAAAAAATCTTAAAAGGCTTGTTGATGGCTGTGTGGATGTTTTCACCCCTCCTTATTGGATGAACCATTAATTTCAAGTTGATGCAAGCTTCTGAATCACACAGAACCCTTCCAGTGTACTTCAGGCAAAAAAAGCAAACAAAGTCGCTTTATGATCATTGTGATCTTGGTTGGTTCTGTGGATAAAAGGTAGGCTTGGATGCTAACACAGTGCATTCGCGCTAACTCTTATGGTTATCATAGCATAAGTTTTCCTGGTCTACTTAATCAGAGGCTCTAATCCACAAAAACTTATGCCGTAAGAAATGAGTTAGTCTTCAAGGCACAGGCCTCCAACCTTTTTGATCCTGTGGGCACTTTTGCAATTCCGACACATTATGGTGGGTGCAGACACAAGATGGCTACCGCAGGAAGTGAAGCCAGCCACAAAAATGGCTGCCGTGGGTTACATTCAGTCGCACAGCTGCTGCCAACACAAATATTTTTTAAAAGCTACACAGTCACTCAGATCTTCAGCGGCCAATCAGAAACCTTGATGGGCCAAAGCACCATCTGGTGCCACCCACATTCTAAAAATCTGCACAGTCAATCAGATCCTCAATGGCCAATCAGTAGCCTTGGTGGGGAAAAGCCTTACCTGGCCCCACTCATTTTCTAAAAACAATTGGTGGGCACCAGGAAAGGTGTTGGTGGGCGCCATGGCACCCACAGGCACCCCGCTGGGGACCCCTGGTTTGAAGTGTCACTCAGTTGTTTTGTCGTGCCTCTTGTCCAACAACATGGCATAGAGGCTGAGGCCTTCCACTGCTGTTGCCCCCGGCACCAGTATTCAGAGGTTTACTGCCTCTAAATGTGGAGGTTTCCTTTAGTCACTGTGGCTAGTAGCCACTGATAGATCTATCCTCCATGAATCTGTCTATGCCTGCGGCCATCACTGCCTCCACTGGCAGTAAATTCCAAGTTCAGCAAGCAGAAGATAGGGCGTGATCACACACACAATTAGCCGCACCATAGGCACGAATGCTGGGCAGATTTAAAGGGCGAGATCAGACACAAATATCTGGGAAGTGGCCCGCACCCATCGGCAACCCGTTTTGCTCTGCCACAGAAGCAGAGTAAAAAGACACCAGGGAACGTCTGGTAGCAAACGGGTTGCTACGGGCCATGGACGGTCTTTCCTGTCTGATTGCTCCAGCGCACTCTCACGGCATTGGGATTTTATTTATTTATTTTTGGATTTGTATCCCGCCCTCCTCTGAGGCTCAGGGCAGCTAACAAAGAGGCATGAATGCCACAGTTAAAACAAATAAAACAGAATAAAACAATATAATACCATATGCTAAAATGTCAGTGCTCTCGATGTCAATGCTCTCAAGATGGGTTTCTAAAGAAATATTTAAGTTCAGTCCAGCAACGTACCACCCCATGGCTCAGCCCTCCCATCTTCATCCAGGGACGTCTCGCACCCCAACAGAGCCCACACAATGGTGGTAGGGGAGCGATGGTGGAAAATAACGATGGTGGAAAGTGGCAGCGGCGGCTCCTACTCAAAAGCCTGGTGGAAGAGCTCCGTCTTACAGGCCTTGCGGAACTGCCCAAGGTCCTGCAGGGCCTGGATCTCCTCCGGGAGCTCGTTCCACCAGGTAGGAGCCGCCACCGAAAACGCCCAGGCCCTGGTAACAGCAAGTTTGATGCTCCTGGGGCCTGGAATTACCAGGAGATTTTGACTCCCCGATCGTAGTGACTTTTGGGGAACGTGTGGGGAAAGGCAGTCCCTTAGGTATGGTCTGATGAGGCCATCCTGACTCCGTGCTGTTGTTTCCCCCCCTTCTCAGTATGCGCATCATCATACCCTCCATAGGGAGCCCTCAGTGATGAGATGTGATTCACCGATTCCTTGTTTAAGTGCATCGGGAACAAATGGCAAAAACAAACAAACCCTGACTCAACCGCAGTTGCATCTAATCACGCAGTGGCAGGCTGCCCCCGCAGCTTCAAAGGACTGTGTAATCGTGCAACTGCAGGTCAAATTCCTCCAGAGGAAATAGCCTTGCTTCCCCCCCGCATTATCTCGTGCGTGTGACTTCCACCGTAGTGTCTTATTGGCCCACAAGGAGGTCATGCTCCTGACATTTATGGCAGGTTGGGCCAATTCAGGAACTTCTTACTGCCTGCCAGACATAGAGACTGATGTTGCATGTTCTGTCTGTGTTATCTTCTGAAACTTTAGCGTTCACAAAAACTGCCTGTTGAAATAATATAATAGATCCTATGCTTTTTTTTTTTAAATCTGCGTTCCAAAGTTGTTCCATGTACTTTGTATGCTGTTGTTTTTTATTTTTGCTGCTTTGTCCATTTTATTAATTGTTGCTTTTAGTAGTTTACAAGTGGAGACCCGCAAGAAACTTGCGGGATGGTCATCCCATTCCTCACACCTTTGCTTCCTCCCCTCTACCCTTACCTATCTCACACTCTTTCTCCCTTCTGGGGGTGGAGCCATAGACTCAACCCTCCAAAGCAGCCATTTTATCCAGGGGAACTGATCTCTGTCACCCGGACAACAGTTGTAATTCTGGGTGATCTCCAGCCCTCACCCAGAGGCTAGCAATGGTAGTTCTCGTGGAGGAAACAGCTGGTTTGGAGAGTGGAGTCTATGGCATTATACTGGTCTGAAGTTCCTCCCCTCCTCAAACCCCACCATCCCCAGAATCCACCCCTTAAATGTCCAGGAGTTTCCCAATCCAGAGTTGGCAACCCTATTTCCTTCCCACCCAACAGCCAACTTAACCTTTATCTGCCTTTATCTGTCTTCAGCTTTTTGTCTCCACCCCCCTCCCCCACAGCTTCTACCAAGGAAAATTATAGTCTTTCTCCACAGTGGGGACCAAAGCAGCTTACATTATTCTCACCTCCTTTTTATCTGCACAACAACCCTGTGAGGTTGGTTAGGCTGAAAGTATGTGACTGGTCCAAAATCACCCAGTCAGCTTCCACCGCAATATGGGGATCTGAACCTGGGTCTTGCAGAACCTACTCTGAGGCTCTAACTGCTGCATCACTGCTGGCTTTCATAGGGTGGCTGCTGAACAGCAGCAAGCAGCCAGGCCAAGTTGAGTCATGCAAATTAGGTGGTATCAAGTCACCCAGAGGGTGCTGCCTAGGGATGCCAGCCTCCAGGTGGGATCTGGGGATCCCCTGGAATTACTGCTCAGCTCCAGACTACTAAGATAACTTCCCCTGGAGAAAATGGATGCTTTGGAGGGTGGACTCTAGGGCATTGTACCCCACTGAGGTCTCTGTCCTCCCCAGGCTCCATCCCCAAATCTCCAGGAGTTTCCAGACCTGGAGCTGGCAACCCCACTACCCCCATCCCCTGCCGGTGCCCGTGGGGGAACCTGGCAACCCTAGACTGCTGCCAGGCCTAGGGTTGGCAACCTCCAAGTGGGGCCTGCTGGAGAGTGAACTCCAGAGATCTGTGAACAACGGAGATCTGTCTCCCCGGAGAAAATGGCTGCTTTGGAGGGTGGATTCTGTGGCATAATATCCAGCTGAGGCCTCTCCCTTCCCCAAATCCTGCCCTCCTTGCACTCCACCCCAAAACCTCTAGGAATCCCCCAGCCTGGCCCCAAGGCTCCCTCCCTCCCTCCCTCCCCTCCCTCCAAGGCCGAAAGAGGCCTGGAAAGAAAGGGCCTTCTCTCCCCCCCACCCTTTGACTGACAGAGCCAGTCAGAAGCCTCTCCCCCCCCGCCAACGTTCTAATCTCTCACCGTTGAGGCCTGGAGTCAGGTCCCTGCAGAGGCCATTTCAAAAGGCTTTTTGGGGGGAATTCAACCGTCTCTGAAGGGATTTCCTCACTTTTCGGATTTTTCTACAAACCCAGGAAGTCTACTGACTATGTAGGAAAAGCTGTTGGGGGAGAGTGAGGCCCCTGTTGGAGGGAATAGGAATCCGCACAGAAAAAAAAAGTCTGGGAATTAGAATAAGGATAATAAAAGATACGTTGTAAGGTGCTTTGGGTAAGAAATAATATAAAATAAATGGAAGAGAATCTCATGCTCGTGGCTGCACTAATTGAATGTATTGGCAAATGTACAAAGAGTTTAAATTCCAGGTTCATCTTCTCATACACAATCCCAGCTCTCTCCATTTCCTCTGCTAGGTGTAACATTCTCTTTTTTCTGGAAGACAAAGACGCAACAACCCAATTCTCCCCCAGCATATGGCGATCAGGTACTTTCCAACGGGTTCAAGATCTCCTTCAGTGAAGGCAAAGGATCCGTGGAACTATATAACCATCAGCATTCGTGGAAGTGGGAGGCAAGTTTCATCCCATCAGGTAAATCTGGGGTTTTCAGAATGATTGGTTTCTTAGAGATGAGCACAGGTAATGGGTGCAGGAAGCTTGTTATTAGATTGGGATATTTGATTAACAAGTCTTAATCAATGGTATGTATTTTAGTCTGCATGCTACACCTGGGGGTCAGAGCTGGGACGGAGTTCAGGGCTGTAGCATCTGACAGGGTTTTGTTTTATTGGTCCCACTCCAGGAAGAGCCTCAGAATAGGGGGGGGGGAGATTCTTTCACCCTGATCCCCCCCCTCCTGTCAATTGTCTCTCTCATGGATTCTTGGGATTCTTCTGGCCCTTCCTCCTTGGCCTTCCCTGGGCCAGCCTAATAAAAGATTCATAAGAACATGATAACATAAGAGAAGCCAATGTTGGATCAGGCCAATGGCCCATCCAGTCCAACACTCTGTCACACAGTGGCCAAAAATACCAGGTGCCATCAGGAGATCCAGCAGTGGGGCCAGGACACTAGAAGCCCTCCCACTGTTGCCCCCCTCCCCAAGCAACAAGAACACGGAGCATCACTTGCCCCAGACCGAGAGTTCCTATCTACACCTTGTGGCTAATAGCCACTGATGGACCTCTGCTCCATTGCAGCCTCTTAAAACCTCAGGGGGAGGGTGGGGCAGGAGAAGGGAGATCAGTTCTAAATCTGGGAACTCCAGGCCCCCTCTGGTGGTTGAGCACCCTACTCCATGCCTCTGCTCCATGTGTTTATCTAATTCCCTCTTGAAGCCCATCTCCACAGGAGGTGGTGGCAGCTACAAGCATGGACAGCTCTGGAGTCAGTCGCAGCACCTATTCACAGTGCTGCCCAGGCTTAAGGTAGACAATGGATTGCTGAACAGATGCAGAGAGTCGGTTTCCCTCAGCGCTAAGTACATCCACCCTCACCGATCAGGGAACAGAAGGGAGAGCAGAAGGTGATGTTTAAAAACAAGATAAGCTCTAGCTTCTCACTTGTTTGAAACAAAAACACTTCTTTTTGGCTGCATCCCTCATTTCGATGTGCTGATCTGTGCAAGCAGTGAAAGGGGTTGCTGGAGTTCTGAGGTGGTAAAACAGGCTGTACCCCATGGATTGCAGACGGAGGATCTTGTTTATGAATGCTGCTCTCTTTAAGCAACTCACTGCACGAAGAGAATTAATGTAACAGGGACCAGGCTGGGCTAGACAGTTCCCAACCTGGTGTGCTTTTTCTTTTTGCTTTTAGAGAGGGTTTTTTGCATGGAAGGTTTAAAAAGAGTACTCCCTAGTATATCTTATTCTGTGGTCTAATGCAGGGGTCCTCAGCCTTTTTGAGCCTGTGGGCATCTTGGGAATACTGACACAGGGTAGTGGGCACAACCACAACATGGTTGCTGTGGGAGGCGGAGCCACAGTGACAACATGGGCACTGCAGGAGGAAGAGAGAGACACACACACACAGGAAGCCCAAATACAGAGGAGAAGAAGAGTAATTAAAACAAAATACACTGGGAAAGCAGAGAGAGAGAGAGAGAGAGAGAGAGAGAGAGAGAGAGAGAGAGAGAGAGAGAGAGAGAGAGAGAGAGAGAGAGAGAGAGAGAGAGAAAAAGTAACTACTATGGAAGTTTGTGCTGAAACAACATTATCTAACTTGTTTTAATCTGCACAACCAATCAGATCCCCAATACTAATCAGAGGCCCTATGGGGCAGTAGCCACCCCTGGCCACGTCCAACACTTGGTGGATGCCAGAAAGGGTGTCAGCAGGTGCCAAGCGCTTGCGGGCATCATGTTGCGAACTCCTGATCGCAGGCTTCTATTACTTCATTCTATCAGATCTTAGTTTACACGTAATGTATACTAAATTCAATTTTTATACTAAGTATTTAAAGGAGTAAATTATGGATTCCTACGCCAAAATTTGATTACTTCTGAGATGCGGATTTTGATATGCATCAGCGAATTCACAGAACCTTAGACTCTCCACTGATTTGCTGTTCTTTTCAGGTCCCTACTGGACTCATGTTCTCTTCACCTGGAAATCTCAGGATGGTTTGAAAGTGTACGTCAATGGAACCTTACATACCACCGATCCTAATGGGAAAGTTTCCTACAGTTATGCGGACTCAAACTCAAATATGTTGACAGGATCAGAGGGCGACCAGACCGGACGTTATGTTAATGGAGTTTTTGATGAATTTATCATATGGGAAAGAGTGCTCACACCTAAGGAAGTTGAGCAGTATTTTACAGCCGCTGTTGGTAAGTGGAAATACCACCTGAATTCTAGCAAGCTGTGGGGTACAAATCTTGGATTGCAAACCCACTTCAAATCCTGATTTCAGACTCTGATTAAAATGGGAAGACTTGATTTGCATTAATAACTTTGGTGCAGATATAATGCTGAGCTTTCAGACTGAGGTAGGGTGGGATTCATACTTGGGTGGTGGTGGCGTGTTGAATATTCTTGTGACTGGCTGTTAGCTTGCAAATGATGGTTTGCAAGGAGATAGTATTATGTATGCACTGGGCAAGAGTCCAAAGAGCTTAATGTGCAGAGTGGCTCATAACAAAGGGGACACTCTGAAAGATACCTTGGTGTGCTTAGGTACTCTGGCATCAATGAACATCTGTTCACTTGGCAGGGAAACAATGTGTATAAATGGGAAAGTTATTGCACACTGCAGTATGCAGGTCTGTTGATCGTGGGTTAGTTCCTGACTTCTCTGGCTTTTACCCTGGTTTGTATTTTATCTTAGATCATGTACTTCAATGGTTTAAGGTGAAGGGACGATTCATGTGAATGTTTTTTCTAGGTGATCAACCTTTGCTTTCTTCGACAGCTCCATGGGGCCAGCAAGCAACGGAGACAGTTCCAATGGTAGGCGATGTCCTGAAAAGCTGTCTCTTTACTGATGGTTGTATATAATCGAAAAAGTTGCCATCCTAAGATTTTGATCAGTTTATGAAAAATTAACCTATTGGTTTGGGTGCACAGAATTTTGTTACCCCTCCCTCTCTGCAACTTCTCACACCCTGAGAAAAACCATTTTGGAAAACCCAGAAGTAATGTCACATCTCTCTAGGAATCACTGGAAACTCGGTGGTAAAACCATAGAGTTTCTGATGATTTCTAGAGAGGATTGACTGGAGATGATGTCATGCCATTGCCAACAACTTTTTTGAAACATTAGTTTTCTTCCGCTGGCTGCAGAAACAGTGGCGGAAAACAGGAGCTGGGGGTGGGAGATCCCCTGCCCCCAACTGGAGCCTGGTAAGCCTACTTTTGATATGGTGGGGGTCACACTGTAACATGCCTAATGGCTTGGTTGAACTGTAGATGGGAGGGGAAAGGAAACTGGTATACATATAAATTAGCACGCCCCCTTGTAAATCTCAGGCTTTGGAGCAGGGATCCTCTATCTTGTTCTGCCTGTATGCAATTTTGGAATTTTGAGAATGAGAAGTGGGTACCACCACAAAATAGGTGCCCCCAGGAAGCAGTCACAAAATGGCTGCCATGGGTTGTGAAGGCCAGTTGCAAAACCTTGGGAGGTTGTAAGTCAAGCATCATCCTACAATGGCAGCTTTTTCTGAATGGGCGCTCCCTGGAGACATAAATGTGTGTTGTCTGCTGAGTTCCTCTGAAGTACTGCCTATTCCAGTGAGGTGGAAGAGAGCTTGGATTGACTTGTTGCTTTGGAGAAGAAGTTATTTGTTGAAGATGTGTAAATGGACACCAGGAAACCCATAAGGTTATGCCACGGTGCCCCTAGGCACTATGTCGGGGATGACTACTTTAGAGAACTTCAACCACCTACATTATTGTTTGTAAGAGGGATTTTAAAAAAAGAGTGAAGCCGCCAATTTAACTTGTAGCACAAACAAGTATGTTGCCGGAATGATTGCCTCGCCCTCTCTGCCGACACATCAGGAATTCAACTCACGCCCTTCAAGTCTGAAACGAACAAGATGAAAACTAATGGGATTTTGACGTAGCTGTTATCAAGTGTGTTTAGTCAGAATGAGAAAGGAAGCAATTTTCACTCGGTCTAGGTGAAATGCTTAGGTATTTGTTTTTGTTAAAACCTCTCTCACTCATTGCTAGTTCTCAAGATCATTTCATTGAAGCGAGCGGCAACTTAATGGCTGTTTGGTGAGTGCTCTTCACCGTGGGCCCAAGTTGCAGCACGCTGGAGCAATTTTAAATATGCTTCCCAGAGGTCTGCAGCTTCATGGCCTTCTGTGGCCCCTTGCACATAACACAGAAATGGGATGATTTTATCAGCTGTGATAGCTAAAGAGGCTGAATGTTGGATGCTGATGATGAGAGCTAACGAGGGCAAACCATTATGCCTTGCTTGGCTGTGGTTGACATTTTCTTGGCAACAGGGTGTTGGATTAGACAGACCTTGGCTGATCTGCCAAGGCCCTTCTAATATTCTGGGGTTGTAGCACTCCTCACAACCAAAATAATAGACTGAGAAAAGGTGCATTGAGGAGACATGGATCTCCATGTAGAGAATAACAGCATGGGAGGCCATCCTGAGACTGACGCCCGGGATGGAAGTATTGCCTTGGAGTACCCATTATCATTTTAGATAGCATCATCCGTGGGGGAATCATGCTTCAGCATAAAAAATACCCAGGTCATTGCCCAGAGGATATGACAATTTAAAATTTAATGGAGGAGAGAATAGATAGAGGAGAAGCCAGTGTGGAGGGAGAATGCCAAGGTTAACAAGGGATGGATATGAATAAATGCAGTAGCACATACTTAAGCTTTTGTTTCATTCGTCGGTGCTTTCCTTGAGGGCTTAAGCCAAGGCTCCATGAAAAAGATGGTTTCTCTTACAGAGGAGATTTGGAGAGACTGAAATAGTTCCATGTTGGCAGTTTGGGGAAGAATTCCAGGCATAGAGGACAGCAGTAGTGACTGGGCAGGGCCTTTAAAGAATAAAGAGAATCATCGTAGCTTGGCAGGGTCATAGAACTGATACTGTTACCAACCTCCAGGTGGGGCCTGAAGATCTCCTGGAATTACAACTGATCTCCATGCGACTGAGATCAGGTTCCCCTGGAGAAAATGGCTTCTTTGGAGGGTGAACGCAATGGCATTAGGCCCCACTGGGGTGTGTCCCCAGGCTCCACCCCCAAAGTTTCCAGGTATTTCCCAACCCAGTGTTGGCAACCCTAACAACTGAAGGTACAAAAGTTACTTGCAAGTAGGGTTGCCAACTCTGGGTTGGGAAATACCTGGAGATTTTGGAGGTGGAGCCTGGGGAGGGATGGGACTTCAATGGGGTGCAATTCCATAGAGTCTACCCTCCAAGAGGGCAGAGAGCCACTTTGGTGTAGTGGTTAAGAGCGCGGACTCTAATCTGGGAGAACAGGGATTGATTCCCCATTCCTCCACATGCAGCTGCTGGTGTGACCTTGGGTCAGTCTTAAATTCTTTCAGAGCTGTTCTCTCAAGGACAGTTCTTGGGAGAGCTCTCTCAGCCTCAACTACCTCACAAGGTGTCTGTTGTGGGGAGGGGAAAGGATTGTATACCGCTCTGAGACTTCTTCAGGTAGTGAAGGGCAGGGTATAAATCCAATCTCCTCCTCCTCCTCCTCCAAAGCAGCCATTTTCTCCAGGGGATCTGATTTCTGTTGTCTGGAGATGAGTTCTAATTCTGGGAGATTTCCAGGCACCGCCTAGAGGTTGCCAACCCTAATGGCAAGAAGATGACAAGAGATGCGTAGATAGATAGAATGCAACTTAGTCATGGAAAGCTTTAAAAGTGAGGTGTATTGGATATGGAAGGGGATGGGGAAATTTATGCAGGATATGGAAGTGGATGGTGAAACCTCTGCAGGGATTTGAAGAGAGGCATTGCACGGTCTGAGCAATGAGAGGGAAATTATTTTAATCAGTGGATAAAAGGTTGGAGGTGTGACAAGGCAAGGCTGGAGACCACAAGGTTGCATTATTCAGGGCATAAACTGACCTGTGAAAGTTCACAGGGTTATCCGGTTAATTCAGCACTTTAAGTTTCTCAGAATAAGACACTTGCCTCCTGCATTTGTTGAGTGCGGCTCAGTATTGAGAAGATATTGTGTTGACCATTAACATGGAAAGGTGAGAGACTGTGTCAATCTTCCAGCCATCCAGAGATGCCTACCGACCGATCATAGTTAACCTTACGGAGGAGAGGGGAAACCACCTTTACCCTGGTGCCATGCTGGACTACTTGGAAAACATTTCCCTTGCCTTACCCAATGAATCACTCTCAGCCGAGACCGCCTTTAATCTTACTGAGGTAAATCTACTTTTATTTGTTAGTTCAGTTACTGAGGAACATTTCCACCATCCATTACTTGATTTATGGAGAGATGCTAGTCAATTTACCGAGGAATATTTTCTTCATCTGTTACTTCATTTAGAGTGCAGCCCTAAACAGAATTACACCCTTCTACGGCTATTGAAATCAGTGGTCTTAAAAGGGTGGAAGTCTGCTTAGGACTGCCCTATTACAGAGGAACATTTACTGAGGTAAATTTCCTTCATCTGTCACTGGACCTACTAAGAGTTGTTAGTTTTACGAGGTAAATTTCCTTCATCTGTTACTTGGTTTGCTGAGGAATGTCAGTCAATTTACTGGGGCAAAGTTCTTCAGTCAATTCACTGAGGGAAATTTCCTTCATCAGTCAGTACATTGAGGTAAATATTCGTCATATATTGGTTAAATATATATTACTAGATGTATGGCTGTTGGCAGAGCTGGCCGAGGGGATTGGTGGATTAAGAAAAATGGTTAAAAGGAAGGAAGAAGGTATTTCCTTTTAAAAGAGGGAGTAGTTTTGTAAAATGTATAAGAAGCGGTGCTTTTTTCCCCCCAGGCTGGCTGCCAGTACACCACCGATTACTTTAATGGTGGTACTCAGGGGCAGGTGTACTAGTAACATTTTTTGTGCTATTGATATCCGTGGCTTTATATGCAAGGCTTTTGTACTTTCTGCTCCTGTGTGAAGACAGAGGTTGAAAACACGCTTCTCTGAGGAGGGTTGAACTGTAACCAGTATTTTGTTTCGATACCATATTTTGAATAGCTAAAAAGAGGACATATTTCACAACTGACTACTTCTAACAAATGGTCACTATGACAAATTTCATTTGAAATACCCCTAATATTTAACCGGTGCTAATTAACCTTCCAGTCCCAACAGAGGTCACTTGCATCAGTTTTTTAAAAAGAGCTCAAAGGAAGACGAACATACACAAAAAACAGAGGATGTGTCCTCTAAAAAGAGGACATCTGGTCACCCTAGATAACCATTTCCAGAGCGCTGCCTTTTTCCATGTTGTAAAATCTAGTTCTGCTTTGTACATTAACCAAATTTGATTGCTAATTATGTAAAACATACACTTTAATCACAACCAATTTTACTTTGTGCCTGTTTCTGGTGGCAACTACCACCCAAAAGCTGGGGATACGTATTTTAAAATGTGGGTATTGTTAAAACTCCGTCTTGGAATAATTGTACTTTGCCCTCACCTGGATGGCCCAGGCTAGCTAGATCTCATCACATCTCGGAAGCGAAGCAGGGTCAGTCCTGGATGGGAGACCACCAAGGGAGCCCAGGGTTGCTATGCAATAGCAAACAACCTTTGGGTGTCTCTTGCCTTGAAAACCCTACGAGGTCACCCACCATAAGTCAGCTGCGACTTGATGGCAATTTCCACCACCACTTTGTTGTCTGTTTCTGGTGGTAACTGGGGGATAAATCTTTTAAAATGTGGATATTGTTTGAACTCTGTTACGTATTGGGACTGAAACATCTAGGGTTGCCAAGTACTTACTGTATTTCAGCAGGGGACAAACAGTCCCTGGCCGGAACATTCCTCTGTGGAACACCCATGCTGCACGATGCCGTTGCCAGGAAGTGACGCTGGGCGACACTCTGGCAATGGGGTTGGAAACTTGATGGTACCATTGAGTTTCCAGCCCCGTTGCCAGAGCATCGCCTGGTGTCACTTCCTGGTGACAGCATCGTACGCTGCGTCTTGCCCCCTCTCCGGGAATGGTCTTGCCATGAAATATCTGTCCCCCGCCGAATTACGGTAAGTTCTTAGGAAGCCTTGAAACATACCAGGACTGTTCTACCAGAGAATGGCTGAGCTTGGAGCCCAAAAACAATAGCCCGCCAGGACTCTGGAAGTAACCAGTTAAGAAGTAATGTTGTGTAAATAGCCTCTCGTTGGGAGTGGGGTGTGTTTG
This sequence comes from Gekko gecko, assembly GCA_029375565.1. Lineage (NCBI taxonomy): Eukaryota > Metazoa > Chordata > Lepidosauria > Squamata > Gekkonidae > Gekko > Gekko gecko. The sequence continues at coordinate 68,021,167 of JAPDNY010000012.1, read as the reverse complement.
GGTGTGGCAACTGCATGCTCTTTAAACAGGGCTGTGGCCCTGGAGTTTAGTCTTGTACTTGCTAAAATCACTAATAAAGTAGAGCTGATCACTAGTAGTGGGGTCTGCTTATCCATGGAACCCAGTATTAATAAACTCCATCTTGTATAATGGTATTTTGTTACCCACATAGGATTGCCAGCTCTGGGTTGGGAAATACCTGGAGATTTGGGGGGTGGAGGCTGGGGATCGTGGGGTTTGGGGAGAGGAAGGACTTCAGTGGGGTATGATGCCATCGAATCCACCTTCCAAAGCTGCCATTTCCTCCAGGTGAACAGATCTCTGTCGCCTGGAGATATGTTGAAATAGCAGGAGATCTCCAGCTACCAGCTGGAGGATGGCAACCCTATTTAACACCCTTGAGAACCTTAGTTGAGAAACAGGTTTAGAAGTATTTTCTATTGATAAATAAAAGACTGAAGCTTATCTATGAAAAGATCTGCAAGCTGGGGCTGGCCGCTCTGAAAAGAGGCAGAGGGGAGCGATTTTTGCCACTTCTCACAGAAGCCTTGTGCTTTTGGGCTAACAGGTCAGATGTGGCTGCAAATGAGCCCAGCAAAACTCCCAGGTCTTTTTGTTGTTGTTGTTGCCGCCACTCAGGCAGAATTTTTGCTGACTTGCAGGTATGTTCCAGTATCGGCCCCGTCATGAGCAGAAAGCCTCCCACTTTTTGTCCTTCCTCTTTGCTTTGTGTTTTACAGTCCACATTCTGCCCGCAGGGTTTGAGCTCGCCAGAGGCTGAGAAGTCACTTTCTGCTAACAAAACTCTGGCTTTGATGGCCTTGGCAGGCAGATTATTCCCTTTTCACTGCTGGCCTAAATGATCATTGTTGTGACAGTAATCAGTTATGTGATTTTGACAGCAAATCTGATTCCTAAAGCCAGAAGTAATGGTGGCGGCGGAGGGCCTGGAGGTTATATGCTCCGACAAAAGGAAAATAGAACCCCTCCCTCCTTTTCTGTTTTTGTGTGCGCCTTAAATGCATTCTGAATTTTGAGGGAAAGAGGATGTGTTTTATTTACTTATTCATATAGAACACTTTATGCCACCTTTCCACCTGTTCAGGATCCACAAAATGGCACACATAAAAACATTTAAAATTATAAAATAATTCAATAAAAACTCATAAAAATACCATAACCAGGGAGGAGGGCCAATAACCAACAAACCGGGCATAGAGGCCAAGGTCTTCTGAAGTTTCCTCCTAGCACTGTTTCTGTGTTTATTGTCAACAGGACAGGATAAAAATGTACTAAGGCCTCGTTCACACTGAGCATTTGCCCTGCTGAAGGCACGGGAGCCCTGCGGACTTTCCGTGTGTAATCATACGAGCACATCTGGGAGGCGTAGTGCTCCCGTGGCCAACCCGCGGCTTCCCGTGGAAAACGCGGAGTAAAAAACTAGTAGGTCTGAAGTACTAGTTTCCGGAAACCCCGGGACAAAGGCTGGCGTCTGATTGCAGGAGCACCAGTATCCCGCGGCTTCCGACGCCCGCCCATGTCCCCGGGGTTTCCGGATGTTGTAAGTGTCCATGGGATGCGCACCAACGCTGAACAGTGCATGCGCACATGCAAGACACCGACAGCGCCCCCCCCCAATGGCGCATGTGTACTTCGCTGCTTTTTGCCGCGCTGCAGCAGCGCAGTGTGATCAGGGCACAAAGCTGGAGTGTGGCAACCCGGTGGCCCATATGATCGGGCTACCGCGCCTTATTTAGCTCCGGGGCGAACTGCCACGCCTCTCCCTCGCGTTTTCTGGCCCGTATGACTGGGGCCATAGGATAAAATGAACGTAGATGTTCATATTGACTTCTGCTTAAGTTGATTAAGTAGAGTGTTGGGGAGCCCAGTGCTTGCACCTGTGTTGAGATCATGCTTATCCAAAAGTCAATCCAACTGATATCAATGAGATTTATTTTCAAGTAAAGTTGCATAGAGAATAATATCTCTTAGGATGTGTGGTGCTGTCTGCCCTGACATTGGCTACTACGATTGTGAGATAGCTTTAAGTTCTGGCAGTGTTGGTTTATTTATGTGTATTTATGTGTATACTTATACCCTGGTTTTTCCAGTTTGATTTTGGAAATCTATTGATCTATGCCTGATCTACCTGAATGAATCCCTGCCCTCAGCCCCAGTGCTCCACCCTTGAGAAACTGAGGCATGAGAGAAAAAAAATGGCCAGAAAATTGCCTCTAGTGATATTCTAGGAATTTCCCCACATCTATATGGTTTTTACCATAGAGGCTCGGGAAATTCTCAGAGCGTCACCTGGAATCAGTGTCACATCTTTCCCAAACTCCACTATCCACAGGCACCGCTCTCAAAATCCCCTGTTCTCAGCAGCAGCAGCACCCCCTCCCAAGGCATAGTATGGAAGGAGGGGTCAGCCATGATAGTTGATACATATTGTAAAATATGCTGGTACAGGGAGACTTCCATGCACTATTGACACATTCCTCAGTGTAGTTACCTTTTCTTAGAAAAAACACACACATCTGTCTCTCTGTCCCACTCACACACAAGGTTCTATTGCAATCTGGGATATTTTTCTCCCAGCTTCAGTCATTTTTGCTCAATTTTTATCTCAACATTGTGAAAGAAGAAATAAACAGATGAGAGCATAAAGGGAACATTATTACAATGTTAGCATCCACAAATACTCTATTACTTGGGAATAATACCATACGATATCTAATGAGACCAGCTTCAGGCGATGCTGTCTCCCTGTGACGTGCATGAATATGTGTTTATTATTTTAGAATGAATGGACAGGCAGCGTCTAATGAAGCCCTTGCCTAGATTGTTGTTTGTTAGAGGAATAATCTGGGTATTCTTTATTCATAGGCTTTCTTGCAAACTGTGGAAGATGTGCTTTCTTTACCCAGCTGGATTGATACTGTGAAGGTAATGTCTGTGGGCCAAACTGCATGTTAACAAGCAAGTATGTACCCCTGAAACCTCATGGACTATTTCCCCCCCAGGGAAAAGTGATTTGGGGAGGTGTTAATTTTAAGTGGAGAAACAGCAGGAGGGAGGATCTTGAGAGCCAGTTTGGTGTAGTGGTTAAGTGTGCAGACTCTAATCTGGGAGAACTGGGTTTGATTCCCCACACCTCCACTTGCACCTGCTGGATGACCTTGGGCAAGCCATAGTTCTGGCATAGCTGTTCTCGAAAAAGAGCAGTTTCTGTCAGAGCTCTCTCAGCCCTGCCTACCTCACAGGGTGTCTGTTGTGGGGAGGGGAAGGGAAAGGAGTTTGTAAGCCCCTCTGAGACTCCTTTGGGTAGTGATGGGCGGGGTATAAATCCAATCTCTTCTCTTCTCTTCTCTTCTCTTCTCTTCTCTTCTCTTCTCTTCTCTCTCTCTTCTCTTCTCTTCTCTTCTCTTCTCTTCTCTCTCTCTTCTCTTCTCTTCTCTTCTCTTCTCTCTTCTCTTCTCTTCTTCCCTACCTGCCATTTCTCTGTTCCAGATTTCCCTCTCTCCTCTCCCTCTCTCCCTTCCCTGCTCCTCTCCCCACATGGGCTTCCAAATGGTTTAGCCCTAAGAAATTATTATTCTTTAATGTCCCAGAAAAGCTGCTTTGGGAGGAATTGATTTTAAGTGGTGAAACAACAGGAAATAGGAAGTGCTTAACCTTTCCCCAAACCACCACTGATCCACTTCAAATTTCCTCTGCAGTTACTTTCCCTCCCCTCCCTGACTCGAGGCTCCAAAACGTATGTTTGCCCTCAAAGATTATCAGAAAGTTCTGTCTGTGATGTTTGATCTCTGATGGCTTAGCCGCACTTGAAATTTAAGTCTCAATGAGGCAGTTGATAAGGAGGCACCTTTTAATTTGGGGTGGTATTTCACCCATTTAGCTGACAGTCATCAAGATATGGTAGAGCGAAGGTCATACAGCTGTGCCTCATGTATTCCTAGCTGAGTGTGCTTACAAGGCAGTAAGGATCTCAGGCCAGGAATTGCTGGCCAAGCCAAAAGGGTTCACTTGCAGTGCCCTTCTGCATGCCATCTTTGGTCTACTATTGGTTTTTGATCTACTGCACAGCAGCGCCATCATAACAGGTGTTCAAATTATGGTACTGCAGGCATCAGCCCAGCAGGTATCAGGTGACATAGGGAGCCAATAGTGTCCTATCTGGACCGCTATGGCCGCTGATGACTCCAGCTCAGTTCCTTCGTTTGAGCAGCTTGTCACTCAGGCTTCTAGCTGATTGCGTCTCCTTGCTTGTCTACCGAAAGAGCCATATACTGGCCTGTGGGCTGCCAGCTTTGAATCATTCAATAAACAGGTACACTCCATTTCTCAGGCACGCACCTTGCTTTAGAGATCAGATTCCTTTGTTGCTTCACCATCTCATCGTCCTGGCCTCTTTTTTTGGCTTTCCAGATGGCAACCTTTGCTGGAGCTTTGGTCGAAACAGTTGACAGTGTGATGTCGCACGTGGCCCGGAATTTGGGAGGAAGCCCATCAGGTGTAGCTTTTGAAGGGGCTTCATCAGTGGCAGGTGAAGTTTATTTTGCAGCCACAGTGCTTGCCTTGAAACCAAAATCTGGATCATTGCAATTCGATGCTTCTGTGTCTGGAGCTTTGCACCCATTACCGAAGAACGAATACAATTAACTCAAGGAATAAAGAAAATAGATTTCATTTGGCTCAATAATTAGGTCTTCGAGATGGATGTTTGTAAATGGTCATGCGTATTGCATATAGATTTCAATTATCACTTGATGCCCTGGTTCTTTGAAGCATCTATCATGGGTTAAGACTGCCGCAGACCCATGTAGACAGAGTTCAAATGGCATGAAACCGATGAATATATACCGATGCATATATATTATACAAATCAGTAACAAGCCACCAGCAGCTGGAAGGTGGGGGTTAGGGTTGCCAACTCTGAGTTGGGAAATTCCTGGAGACTTGGAGGTGGAGTCTGGAGAGGGTGGAGTTTGGGGAGGGGAGGGACTTTAGCAGGGTATAAGGCCTTGGAGTCCACCCTCTGAAGCTGGCCTTTCCTCCAGGGGAATTATCCTTTGTAGTCTGATGATCACTTGTAGTTCTGGGAGATCCCCAAGTCCCAAATGGAGGCTGGCGATGTTACTGGGCATGAAAATGGGAGTCCTGACATTTAGGATAGTCCCTGCCCCCTGCCTAAGGCTGCCATCTCTATCTTCTTAGCCTGGCCAACAGATGTTGCAGTGTTCAGTGAAACTTCTTTCACTAGTGGGGGAAGCATAACCAAGCATTTCAGCAGTAGACCTTAATTAAAAATTTTGATGGATTTTAATTGTTAGCTGTTATGAGAGCGAATGTAGTCTAAAAGCGGGGTATAAATACATTTAAGAACCTCACTACTCACTTTAAGAGGTTCCGAAGGCTTTTAGAATTAATTAAACCGCACATAACATAAATTAAAATCATGCATAAATTGAGTCATGGCGGGTGGGCACGGATCTGTCCGTCAGCAGTTCAGTGTCCTGCACGTTCAGCATCGTTGCCATATTTTATTCAGGCCGTGATTAAGTGACTAAGTGCTGTGCGAAAGTAATTAAAAACACAAACCTGTGCACGCAGGCTTATGATCTGAAAAATCTCTGGTCATCCCTCTGGGTTATGAGGTTTCACCTGGCATAGCCTTTACAGTTTCAAGGTTGCACTGGCAGCCCAGAGGTGCGGAAAGTTTGCTTTTTAATATTTCAAACAAAGGCTGAAATGCTCAAGAAGTAAAATTCTTCACATTTTGCAGGGTTCCAGTGCTTGTGCAGAGCAATGGAATGCACAAATCCAGGGCTATTTATAGCCTGTGATACCTTGGGAATCTAAGGATAGAGACAGGATCCTAATAGCTGATGTGGGAATGATCTTGCCACCATCTTGTGAATCAGTGAAGTCACTGATTGGCTGTTAAAATAATCTCCAGAGATCTGATTCTGTCCTAGGGTTGCCAACTCCGGGTTGGGCAACACCTGAAGATCTGAGGGCGGAGCCTGGGGTGGGGTGGGCTTTAGGGTGCTGCTGGACTTGAATCTAGCACTCTCCTCCATTTGTTTGTGCATGATGTAGAATTACTTTTAGTAGAATACCTGTCTCTTATCTGTTGTTTTTTGATGCACGAAGCCATAAACCTTTTCCTGCTCAGTTTTCTTTTAAAAAAATATGTTGCAGATATTAAAAGAGTAAATCCTGGGCAGGTGGCTGTGGTGCTGGTGGGGAGGGTTGGATCCCTCTAAGTAATGAATATGATCATATGTATTGTTTGTATTAAATGTCTGCATTATTACACAGATTATTCTTTGGCCAAGAAGCCTCTTCCGCTCCTGAACGTGTCTCACTATCGCTTCCCGTTGCAAGGGCAGAGTTATATTTCAATCCCTGGTGAAGCTTTCCAAGCCAAAGGTAAGGCTGATTCTGCATTGGCTTTTCCCTCCACTGTTTTACGAGACCCACGTTGGAACAGAAATCCCCCTTTGCATTGCATGCTGCTTTCAGTTCCTTTGATCATCGGATTTTATGGTAGCCTCCACACTCTATGCCGCTTTTGCTTCCTTTGATTATTGGATTTTATGGTACCTTCTGCATAGATCTATGGTCATTTCATGGCTGCTCAGGGGTGACTTTGCAGTCAGTACAGCATTACCCCCAAGTTATCTGAATGTGGATTTGAGCTGCACTTTTTCCTCCCAGTTGAGAAAATGTGGAGCGAATGCTAGATGCAGAATCACCCTAAGAGAATTGTTTACCCAGGAAGGGGTGAGGGTCTGGGAAGTGTGGTTAGCCAAGACTGCTGTTCTTTAAAGCATTGTTATTGGAACACGTAAACTGTTGTGCCATCTAACTCAGGTACTACCTTTTCTGATGGACAGCAGCTCTCCAGGGTCTCAGACACAGACCGGCCTTTCCTCATACTTGCTAAACAAATCAAAATTCCAGGGGCATCGTAAAGATGAACTATACTTATTTCACTGTGAGCTTTCATGAATGACATCTCACTTCTTCAGATATGTAGAATGGATAACACCCACTGTCCAAGATGCTTTAGCTGGAGATACCAGGATTAAACCTGGGGCCTTCTGCATGCAAATGAGATGTTGTTTCACTGAGCTGTGGCCCCCCTCTCTGAAGATCTCGCAGAATTACAGCCTGTCTCCAGATAACACGGATGAGTTCCTCTGGAGGAAATGACTGCTTTGAAGGGGGTGGACACTATGGCATTATAACTTGCTGAGGTCCTGTCCCTCCCCAAACTTCTATCTCCAGGCTCCATGCCAAACTTCCAAGATTTCCCAGCCCAGAGCTGGCAACCAGCAGAAAGGTTGTGGCGGGGGGCAGTGTCCTAGAGAAAAATTAAAAAGAAAAGGCCTTTAGAGATTCTGGCAAGTGGTAGAGCTACCCTTGCCATTTCTGGTCGCTTCAGCAGGGTATAATACTGTAGAGCCCACCCTCCAAAGCAGCCATTCCCCCCCCCGGTGATCTCTGTTGTCTGGAAATCACTTGTAATTCTGGGAGATCTCCAGGTCCCTCCTGAAGGATGGCAACCCTACCACTAAATAAGAACACACACAAGTGTTTGTGAGCTTTAAATAGGTATTGAAGGGGGAATCTATGGTTTAAGGGTCGACGGCCTGCTTTGTACCCAGACAGCCCAAGGTTTAATCCGTGCCATTTCCAGTTATCGAATATCAGGGCTGGGAAAGAGCTTTCTCTGCTTGGGGCCCTGCAGAGTGGTGACAGCTGGAGTAGACAGTGCCAAATTAGACGGGCTACATCAGTGAGGCTCATGGAGAGCCACGTTCACAGTTAACCTCAGCCAAAAGAGCCACGTTTACTTCCTCCCGTAGCGTGATGCTTATAGTGCAAGGGGGCTTATAGCATACCTGTTCCTCTTACAGCTGCTTTCAAGGTAGAAACCAACTGCCAACCACAAATCCCACTGGGCTTACTTCAAACATGGGGAAGATGTCCAATTGGGAGAACGGGGTTGAGAAAAGCCAAGTCAAAGAACTATGTGTGGCCCCAGAGCCACTGAGTATCACTGGGCTAAATGGTCTGACTTGGTACAACACTCTGTGATATGGCAGTATCGACACTATATACATAGTTTAGTTCAGGGGTCCCCAACCTTTTTGAGGTGCCTTTGGAATTCTGATACATTTTGGTGGGCACAGCCACAAAACGGTTTTCACAAAATGACTGCCATGATCTTGTGCTGTGGTGGCAGCTGCTGCAAAAGCAATGTCTTTAAAAATCTGCACAGCCGATCAAATCTCCAGTGGCCAGTGTTCTGTACTAAGAGAGGCTGCACACGCAGTCAGGCTAACATGTGGCCATGCGACCTAGCCGAGCTTCGCATCTAGAACAAAGGACACAGAGGATCCTAGAACTCACCAATCAGCTAGTTTGGATCCTAAAGGGAACCAATGAGGGACAGAGACTGTGTAAATAAACCTATCACGGGAACAGGGGTGTGCGTTGGGTGTGGTTGGAGCAAGAGTATAAGCGGAACTTCGGGTTCCGCAAGTATCTCAAGTTCTACATTTAGCTAATAAAGTATGAGCTGAAATCACTCCTTAATGCATCAGTCTCAGTACTCTATAGCCAGTCAGAAGACTTGTTGGGTAAAAGCCCCACTGGGCCTTGCCCACTTTCTAAAAAGACTTGGTGAGCACCAGGAAAGGTGTCAACAGGTGCCATGGCACCTACAGGCACCGTGTTAGAGACTCTTGGTTTAGTCTATAAACTTCAGTGGCTAGGAATCTCTAACAGAGAACCATCAGCACCCTCACCAATTGCAACACCTAGGATCCTTTAGTATAGCAGTTCCTAAACTTTTCTGGACCACCACCCCCTTGGTTCCACAAACTCATCTCCAGTACCCCCATCCTACCCTATAAAAAGCATTATTCAGAACTGCAGTTTGCATGACCCATTAAGGAAGATAGTGGCAATAAAATTCAAAACAGTAACAATTAATTGCACATTCATTCAAAATCCAATTAAAATTTTTTAGTTTAATTTATTCAACAAAACTGGTGAACGTAATCCAGTGATGCCAGCTTTTCAATGTCTGATAGTCATTTAGCAAGAATCGTAGCTACCACATTTAGTAGCTACTTCACTGATCAGGAAATTCTTTAATGCAATGGACGGGCTTGTTGAAGTGATACCAGTTTCCCAATGTATGGTTTGAAGTCACTAAGCAGGAGTCATAAATTACCACATTTATAATGTGGAGTCGATTTCTTTGCTTGGAAGGAAGTTGGATGAACACACTAAAAACACGTTCTACCAGATATCAGGGTGGGAATGCATCAAGGAGCTTCTTAACCAATACAAAAGAGCAAGACTCCACTAGCTTTCGTGAGTCACCTCTCATTTGTGAGCAGTGACTCATGAAAGCTCATGGCCTGCCACAAATTCTGTGAGTCTTTTAGTTGCTACTCGGACTCTTGCTCTTTTCTGCTGCTACAGACAGGCGAAGCCAGCTTCCCATCTTGATCTGTCTTCTTAACCAATGTCTGTAGTGTAGGACAGTGATCAGACATTTTAGAAAAACCTGAAAAATGACAGAGGCAAAATCGCAGGCAGTGATGACAGTTTCTCTAGTCACATTACTAAAAATTCTAATAGTTCCCACCAGACCTAAGTACTATGCAGAGGCAGGAACTTGGAGTGCCGTTTGCCAGCATGGTGCCGTGCCGTAACCTGTTCAGCTGTAAATGAACAATGTGGTCAAAGGGGGCCAGCTCCGGCACCTCCCCGGCTGCCTTTTGCCTCTTAGCACCCCCCAAGTAATCCCACCCCCCAGGGGGCGGTGCCACCCACTTTGGGAACCACTGCTTTAGTAGTACCCATGGGGTATAGCGGTTACATTGTTGGACTAGAATCTGGGAGACCTGTATTTGAATCCGCACTTATGCCCCACTCCGCCTCACCTACCTTAAAGGGTTGTGGTGAGAATAAAATGGAGGAGAGGAGAACAAGGTAAGCTGCTTTGGGTTCCTATTGGAGAGAAAGGTGGGGGTACAAATGAACTAACTAACTAAATAAATAGAACAAGTAATAGAACTAAATAAATAAGAACAGTCAGTATATCTTTGCTGTCTAGAACAGATGTACTCTTTAAAGCATTGCTTAAAAATATAGGGTAAGAAATACCCACGAAGATCTGAAACACTGTTCGCACCATAGCTGTAGAGTGTCACGCGCAATTCCATTGGTGCCACACTTTTACAATGGAAAGAGTTAATAATTTTGCCGTTTAGCTTCATTGCATTAGCACAGCAGTGAGCAGCTCTTCTCTGCCTCTCTTGCTGCTTCCCCTGTTCTAAAGCGACTGCAGGGGCTTCTTGATTCTTTAGGGAAGCAATCAGACATCCCATTAGAGTGGAGGTGTGAAAGATCTGCAGAGGCGAAGACTGTCAATTTACAGTGGGGTTTTAAATTGTGGTTTCTCTTTCTCTCAAAACTGTAACACTGACATGTAAACAAAACTTCCTTTTCCTTCCCTCTTCTTTCCCCCCTCCCCTCAGCTTGGATTACGATTGTGGGGCTTCTCTACCACACTATGCACCAATATTTCCACAGTATCAAACCTATGGAGACCAAGTAAGTAGCTCAGAGATATGTTCTATTACCTGTTCTGTTTAACAATAATAATGCTGAAGGAGTGAGTATTTTTGTTTACTTAAAGCACTGGTTTGCCTGTCATGTGAATGCACATGAAGCTGCTTTGGTCCATTGGTTTGTCAAGGTCGATGCTGTCTGTTCAGACTGCTGCTGGCTCTCCCCAGATTAAGAGAACATAAGAACATAAGAGAAGCCAATGTTGAATCAGGCCAATGGCCCATCTAGTCCAACACTCTGTCACACAGTGGCCAAAATATACCAGGTGCCATCAGGAGGTCCAGCAGTGGGGCCAGGACACTAGAAGCCCTCCCACTGCTGCCCCCCCCAGCACCAAGAATAGAGTGCATCACCTGCCCCAGACTGAGAGTTCCCATCTATACCCTGTGGCTAATAGCCACTGATGGACTTCTGCTCCATATGTTTATCTAATTCCCTCTTGAAACTGTCCATGCTTGTAGCTGCCACCACCTCCTGTGGCAGTGAATTCCATATGTTAATCACTCTTTGGGTTTCACTGCCACAGTCAGATTCCATGTCAGAATTACAAAGGTGCCCATGGGCTCAAAAAGGTTGGAGACACCACATGGGATCTTTGTAAAGGTTGCGATTGCCTCTCAAATAGCACAAAGGACTAAAGCTAACATTGCAGTGTAATATGGAATCCCTCCTCTTGTTGGATATTGTAACTCTGCATGCAAGAGAATCTGAGAGGGAAAAGGTTAAGAGAATTCTCTCATGCGGGGACACTTGGCAGTTGGCCCCACCCTCTCATCGGTGAGATGTTGAGCCTCTTTGGCCATTAATTGCCTTCGGTTGCATCGTCTATGGGATTTCTCTTCATTACCTGGGCTTGGAGCTGTAGCAAGTTAACCTTTTTAAAATTAATCCGTTCACAATAAGTTAAATGTACCTACATGCATATGTCATGTAAGAGGTTTTTCTATTTTTGTAAGTAAAATTTCGTTCTCTTGTTACTGTTGAAGTCAGGTCATCTTTGTAACAGGTCCTCTTTGTAATTTTTCTGAAGAACAATTTTCCCTAAACCAGAAAACTGTGAAAAGCTTCTGTGCTTCCAAGGCAAAGGATACATATTTTTTTTTACATTTAACCCCATACCCCCACCTTTCTCACATGCCATCAGCTCATTTTTACCCCAGCAGATCAGATCTGATCAGATAAGGCATCCTGGGACCTTTTAAGAACTTCCTACCTTGCAACAAAGCGAGATTAAAAAAAGGGAACTGGGAGCAACAAACCATTCAGCAAGACAGTTATCTTCCATCCTGAAAATTTTTCCCAGCCCATTTATGGCAACTGGTGTATTTCCCCCCCCTCCTTTAGCCTGTCAAAATATATTTATTAATCTAATAGCTGCTGATTAGAAACTGATTAGGATAGTAGATGGTTCTTTCCAGTCTCCTTTTCGCCTACTGTGACCTTATGATGGGAAGTTTCTAGATTTCGGAACTGAAACAGAGTGTGTGTCGTCTCCCCCATCTTAACTGTAAAGAAAAGTTCTACTTTGAGGATTTTTGAGACCCATGGGGGGGAGGAATTGCATCCCTCTGCTGAGCATAGCAGCTGCTGAGCATAGCAGTCCTGCCTTCTATGGCTTCCTTGCCCTTGTGGCTGTCTGGACCTTAGTGAAGGGCTATTCCAGGCCTCTCGACATGTAATTTAGCTGCTAAATGAGGGGCTCTGTACTGGAGGAGGGGGCTTAGTGTGGTGAGGAAATACAAAAACAGACCTGTCTTTTGACAGTTCCAAGACACATTCACACTGATAGTGAAACAAGCAAGCTTTTCTTTATTAAAGGTTAGTAAAATAAGGCTGGGGCACAGCCCGCCAGACACTAGGCTGTGACCCCCATAATTCTAGTATCCAACCTTCGTATAGACAACAGGTCACGGAGGCCAAGACCTTCCCCAGATGTTGCTTCCTGGCTCCGGGATTCAGAGGTTTAGTGCCTCTGAACGTGGCACTAAACTCTCCTTTCCTTGTGCCGCGTTCCTGGTGTATCTCTCTCTCACACATACGCCCTCACATGGCTGCTCTTTGAGGCTTGGCTCCTTGTTCAGGATCTGCCCGCAGGTCCCCCGGGTTCACATGTAGCTTGACTCTGAGATCAAGCTGGCTCCCTGCTGTTGTGGTACCTGTCTCGGCAGCTCTGTCTGCTTCAGGGATTTGTGTCTGGCTTCCACCAGTTCACAAGTAGACTGTGGGCTTCTGGGCACTTGAGCCAAAGAGGTTGCCTTCCTCTGAATTAAGGCATGATGAGGGGATTTAGCCCTAGGAAAGAGAGGGCATGGTTCTAATAATGTGGCAGATCCTTTTCAAGTGTGGCCCCATGCCTTAGGCACGCCATCCCAAGGGAAGTCCACTGCTCAATTTCTGGCAAACAGTCTCTTTGTCGCTTAGTCCTGACCTGGTTGGTCCAGGCTAGCCTGATGACATTGGATCCAATTCCCCACAAGCAGCTGTGTTGCCCTCGCTCTTCTGTTTCCCCTGCGTCGTCTTGATCCTTGCTTTTTGGATCGAGAAGATGCGGGAATGTGGGGCTGTGAGTCAAAATGTGGCCACCGGCCGCGCAGCAAATAGTGTAAAACTGACCGATGCAAGCGGGGGAAACAAAAGAGCGAGGGCGGCACAGCTGCTTGTGGGGAATCGGTCCAGATCTTGGGAGCCGAGCAGGGTCAGCCCTGGCCAGTATTTAGATGGGGGACCACCAAGGAATCAGAGGCAGGTAATGACAACCCACCGCTGTTCATCTCTTGCCACAAAACCCCCATGAGGGGGTCATCACAAGTCGGCTGTCACCTGATGGCACTTTCCACCACTTCCTTGTCCGTTTACACCTGTGCTGCTGCAGTGTCCATTGCTGTTGCTTGATATTGTGGGTCTATGACTTCAGTTAGTGACCTGGATGGCCCCGGGATAGCCCGATCTTGGAGCTAAGCAGGGTTAGCCCCGGTTAGTACTCGGACCGTCAAGGAAGTCCAGGGTTGCTACTCAGAAGCAGGCAATGGCGAACCACCTCTGAATGTCTCTTGCCTAGAAAACCCAACGAGGGGTTGCCATTAATCGGCTGCCACTTGACAGCACTTTCTGCCGTTGTGACTTCAATTCTTTCACAATGCGTTTTGATGTTGTACTGTTAGCTTCTGTGTGCATGCACAATCCTTGAGACACTTCAGTGTCTGAAGAAGTGTGCATGTGTACGAAAGCTTATACCTTGAATAAAACTTTGTTGGTCTTAAAGGTGCCACTGGACTCAAACTTGGTTCTGCTGCTTCAGATCAACATAGTTACCCACTGAATCTGCTTTATAATGATTATTCTGCCTTGCAGACCTTCCTTTTTTTTTTTTACAATAAGTTTTTTATTGCGTTTTTCCATAACAAAGACAAGTATTACATAGTACAGAACTGTTAAAGGTAAAGGTTCCCTTGCTCGAAAGCCAGTCGAATCCGACTCTAGGGTTGCGGTGCTCATCTCCGTTTCAAAGCCGAAGAGCCAGCGCTGTCCGAAGACGTTTCCGTGGTCATGTGGCCGGCATGACTAAACACCAAGGCGCACGGAATGCCGTTACCTTCCCACCGAAGTGGTACCTATTTATCTACTTGCAATTTCTTGCTTTTGAACTGCTAGGTTGGCAGGAGCTGGAACTAGAGACGGGAGCTCACCCCGTCATGCGGCACTCTCGGGTCTCGAACTGCTGAACTACTGACCTTCCACAGCCTGCAGTCTTAACCACTTGAGCCACCGCAGCTCCTGTTAACTGTTAACGGGTTAGAAATATGCAAAGTCAAGAAAAGACATTTTGCATTCAAACGGCTTAAACAACACTAAAAGTAGATGAAGATTAAACAGTTAAAACGTACACTGCTTATGCACTTTATAGAGTAATCGCATATACAGAGAACATTTTTGGCTGGCAAGAGTTAGCCAGTCGATTTTACCATAACCATAACTCGTCAATCACTTTAGGAATATCATCTTGTCCAGAGAGATATTCTAAAATGGGAAACCATGTAGAAACAAACGTGGTGGGGGTAGGAATCTTGCAGACCTTCCTTGATACCGGGGGGGGGGAGTATATAGGTCAAGTTCAGTCAAATAAACGGAGCCGTGTAAAGAAGCCTGGATCACAAGCCTGTGGAGCTGGTGCCGCACCCTTCTCCTTCCAAAGGCCAGCTATCTGGGTTGCGCAGAGCAAATGCCTTGGGGGCACGGAATATTTCTCACCATGATATGAAGTAACAAGAGGCCGTAATTCACGGGTCATTGGCTGTTAAAGCTGCATTATCGCAGTCATTTATTATGGGAGATGGGGTTGGAATAATTACTTCCCACACATACATAGAGATAGGGAGTGAGAATTAATGGGTTTTTTTAAAGTAATGATGCCTTGACAATCTGCCAGTTTTGATTTTCGGTGTGTCTTGGACCTTCTTTACATCCAATTCTATCCAGTTTAATTCCTGTAGGGGGGAGGAGGATTGGATAACTGCTGTGGGATGTACCAATTCTCATGCGTGCTGCTGAAAGAAGAAAAATTAGATGCGATGGAATATGAAACATCTTGTACGAGCGTGCGGGCTCATGTCTGCAAAGAGAATGGTAAAACTAAGCTTCCCCCCCATGCAGTGGTTCAAATGAAGCTCTCTCACTGTATATTTACAAGGAGTTTGAAAATCTTTGTCAGTTTAATCTCTGCAGGGCTGTTTTTGTAGAAAAAGCCCAGCAGGAACTCATTAGCATATTAGGCCACACCCCTGATAGCATAGTTAATTAGCATATTATGCCACACCCCCATGTTACCAGAAGTGTGATCATCCAGCCACACCCACCTTTTGTTTCTTATTCTGTTGACCTTGTTTGTTGTCAAAACCCAGGGCTTTTTTTGGAACAGGAACTCCTTTGCATGTTAGGCCACACACCCCTAATGTAGCCAATCCTAATGAGTTTCTGCTGTTGGGTGTGGCCTATCATGCTAATAAGTTCCTGCTGGGTGTGGCCAACTCAGAAGCCAGCCGGAACTCCATTCCTGTGCGTTCCTGCCCCAAAATAGCCCTGAATCTCTGCAAGAAAGGGGTGTCTTTAGACATGAGCATGTTAGTTTCCCCACCACTCTGTGGTCAGTTTGCTGTAGTGGTTACCTGCACTGACTCTAATCTGGGAGAACTGGTTTGATTCCCCACTCCTCCACTTGCAGCTGCTGGATGACCTTGGGCAAGCCATAGTTCTGTCAGAGTTGTTCTCTCAAGGACAGTTCTGGAAAGAGCTCTCTCAGCCCCACCTACCTGTTGTGTCTGTTGTGGGGAGGGGAAGGGAAAGAAGTTTGTAAGCCACTCTGAGACTCCGAGTGAAGGGTGGTGTATGAATCCAATCTCCTCCTCCTCCTCCTCCTTCTTGAGGACTAGATAGCTCAGGGGTCCCCTACATGGTGCCTATTGGCAACATGGGGCTGGTGGCACCTTTCCTGGTGACTGCTGAGTGTTGTTAGAAAATGAGCAGGATATCTCAGGATAACTTGATCTTGTCAGATCTTGGAAAATAAGTGGGGTTAATGCTGGGCTGGGAGACCACCAAGGAAGTCCAGGGTTGCCATGAGAGGCAGGCAGTGTCAGCATACCTCTGGTCATCTCTTGCCTTGAAAACCCTATGGGGTCCTCACAAGTTGGCTGTGATTTTTTGGCATTGTTCACCACCATTACCTTTATGAAGTTGCCTGTACTGGCTTGAAGACTCTGAGTACTAAGTTTCAGAAGTCAGGCAGGGCAGGGTTGTGCAGTCTGAAGCCAGGATTCCAGAAGTCAGCCTAGGCAAGGTTGTTCAGTCCGAAGTCAGGCTTCCAAGGATTAGGCAAGGCAGAGTCGGTGGCTGAGCTTCTGTTGTACGCATCGCATCCATGCCTAACAGCTTCTCTTGGCTGGTTTTTATAGCCTGCTGCCTAAGGGTCATGCTTGTAGCTAGCTGCTCAGAAGTAATCCTGAAACTATTCATTTTTTGTCATCAGCAAGCATCTGGCTTCAGGCCAGAAGGCATGCACTCTGCCTTCTTGCCTGTAGTTCTGTTCTCAGCCTCTGTCTGTGGTGCTCTAAGTGTGTAGGAGATACTGGTGGGCTGGGAACGGCTAACTGAGGCTCACCTGTTGAATCAGGGCTGGAGGGTGCTGGTGGCTCTGCATCAGCTATTGGCTGTGAATCCTGACAAGCCTGCATCTCATTCCCTTGCTGATCAACTTCTGTTAATTCAGGCTGGCTATACGGGGCTCTTCTTCTCCTGAGGAATCCACTTCTCCTGAGGGGTCCTCACTATTGCTGAGCCCTGGCTGATCCACAGCAGTGCCCTTGTTTTTGCAGACCAGTTCTGTGTCTTTAAATACAGATGGAATTTCTTGAATTGCTTGGCCTGCACCTAATCAAACCCATCCCTTAATTTTTAGGTGGCAGTTCCCTCTGTCCCTTGACAAAATAATAGTTCCTGGAATGCTAGGTTGGCATCTCCCCTCCCCACTGTGACTCAGACTCCAACTATCCGAAGAATGCTTGTAGATAATAACCTTGCATTTCGTTCTTTCTTTGCATTTTCGAATATATGTGAACATGCACACAACTCTCATTTACTTTTTACCCTTTTGACAAATACTTTTTCTAATGAGAATTTTACAGTTAGGACCTTTTCAGGATGTTTCTTTCAGTGTGCTAAATCTCAGAATTGCATTTGCTCATCTGTAGTTAATATTGCCTGCCTGCCTCTTTTAAGTAGATTCTTGTTCATTATTTTTATTACTGTACACTTTTTATTATTTCCTTGCACATGCTTAAGCCCTTAGCTTTATTGCTCTGTTTGTCAGTTGGCTTAATAAAGGTTGAAAATGTTGCATTTTCTTACAGTGTACCCAAGCGGACTGCAGACAGTTTCTTTTCTCTCCTTTGTACAGGTTTTATAAATTAAGAAACAAAACTCACAGAGAGCAAAATACTTTGCAACTGCTTTAGGCTATCTCCTTGCCATTCCCTTCGTAACTGTGATAGGTGTAATGTTTTGATGGCTGGAGAAAGATCTTCCAGACCTTAAGATCCATGGAGCTCTTTTGTCTACCATCAGGTTCAAGACTGTGCAAAACAATTGAGATAGACCCGTTCACAACCCTGGAGGGGCCATGGCTCAGTGACTAGAGCATCTACTTGACATACAGAGATTCCCAAGTTCATTTCCTGGAATCTCCAGTTTAAAGGATCAGGTAGTAGGTTATGAAAGACCTCCACCCAACACCCTTGAGAGCAGCTGCCCGTCTGAGTAGACAATCCTGATGACAATGGACCAATGGTCTGATTCAGCCGAAGGCAGCTTCACGTGCCTAACCATTCACAATAAGCTAGACAGTCCTAACACTACAGTTCTGGAGGTCAGAGATCAGAGAAGATACAGCCAATGAGTCAAAGCTGCTTCCAATCATGTGTCAAAATCCCATGGCTCAGTTCAGATGCAAAAGGCTCTTTTTCAGGGTTCTTTTTGTAGCAGGAACTCCTTTGCATATTAGGTGATGCACCCCTAATGTAGCCAATCCTCCAAGAGCTTACAGTAGCCCCTGTAAGAAGAGCTCAGTAAGGTCTTGGAGGATTGGCTACATTAGGGGTGTGTCACCTAATATGCAAAGGAGTTCCTGCTACAAAAAGAGCCCTGGTTTATTTTAATTATGGTTTGTTCATGAAACCAGGATTTAGCTTGTAGACGATCACTGGTTTTCTTCAAGGAAAACTTGTTTCATAACCTTCATTCAGGCCCTTTTCACATTACCATTCTAAACTGGATGTTATTCATTGTTGGCCTGATTTTGAGTGAAGTGATGCAGGGATGGGGGTTTCATACAGTGAATTTCCTTCCATTAAGGAGCTGTCTCTGAAGCGCTATGGTCATTTCAAGCAGTGCAGCTTCCCCCCACCCCTTTTTGCCTTGTGATCTTCCTCAGACTTTTTAAAAGAAAGTTCTAAGGTGAGCGCTATAGCACCATTGAGAAGCATTAACTCCATGGAGTCAATGCATCTCAATGGTGCTGCTACAGCACTTCAGTGCTATAGCGGTTTAGCGTTATAGCACTCAGAACATTAAAAAAAGTCTGAGGAAGATCATGCGGTGAAAAAGGGTGGGGAAAAAAGTGGCATTGTAGGAAGTGCTGTGGACATTTTAAACAGCACACCACAGTGATTCAGAAGCGCAATGAAGGGGTTGAAAATGGAAAAAAGCAGTTTCCCTCAAAAGCAGCTCAGCCACGTTTTGCTAATCCAATGCAAGCTGGTTTGTATGAACAGGTAAACAAATTCTGCCAGCAGCCAGTTCCTAAAATGGGTCTGTCTGAAATGACAGAAAAAATCCATTAGCAACTAGTTACTAAAATGAAATACAAAGGCAGTTTGAAAAGGGTATTAGTCCCAGCCATCTCCGGAGCTGTGGAGTGTGATGAACACTGATGAACCAGACAGAGTTGAGCCAGGATGCACATGTTCATACATTACATGAAACCCTAGTGAAAACTAACTATGGTCAGTAAACTGACATCAGACCATGGTTTCAGTTTCTGGTCTGACAAATCTCACCTAATCGTAGTTGGCAGAGTAGCTTGAGTTTAGGCAGTCACGCTATCTATAGTTAGTTTCATTAAACAGTTGTTTTGCAAAATGCCTAAATAGAGCTTGTCTTTTCTGCTGTTCTTCTAGGATTTCATATTTGTGAGCAAATTCTGCCCCCCTTTAAAAAAAAAAGTGAAAACAACATTGTTATTTAAACATTGCTTGTCAAAATTCCCTCAAACTAGGAAAATATCTTAGCTGGCAAGCTAAGATGAGGCTGAGCCAGCTTGGCTTTCCTCGGTATCCTGGTTTGAATTATGCTATCTTTGAGAAGCAAACATTTTCTGGACGAGATGGGCCTCTTTCATAACAAAACTATAAATAACGTGCCAGAATACTAATTTGAAAAATATCTATCTCTGAATGGGGAGCCCAAGCTCTGGGTGTGGGAAGTTTTCCCTTCGTTGCCTTTGTTTTTGCACAGATTTATCTTTAGGCGTTTTCTGTGAGCCCATCAAGGAACGTAATTGCCTGTAATGACAGCAAGTCCTTATGAAAGAGGCCTAAGAAATGCAAAAATGATTGAAGCATTCAGGGACTCAGCTGTGGCTCACTCCAGATGGCAGCAAGACCGGGCATCTGGCAGGGCCCCCAAGAACAGCAAAAGCACCCCCTCTTCCCAAGGGCTTTTTTTCTGGGGGAACATGCCAGAATGGAGTTCTGGAACATCTTCGACAAAATCTTCGACAGATTGAAAACTTCATTTCCCTCTTAAGAGTTCCGGAACCTCTTTTCCCATCCCCCACCCCCAGTGTCACCATTCTCATTTTCTTTCCAGAAGGTCACAGGAAGTATGTGAATGCATGCGTCCCCACTCTTTGCAACTTAATGAGAGCCAGTTTGGTGTAGTGGTTAAGTGCGCGGACTCTAACCTGGGAGAACCAGGTTTGATTCCGCACTCCTCCACTTGCACCTGGCTGGATGACCTTGGGCAAGCCGTAGTTCTGATAAGAGCTGTTCTTGAAAAAGAGCAGTTTTTTCAAGAGCTCTCTCAGCCCCACCTACCTCACAGGGTGTCTGTTGTGGGGAGGGGAAAGGAAAGGAGTTTGTAAGCTGCTCTGAGACACCTTTCGGTAGTGAAGGGTGGGGTATAAATCCAATCTCTTCTTCTAATGGATTCCAAGGAGGGTATCTTCCAATGCTCCCTCTAAGTTGTGGAGTCTTGTGAGCAAAAATTCTACTTTGTGAGCTACTGGCATTAAAATTGTGCGTGAGCGATTTGGCAACTGCATAAATTAGTTTGCTCTGGAGACATCCTTCCTGAGCCAAGACAAAAATGTGTGAGCTGGAGGCTAAAATACTGTGAGCTAAGCTCAGCTTAGAGGGAACGCTGGTGCCTTCCCTGAAAACCTTCTGAAATCCTGGAGCCAACTTGTGAGATCTGGCCACACATTGCAAACCTGGGTTTTTTGCATACAGTTCTGACATAATACAACACTGTGGTTTAACTATATTTGATATCTGAAGGCAAGTCATTCTGCTCTCTATGGTTTATTAAAGTAAGTCAAACCAGGTTCTGAAACCATATTTTCAAGCTGGTATATTACCCACAGTTAAGTCTTTCCTCTGATTTCACATGGTATATAAAAGCATACCTCATGGCTTAATCCTGGCTTGGTCTCTGGGTACAAACCCTGTTTTGACACTACAGAGCTGTCTGGCTAGAGTGAACACAATTAAACCAGTGTTTTCACAACGAATCGAGGTTTGGTGTGATCATCTGCTAGCCATATTGTGGTTTCACAAATTACCCTTGGGCTGCGATCACACACAGAATTAGCCGCGCCATAGGTGCAAATGGTGGGTGGATTTTAGGGGCACGATCACACGAGAACATCTGCCAAGCATCCTGCATCCATTGGCAACCCGTTTTGCTCCACTGCAGAAGCGGGGTAAAAAGACACTAGGGAAAATCCAGTAGCAAACAGGTTGCTACGGGCCAGGAACGGACTTGCCTCTATGAGATAGCTCCAGCGCGCTCCCTTGGCATCAGGATGGTCTCATCATTCCAACTCGACTCCATGCCATTGTTTTCCCCCCTGTTTTGGTATGCACATCATCGCACACTGCATAGGGAGCACTCAGTGCGGAGATGCGGATCATTGATCCCTCGTTGAAGTGCACCAGAAACTCACGGCAAAAAACTCCACTGATTCACCTGCGGTTGTGTCTGATTACGCAGCGGTGGGCTGCCCCAGCAGCTCCCAGGGACTGTGTGGTCACACAAATGGAGGTTCAACTTCCTACAGAGCAAATAGCCTCGCTTCCCCCCTGCGTTATCTCGCACGTGTGACCGCAACCATAGTTTATTTTAACTATGGTTTTATGTTATGGTCCGAACTGAGACAGAGTATAGCATTGCCAGAGTATAGCATTGCCAACCTTGGCTCTCCACTGGGTATACCTAATCGAGGCGCATGGTTGATACAGTCACATTTTAAAAATTTTATATGTAGATTTAAAGTGCACAGTATGTGAAGTGATTCTGAGAGGATAGAGAAGGTGAAGAAAACGCTGAAGATCCACTTCTCTGGAGGTGGAGGAAATAACTGCATGCCCTTCCCTTGGAGAGCAGCTGCTGTGTATGCTTGGCACAGGGATGCTGCCAAAAATGGCATCCCCGTGTCCAATTCAATCCCAGCTTCCTTGTAAAGTGTAGGACTGAAATAGTCTGCCTGCTGTAATGAGAACCAGCTGGTGTCCACGGTACCTGAATCATAACATTCTCCGCCTCCCCTTTATTGTAACACACATACCTCTCAAAGACTGAGAAGGGCCACTTCAGGGATAAATAGATGGGAAGATCCAGACTTCTTACCCTGATCACGATGTCATCATATTTTATGCTTCCATGAACCCCCACTTGCAGCCAACGGGGATGCAGAGTGGGGACAGTGAAATGCCAGTGAAGTGGGGAATTGTTACCAGAGATTAATTGGAAAAAATTCTGGGCTGCCCCTCTGGACTAGTTCTTACCTGACTGCCATTTGTGTCCTCTGCTCAAGGTAGTCGCTTCCTCCCAAGCTGAGTGTGACTGGACTACCAGCATTTGGACCTAGGCATCTAACACGTCCAAATGCTGGTGCTTAGTCCAGCATGAGAGTTGACCATCATGGGCATCTTTGGCATGAAGAACCATGGGTCTCGTGGTCTGTTGTTCTGCCATTCTGGCCTAACGGAGGTGTGATCAAGAGAGATCAAGAAGAGGTCTGGGTTGCCCCTGAAAACTGGCCACAATGCTCTCGAGTGGCCAGTGGTGAATTTTGAGATGGGTTACAATAAAGAGCCAGTTTGGTGTAGTGGTTAAGTGTGCAGACTCTAATCTGGGAGAACCAGGCTTGATTCCCCACTCCTCCACTTGCAGCTGCTGGATGACCATGGGCAAGCCATAGCTCTGTCAGATCTGTTCCCTCAAGGATGGTTCTGGAAAGAGCTCTCTCAGCCTCGCCTACCTCACAGAGTGTCTGTTGTGGGGAGGGGAAGGGAAAGGAGTTTGTAAGCCGCTCTGAGACTCCAAGTGAAGGGCGGGGTATAAATCCAATCTCCTCCTCCTCCTCCTCCTCTTCTTCTTCTTCTGGCAGATGATGCTAACAGTCAGGTGTGATGCTAACTTTCCCCTCTCCCATCTTTAATCTCTGTTAATTTATGCCCAGTCATCAGCTGGCCCAAACCCATGACAACGCTTACGAAATGATGTTTATTTGAAGACAGGGCCCCTTTTCATTGTTTGCTTCTCTTCTGTTTTAATGAATCTTGGATGCTCTTGCAGTTGGGTTTGAGCCACATCCTCTCAGAAGGTCAGCCTCACTGATTTCAGTGGGGCTCATTCCCAAGGGTCACAGGGTTAGGATTATTAGGATTACAGCTACTATACCCATTAGTTACAATGACTGTCTCTGCTAACAAAATGTTCACCATTATGGGATGTGCCGTTGGTCCTCCAGAGGAACTGGCTGGCCACTGCGTGAGACGGGATGCTGGACTAGATGGACCAGTGGTCTGATCCAGCAGGGATTCTTCTCATGTTCTTATGTTTTTAAATGCAAAGCACGGTTGTTTCAACTGCGAGTTAAGGCTGAAGCTCTTAATTGGGTCTGTTGTCAGGGTGTAAATTTTAGAAACATATGAGTGCTCTGCGCCACTGCATAAATGGTGTTGAAGCCATTGGGATTTAAACAGCCTATTTGCGTGTAGGACTGCAGCCCAGAGCCCTGAGTATTTCGAAGAAGAGTCTTAAAACCTTCTTGTTTGGTATGCTTTATGGGTCCTCTGCTTTCTTTCTTGTTGTTTTATAACAGTGCTGCTATTTGCCTAATGCTCCTAGCTCAGCACAGAGCACCTGTTTTGAAAGCCAACGGCTCCCAAGTTCCAACCCCTTCCGTCTCTCGCTAAAAGGCTCTGGCAAGGACTCCTCACAGACTAAGGCTTTGGAGAGTTGTTGCCAGTGGCAGTATAATATACTCAGCGAGGGCCATAGTAGATAATGCCATTGGGAGATCTGTGGAAGCATCTCCATAGAGTTGTTTATAGGGTAATAGCACCAATGCTCCCTCTAAGCTGTGGAGTCTTGTGAGCAAAAATTCTTCTTTGTGAGCTACTTGCATTAAAGTTGTGAGCGAGCGATTCAGCTACTGCATAAATTAGTTGGCTCTGGAGCCATCCTTCCTGACAAAATGTGTGAGCTGGAGGCTAAAAAACTGTGAGCTAGCTCACACTAACTCAGCTTAGAGGGAACACTGAAGAGCACCCATGTGGGGCCCCAATGGAGGAAAGAGGGGATTTAATCCTGACTGATGATCCTTTGTGGTGGAAGA
This sequence comes from Gekko gecko, assembly GCA_029375565.1. Taxonomy (NCBI): domain Eukaryota; kingdom Metazoa; phylum Chordata; class Lepidosauria; order Squamata; family Gekkonidae; genus Gekko; species Gekko gecko. The sequence continues at coordinate 67,997,049 of JAPDNY010000012.1, read as the reverse complement.
GAAAAGAGACAGGCATCTTCTTGAGGTAGGGCTGCCAGACTCCAGGTGGGACATGGGTATCCCCAGGAATTGCAGCTCATCTCCAGACTACAGAGATCAGTCCCCCTGGAGCAAATGGATGCTTTGGAGGGTGGACTCTGTGGCCTCGTACCCCACTGAGGTCCCCGTCCTCCCCAGGCTCCATCCCCAAATTTCCAGGAGTTCCCCAATCTGGATCTGGCAACCCTACTCCCCCATCCCATGCTGGTGGAGGGTAATAACAACATAGAGGATGCAACAGTTTTGAGCAGTGAAACTGCACAATGCAGAACACTTACCCCTCCCCTCTTTTTTGCACTGTGGCTCAAATCTGGACCTTACATTTCCCTTTTAAAAAATGCTTGGGAGATCCATTCACAAATCTACCAGGATCACATCTTGCTAAAGGGCACTGGAAGCACATTATCCTTTGTGTGTGAAAGCAGCCCTAGATGCAGCAGTGCTGTGGCTCAGGCTGTAGAAGGCAGCTTGGTCAGTTCTCAGGACAGGGGGAAGGTGAATTCGCAACAGAAATAAATAACTAGTGGCTAACAGGCTGCTTGTTTTGTTTTCTCAGGATCCCAGAAGCTGCTTCCTGCAAAGACTGCATGATTTCGGCAGCCAGCTACCTGATTTCCCTGAAAGTGGAGCCCCCACCGACTCTGTCCCCAAACCTGTCGGGTTCCCCTCTTATCACCATCCATTTGACGCACAAACTGGTAAGTGTCAGAGGATGCTACGGATTCTTTGATGAGTTTCTTTGCTGTGCCCTGGGCTGTTCGTAACTCAGTGTTCAGAAAATAATGGCATGGATCCAAAGGTGTCATTCCATTTTTTAGTGGGGTGGGGGAGTGACTTTTTGCCAGTTTCTCCCTCCTGAAATTCCTTCACTTCCAAGCCTGTCTTCAGAACTCTAAGGACTAGAAGCCTGCTTTAATACAAAGGAAAGCTGACCCTGAATTCTGTGTACTATTTACACGGTCAGACAATACACACTATCCAGACTAAGACAAAATTAAAATGATATCCCTGGACTGATCGGTGTGTACTTCAGGAAGTGTGTCTTCACTGGCTGATTCTGCATTGGCTTTTCCCTCCCTTGTTTTAGGAAACCCACATTGGAACACAAATTCCCCCTCTGCATTGCATGCTGCTTTCACTTCCTTTGATCATCAGATTTTATGGTACCCTCCACCAGGGCTTTTTTTGTAGAAAAAGCCCAGCAGGAACTCATTAGCATAACGGGCCACACCCAACAGCAGAAACTTATTAGTGTATTAGGCCACACCCCTGACAGCACAGCTCATTAGCATATTAAGTCACACCCCCATGCTACCAGAAGTGTGGTCATCCAGCCGCACCCACCTTTTGTTTCTTATTCTGTTTACCTTGTTTGTTGTCAAAACCCCAAGGCTTTTTTTGTAGCAGGAACTCCCTTGCATGTTAGGCCACACACAACCCTAATGTAGCCATTCCTAATGAGTTTCTGCTGTGGGGTGTGGCCTATTATGCTAATGAGTTCCTGCTGGGCGTGGCCAACTCGAGAGCCAGCCAGAACTCCATTCCTGTGCGTTCCTGCCCAAAAATACCCTTGCCCTCCACACTCCATGCTGCTTTCATATTCTTTGATCACCGGGTTTTATGGTACCTTCTGCATAGATTTATGGCCGTTCAGGGGTGACTTTGCAGTCAGTACGGCCTTGCCCTGAGGTATTGGAATGTGGTTTTGAGCTGCATTTTTCCCTCCCAGTTGAGAAAATGTGGAGCAAGTGCTAGATGCAGAATCACCTACTGTCTCTGGCTGCTGTTAAGGAAGGGAAGAAGAAGAGGGGTGGCATTTATGGCATGCACGTTCTTGTTAAAATGTGTACCCAGACTCCTGGCTGCTTTCTACGTGACTGAGCCCTTGTGGCCATTGTGTGTGTTTATGTATACAACCAGCATTGGTAATGAGGAAGGGAACATCCAGGGTAGCATTTGCATCCATGTTTAAGCTGTCGAAGTTTGGTGTGTACAGGATAGTGATTCTGAAAACACAATGTCGTTGGGAATCAAGCCGCAGGATTTATTCTGAGCTGCTCCCAATGAGAAACTAATGAAAAAAATGGTTGCATCTCTTTGCTTCTCTGATTTCAGCCGTGGCTGCACAAAAACACCCAACTGTGGTTAATATAAGTGCATCTGCTATGCTGGCCTACCCTCTTCCATACCCAGCTCTTCCGTAGAGTAGGTCATGGCCATACTAGAACCAGTGTTGTCTAGCACAGCACTTGGTGTGTCGCATTGCAAGATGGGGGAATCCAGGCGCCAGTCCCCACTCTGCCAGGGTGAACTTGGGCCGAGCACACTTTTCCACTCTCACCTACTTCATAGGGTTGTTGTGAGGATAAATTGGGGCCAGGATAGGAAAGCCATGTAAGCCATCCTGAGCTCCTTGGAGGGTGGGTGGTATAAAAAATAATGTACTAGCTAGATAAATGTGCCAATGAGAGTTTTGTGTTTTAAACACGGAATTGCCCCAGTCCTGAAGAAAGATGAAGATGGATCATGTTTCATTTCATCGACAAAGAAGGCTGAAAGCTGATTGGTGCCCAGTCCATCCCATTTGCATTGCTTACTCCCCTGCAACACTGTTCGCCACGTACTATTACCCCCAATACAGTAGGCAAGGCATGCCCACCTTATTTTCTCGTTTTTTTTTTTTAAATGACGCATGAATATACATCCATCCTCCATCTTCTTAAGAGAAAAACAAGTCACAAACATTCGCATAATAGTTGCAAATCTGCTCGGGAGATGGGAGAGGGAACAAAACTCAGATTAATGATAACATGGATGCTGGCCAATAGGTGCCTTCCTTAGCTCCCTTTTGCCAGGATTACACTGACTGAATTCCACTGAAAACTCGCAGAACTGTTCCCCACCCCAAGGATAGAAAAATATATGAGGAACATTGATACAGTATACAGCAAGGGAGCATTCAACCTGCCCGCATTGCTCTTAGCATGTTATGTCTGTCTGTACCCCCCAAAGAATTGCCAGGATAGATATAATTGGAAAAGGGAAGAATGTATAAATATTTTCACTGATTTCCTTCCTTCAATTTCCCCCTTTTGGGGAGACATGACATATTTTATTTCAAAGATATTTTCCAGCCAGCTGCAGCGTACTGGAGTTGTTTGGTCTTACTAGCTGAATTGTATCAGGTGCTCAGAGTTGGATGGGAAAAAAAACCCAGAGTGTGGAAATTGACTTTCTTCCTGTTCAGTTGCTGGGGTATTTTCGAACAGAAAGTTCTGTGGAATGGTGTCCCAACGGGCCCTCCTGGCTTGCCTGAAGACTAGGGTTGCACAGTTGGCTCTCATGATTCATTCAGTTAGCAGTGTACGTAGGGATGTCGATTCACTGATATCCATTAAACCTCCCAGCTCTTCAGTGGATTTCTTTTGTCAGCCTGGCTCTAAGGCACACTATTGTTGTACTAGATCAGACAGAATCAAAATATTGCGAAGTAAGAAGGAAGGACATTGGATGGCAGCGGGAGCAACTTCTATGGAATAGGGGAAAGGACATAGTTCCAAAAGCTGCCCTGTGTTTCTTGTCGTCATTAGTGACAGAATGCCTGCCCTTAAGATAATGAATAGTCCAGTGGCACCTTTTAGACCAATGAAGTTTTGTTCAGGGTGTAAGTGTTTGTGTACACATACACACACACACTTCTTCAGGTATATTGAAACAGAAGTCACCAACCATTACATATAGGGTGAGGAGGGTGTTGCCAGGAAGGGCCAATTAAAGTCAAGATACATAAGTAACTGAGCAGTAAATATAGCTAAGACAGGATGAAGGCGATTGATAAGTCCCCTGAACAGTGGCAAATACAGCATAATAAAGGCGTTTACAAAAAGATGCCTGAACTGAATGATGTTAGCATGTGTAGTGAGATAAGAAAGCAATATCTCTGTTAAGCCCTGGGGGTTCCATTGTACTGAGCACTGTAATAACTTGTAACTCAGTAATCTCCTAGTTTGTTTCTGAATTTCCTTTGCAATAAAACAGCTACTTTGAGGTCCTCCATTGAATGTCCTGGAAGAGTCAAGTGTTCTCCTACAGGTTTTTCAGTTTTGTGATCCTTGATGTCAAATCTGTGTCCTTTTATCCTTTGGTATAGTGTTTGATCTGTTTGTCCTATACATAGGTTGAGTTCAGACTGGCAGTTTGAAGTGCGAGGGAGTCGTGGCAAAAAAGACCTGGAACAACGTGTTCTGGGTTTTCCCGGCCACACTGTGCAGACTGATGCAGGAGCATACCCGGGAGGAGGCTCAAGGGAGCGTTCACACTGTTGGCCCACCGCCCCTGGTGGAGGCGCGACTGTAAGGCGTGGCTTTCTTTTTGGTAATCCGGAGATATGCGCTTATGCGCATAAGTGCACAAGCAAAAATCACGGCTTTTACCATTCACACTTTGTTGGTGTGGGATGGATATGGGATAAACATGCTTTCCAGGGTTTGATACCACTTTCATCAGGTATCTTTTAAACTCGGGAAGTGTTGCAAGACAGCTTGAGTACAGCTGGGGAACGCCGGACAGATGTGCCTGTATGAACAGCCCCTTTAATCCGTTTGCGAAACGTTGCTGAAATGTGCCTATCTCAGCCACACATCATCAGTGACTTACAACCTCTACTAGATAATGACAGTTCTCTTTCAGAAGTACTGGGGGACAAACCTTTTCTTGTGCACAGACCGGAATCACAAACAGCTCCTCGCCCACAATAATGCAACATCTAATTTGAACATGGACACTGGCACCAGAGCTTGCAATAAATGCAGATGCCAGCTTTGCTGCCACACGCACCCAGACAGCACAATCACTGGACCTAGCAACATCAACTACACCATCTCAGGCTCATTCACTCGCTCATCTTCTAACATCGTATATGGTGTTAAATGCGAACAATGCCCTTCAGTTCCAGCTCTGCAATGTCCTTTTGGAGATAACAGTGACCAGAACTGTACACAGTATTCCAAATGAGGCCGCACCATAGATCTGTACAGGGGCATTACAATATTGACCGTTTTATTCTCATTCCTTTTCCTAATAATCCCTAACATAAGAGTTTGCCTTTTTCACCGCTGCAGCACACCGGGTTGACGCTTCCATTGAGCTACCCACTACGACCCCAACATCTTTTCCCCTTTCAGTGTCAGCAAGTTCAGACCCCAGTAGCCTATACTTGAAGTTGGGATTTTTCCCCCCCCAGTGTGCATCACCTTACACTTAACCAACCGTGAACTTCATTTGCCACTCACCTATTTTGTGGAGATCCTCTTGGCGCTCTTCACAGTCAGCCTTTGGTTTTCACCATCCTGAATAATTTGGTGTCATCTGCAAACTTGGCCACTGCACTATGTACCCCTCGTTCCAGATCATTTATGAAAAAATTAAATAGTAACGCCCCACAGTACCGTTCCTCGTGGGACCTCGCGGCTTACTTCCCTCCATTGTGAGAACTGTCCATCGATTCCTACTCTTTGCTTCCTGCCATTTAACCATTTTTTAATCCATAAGAGAACCCATCCTCTTACCCCATGACTGCAAAGTTTACTCAGGAGTCTTTGGTGAGGAAAGTCTGAAAAGTCTAGGACTTTTCAGTTTCGAAAAGAGATTACTAAAGGGGTGGGGGGGCATCATCAATGCTCCCTCTAAGCTGTAGAGTCTTGTGAGCAAAAATTCTACTTTGTGAGCTACTGGCAGTAAAAGTTGTGAGCGAGCGATTTGGCTGCTGCATCAATTAGTTTGCTCTGGCGCCATCCTTCCTGAGCTAAGACAAAAAGGTGTGAGCTGGAGGCTAAAAAACTGTGAGCTAGCTCACACTAACTCAGCTTAGAGGGAACACTGGACATCATAGAGGTTTATAAGATTATGTATGGGTTGGAGAGGGTTGACAACCGGAACTTTTTTTTCTTTCTCCCAAAATACTAGAGCATCCAATGAAGCTGATGAGCAGTAAGTTCAGGGCGGACAAAAGAACAAAAAAGCCGGCCCTGGCTGGGACGGCAGGGTATAAATCTGATAATAACTAAACACATAAATAAATATATAAAATACTACTTTACACAGAGAGTGATTAAAATGTGGGATTCGCTGCCAGAGGATATAGTGATGGCCACAGGAATAAACAGCTTTAAAAGGGGATTAGATAGATTCATGGAGGATAAGTCTATCAGTGGCTACTAGCCATGGTAACTGAAGGGAACCTCCACATTCAGAGGCACTAAGCCACTGAATCCCAGAGCCTGGAGGCAACATCAGGCGAAGGTCTCAGGCTCTCTGTCCAGAGGAACCAGTTGGCCACTGTGTGGGACAGGATGCTGGACTAGATGGACTATTAGTCTGATCTAGCAGGGCTGTTCTGATGTTCTTCTGTGCATCGGCATTGTGCCAGCACATTGTTACTTCCCGTGAAAACCAGAAGTGATACCATGGGATGATCTAGGATTTTCAAAACCTCTGCGGTTTTACTTTCATTCTTCCAGGGGCTGCTGGTTGTGGCCTGGCCACCCTATTTAGACTCATCTGCACCTCGGGGTGAGGAATCAGCTGCCTCCACAAACAGGCTTATTGCGGGCCAGCTTCTGGGACTTCCCAGCCCTTGTATCGTCTCCAGGCAGGGGCACGGTTGCAGCTCTGCAGGTGGAATGAGGGCAATCTGCGGACCAAGGTGGTAAACCTCTCCCAGCAGGTTCTTGTAGATGTTGAGAAGCATGGGGGACAAGTAGAACCTTGTGAGATCCCATAGGCCAGTGGCCAAGGGGTGGAGCAGCAGTCCCCCAGATTTCAGCAGCTAGGAGGATCATACAAGCAGGTGGTCAGTCTCAGACTTCCATGAGTCCTGTCCACATCCTCAGACTGGACAAGTTCAAAGGTATCCCAGACAACTTGACAGACCGGTGCCCCGGGGCCATCCGATTCTATCATTGCTAATGTAGACTCCAAGCCAGAGTGGATGCGAGAGATTTTATCTGCAAAGCGTTGAGAAAAGTGATCATGTTGGGCTGCAGAATTCAGTGCAAAGAGAAATCTCCGGAGCAGCAGCAGCAGCAGAATGGGTAGCGGCCTGTGTCTCACCCATGCTCTCAGGCCATCTTTCTGTAAATACCGGCATCCATTTCCACCACAGGTTTGAGATCCCGCATAACGACTTTTACTTTGAAAATGTTCTCCGCATTGTCAGCTTTCCTTTTAAGTGGAGTCAACTTCAGTAGCCTCAATGGGTTTCTTCCTTTGGCCTCTGAAGAGGTTTCCTTATTACAGATTCATCCCAAAGCGGTGGGAGGCAGGGGCTGGAAGACAAAACTTGGGTTTGGAAGGGGCTGCAGTTCGGATTTCTGAGGGAATTGGGGCATTGGGCATGGCCCAGTCTGAGAGGCGTGATTATACGTGTCACTCCTCATTACCCAGACATCATACTTGATGTCTGGGTGCGCTGGGAACTGTAAAATAGTCATGCAGACAGATTCAAACCCTCGTCCTCTGCTTGACCTCTCTTCTGCCTATTCTAAGTATAGGTTATTTCTGCTGAACTGGCTTTCCTGCCTTTTGATTTCTTTTTACTTACACTCTACTGAGCTGGTTTTGAGAAGGGATACTTAAGTCAACGTTTTTTTAAAAAAATAAAATAACCCCTCCTCTGACTATAATTGGAATGCGATTCCTTTATTGGTTGAAACAGTGACTCCCTACGGTACGCAGTGCGAGAACTGCCCGGGAGCCAAGAGAAGCAAACTAGGTAATTAAAGGCTCCTGAGAGACCCACTCAGAGATGAGGCTGCCTGTTGCATCTCTGCATGGGTCAGTACTCTTCCTTGTCTCTTCCCAGTCAGCCTCTACTAAGTTGGCCAAATCTTCCATGTCTTCGGAACATACATTCACACCCAGTGATTGCATTAGTGATTTAGAGATGTGGCATAATGATTCGGTTTTCGAGGAGGGTGCTTGTTCTCTTTACATTCTTAATGTCAGCCAGTGATCCCTCTAAGCTGAGTTAGTGTGAGCTAGCTCACAGTTTTTTAGCCTCCGGCTCACACATTTCTGTCTCCGCTCAGGAAGGATGGCTCCACAGCAAACTAATTGATGCAGTAGCCAAATAGCTCGCTCACAACTTTAATGCCAGTCGCTCACAAAGTAGAATTTTTGCTCACGAGACTCCACAGCTTAGAGGGAGCATTGGCTGTGAGCAAGGCAGCTGCAAGCATAGACGGCTTCAAGGGGGGACTGGATAAGCATATGGTGGAGGTCATCAGCGAATGTCCATCAGCAGCTATTAGCCGCAAGATATAGATGGAACACTCTGTCTGGGACAAGGGATGCTCTATATTCTTGGTGCTTGGGGAGGGGCAACAGTGGGAGGGCTTCTAGTGTCCTGGCCCCATTGGTGGACCTCCTGATGGCACCTGGTATTTCTGGCCACTGCGTGACACAGAGTGTTGGACTGGATGGGCCATTGGCCTGATCCAGCATGGCTTTTCTTATGTTCTTATGTTGTGTCTCTACATGTTTGTTTGTTTGTTTCGACTTTTATTCTGCCCTCCCCATGAATGGGCTCGGGGGGGGGGGTCACAACAACAATATAAAATAAAATAAACACAATAATTCAGTAGTTCAGTTTTTTTGCAGCTATAGTTTTAAAAACAAGAACACTTTGGCACTCGGAAATTGGCAAAACTCTGAACGGTGTGTGTGTGTTATGTGCCATCAAGTCACTTCCGACTTACATTGGCCATGTGAATGAATGACCTCCAAAACTGTCTTATCTTTGACAGCCTTTCCCACGTCACATTTTGATTTAAAAATGGCCATCTTCTACTTCCTGTCCTGCATTGAGAATGTGGCTGCAGTGTGTCTTGCTTCTTAGGGCCTAACGAGAGAGACCTAACTAGATAGAACATGATCAGATATTAATTGTGCTCTTCCTTCCAAAGCAGCAGTTGCCGTCTGCGATTAGGATTGTGGCAATGGCAGAAGGCAAAGACAGGCATACCCTGTCAACCAGCGGGAGATGGGATGGGGCAAGGGAGGGAAGAAGGGTGTGATGGCAACCCTGGGCAAAGGGGGAGGGTAATTTTTTCCTCCCATGCTGTCTTTGTAGCTTTATAAAGCCCCCAGGAAAAATGCAATTTCCCATACAGGGCAGATGTGAAAAGAGAAATGTTTATACCCTACTTTTCTCTACCTTAGGGGGTCTCAAAGCAGCTGACACTCACCTTCCCTTCCTCTCCCCACAACAGGCACCTTGTGAGGCAGGTGGGGCTGAGAGAATCCTGAGAGAGAACTGTGATAGGCTTGAGGTCTGTGGAGGAGAAGTGGGGGATCAAACCCAACTTTCCAGATTGGAGTCCGCTGTTCTTAACCACTACACCATACTGGCTTATCCCTGTGGGGTTGGGTTGGACACTGCAGGTAGGCGGAAAAGAAGTACACCCTTTCTCTGCCACCTGTTGACAGTCGTTTACAAAAGAAAAATGCAGTGGAAATCTGATTATATCATTTGTTCATTCAGAGCATTACTTATCTCGCTTGTCTTTCCAATGAGGGCCCAAACTGGCTTACCCCCCCCCCAAAAAAAAAAAAAACACAACCTGTACAATTTAAGTAAATAATTTAAACCAACCTCACACACTTTAAATAAACAGAAAACCAAAGTTACACGGAACATCCTGATCTGGTCTGGCATCCACTAAGATGGCCCATCAGGGTCACAGGTCAAAGAACAAGGGGCACGGTGAACCCTTTGGCTGACTCCAAAAGGCTCAGACTGCTGGCCCTGCCAAGATTTTAATTACCCACAACAGGAGGGAGATAAAAGCTCAGCCCGGATCTTATGGTTGGCAGCCATTTTCCCTCAATTTCCCCTCTCCCAAATCTTCTAATTTCTCATCGGGGTAAGCCCTTAATGAGACCCATCGACGGTAGACTCTTCCATGATATTCTTAAGCTATGGTCCTCCGAGCCACACCCACGTCTAAAAATGTAACACAGGAAAGAGTTATACAAGAGGAGTGCTGCGAACCTCCGGTTGGTAGCCAGCGATCTCATGGGATTACAATTAATTGACAGAGATCAGTTGCCCTGGAGAAAATGGCCACTTTGTAAGGTGGACTCTATGGCATTGTAACCCATCGAAATCCCTCCCCTCCCCAACCTGCTCCATCCTCAGTTTCCGCCCCCCCAAATCTCCAGGTATTTTCCAGCCCGAAGCTGGTCACCCTGTACGGGGGCCTGTTATTTTAAGGAAAGGGGGGAAAAAAAAGGTTTCCTGGTCCCTTTCCTAGAGGTGGGCACACCCATTGGTATTTTGATAGCAGTTAATTTGGCAGCATCTGGCTTTTTATCCAGATTTCTTCCCCAGAGCCCAGCTCAACATTGGAATCCGTCTCAGATTCCAGAACCCATGTTCTGTTTCAGAAATATGGAGAGTTTGCCAGCTTTGTAGACAGCTCTTATGAAAGCCGTGTTCATTTTGATGCTATTAAAAACAACAACAACTTTATTTTCAGCTCACTCTTATTTTCCTGTTAGCCATAGGCCATATAACAGAATGCTGTATAAAATAATGGAAAAAGACAGACTCATCTTGCAAATGACCAAAGCTGAACAAGAAGCAGGCTTTCCAAAATTAGTTACCATCATGATAACCATTTTCAACACAGGACTTGACTGAGGCAAGAATTGCCTTTATTTTAACAAACTTAAGGAGAATTTAAAAAGAATTAAGTGCGTACATGATGACAAAATGTTTAAATTCAGAGGTCTGGTATTATTGCATTCTGCACATAAACTTTATAGCAGTGATCTCTGTGGGTGTATTTTCTTGAGAATTCTCTTTATGCTGTTATAGTATGATTCCTCTCTCCCCTACCGCAGTCATTCACACAGTAGGATGCAGCCCAATCATGTTTTAGTAATGGCAGTTAATTTTTATGCAGCCATTGTGTTTTATATCTTTCTGTGACTTCCTCAAGAGTTCGCTCCTTATCACAGTTCCAGTTTCCCCAAAACACATTCTTGCTATGGTGAATAGATTACCAACCAATGTCTTTTTACACGGCTATTGTAAAGCATTTGATGGGTTTACCCGTGGTGTATGTGGGAGGGAATGGGATTGTGATGGACAGGAAGCTCTTTCATACTCTCTGGGTACCCATAACCAAAGATGGAGGGGAGGGCCTGTGTGTATATGTGCCTTTATGTGACAGGCATCATTTGTTATAAACCTTCATCTGTTGTCCTTGCCCCTTATTCACATCCTCTCTCTTGGCTCTAGTTCAGGAAGAGGTTTCTCCTCCACCTCTTTCTTCTTCTGCCTTTTATCAGTGGCTCTCCAATTGTGACCACTTCCTTCCTTGCTGTCTTGTTTTCATTTCCCTTGTTCATGTGAAGCCCTTGCTTCTGAGGAAAGCATTCAGCTTTCCCTGTCGCCTTTGCAAACAGGGCACCTCTCTCTTCTGGGATTGCCAACTTCTTCTTCTGGCTTGGTTCCTGTGCCTTGCAGGATAGCTTGGTTGGCAAATATTAATGGTGATAATTCCCATCTTCTTGCCTGGCTTTTTGCTGATCTTGCACTGTGAAGTTCAGGAGAGCTGAACACACCACTGGTATCTTTCCCCACCCCTCTTCTTTTGAGAGACAGTTTGGTGTAGTGGCTAAGAGCATGGACGCTAATCTGGGAGAACCGGGTATGATTCCCCACTTGTCCACCTGCAGCTGCTGGAGTGACCAGTTCTCTCAGAGCTGTTCTCTCAGGAGCAGTTCTCGAAGAGCTCTCTGAGCCCCACCTACCTCACAGGCAATGTTCCCTCTAAGCTGAGTTAGTGTGAGCTAGCTCACGGTTTTTTAGCCTCCGCCTCTCACATTTTTGTCTTAGCTCAGGAAGGATGGTTCCAGAGCAAACTAATTTATGCAGTAGTCAGATAATTCACTCACTATTTTAATGCCAGTAGCCCACAGAGTTGACTTTTTGCTTACAAGACTCCACAGCTTAGAGGGAACATTGCTCACAGGGTGTCTGTTGTGGGGAGAGGAAGGGAAAGGAGATTGTATGCCACTCTGAGACGCCGAGTGAAGGGTGGAGTATAAATCCAATCTCCTCCTCCTCTTCTTCTTCCCTTCTTCTTGTGCATGCCAACACTCTCCTCCTACAAGCCCATCAGATTCTGTACCTTTCTCACTCACTCACCATGATGTGCCTTGCTTCTTCTTACTTCCCCATAACTTATAAAGAGGAACCATGGCTGTGCAGTAGAGCACATGCTTTGCCCATAGAATAACCCGGAAGTTCAATCCTGTCCATCTCTGGAGGAAAAAAATCCAAGGTACCATGTGCTGTGGAAGACACTAGAGGACCTTTTCTCTTCTGCTTCTTGGCCTCTTTCTAGAGGAGCTGAACCCCGACGAATCACAACTCTAAAAAAGTGTGCTAAAAATCATTAACATTCCTCCAAAGGCAAAAACAGGGAGATGGGAATGGAAGGTCAGGGGCTGTTCCTCCTAAAATAGTAGAATTTGGGTCACTTCGGATGGGTAGCCATGTAGTTCTGCAGTAGAGGAGCAAAATTTGAGTCCGATAAGATTTGAGACCCGTAAGATTTCCAGGGTGTAAGGTATTGAGGGTCAAATCTCGCTTTAGAGCTCACGAAGCAGATCACCCATGCAGCTGACGGGCAGTAGGTTCAGAAGAGACAAAAGGAAGCACTATTTCACCCCAATGTGTGATTGAGTTGTGGTTGTCAGTGTGGATGCAATGAAGTCTTCTTACTTTAGAAGAAGACAGGATAAATTCATAAAGGATAGCTTCAGCAATGGCTGCTTAGTCATGATTACGAAGCTGAATCTCCGTATCCAGATACAGTATAACTCTGCAAATCAGTTGCTGGGGGTAGCTCAGGGTCAGTGTTCCCTCTAAGCTGTGGAGTTTTGTGATCGAAAATTCTACTTTGCGAGCGACTGGCATTAAAGTTGTGAGCGAGCGATTTGGCTGCTGCATAAATTAGTTGGCCCTGGAGCCATCCTTCCTGAGCTAAGAGAAAAATATGTGAACCAGAGGCTAAAAAACTGTGAGCTAGCTCACATTAACTCAGCTTAGAGGGAACATTGCTCAGGGTTGGGAAAATACCTGGAGATTTTGGGGGTGCAGCCTGGGGAGGGCGGGGTTTGGGGAGTGGAGGGACCTCGGCAGGGTATGATGCCACAGAGTCCATTTCCCCAAAGCAGCCATTCCCCCCCCCCCAGGGGAACTGATCTGTGCAACCCGGAGACCTGTTGTAATTTTGGGAGATCTCCAGCCACCACCTGGAGGTTGGCAACCCTAGCTGGGAAGATGAGCCGCTTTGGCTTCCATACTAAGGCTGCCAATTCCAGTTTGGGAAATTCCTGGAGACTTAGGAGTGGAGGCTGGGGAGGGGAGGGACTTCAGCAAGGTATAACGCCATGGAGTTCATCATTCGAAGCAACCATTTTCTGCTGGGGAATTTATCTCTGTAGTCTGGAGGTCAGTTGTAATTCGGAGAGACTGCCAGGCCCCCCCCCAATGGACAACCCTACTCTATATGCTGCTTCTAGGTCTCCTGAGGGCACCTGGTTGGCCACTGGGCAAACAGGATGTTAACTAGATGGGCTATTAGTTTGAGCTAGCAGTGCTCTTTGTGGAAATGGAGAGCACATATTTTTTTTTTTTTGGTAAATACAATTTATTATTGGATATATCACATGTTCAAACATTTTCAACCAACCTACATACCCGTTTTTCTAATTCCCCCTTCTCCCCCCCCAAACAGGACTTCCCGCACCGCTCCAACCCCATTAATATCTCTCTTATTCTATTACAATTATTTCTATACTTATTTTCTCTAACAAACGGTAACAATTCAAAAATCTAATTCTATTTCATTTTCCACTTAATAACTATCAAAACAGATCAAACCACGTTTAATGTCCCAGTTCTTCAACAAGTATTTTTGAAAGTCTTTCCAGTCTTCAAAAAAGGTTTCATCTTCTTCGTTGTTTAATTTTCTTGTTAATTTGTCCATTTCTGCTAAAAACAACGTCTTTTTAATCCATTCCCATGTCTCAGGTACTTTATCTTGTTTCCAACATTGAGCAAAAGTCAGTCTTGCTGCTGTTGTCAAGTACCATAGTAGTGTTCTCTTGGCTACATTTATTTCTTCCATTTTAAGACCTAACAATAACATCTGTGGGTCTTTCTTAAAAGTACATTTCACAATTTTTTGTATCTCATTGTGGATCTCTGTCCAATACTTTACTGCCTTATCACATGTCCACCACATATGGTAAAAAGACCCCTCATGTTTTTTACATTTCCAACATTTGTTGGACATACTTTCATTTATGATAGCAATTTTTTTAGGCGTCATATACCATCTGTACATCATTTTATAACAATTTTCTTTAACATTTACACACGTTGAAATTTTCATTGATTTTTTCCACAAATATTCCCAAGATGTCATTAGTATCTCATTATTAACATTTACAGCCCATTTTATCATTTGCTCCTTTACAACTTCATCCTCAGTATACCATTTCAATAACACCTTGTACAATTTAGAGATCATTTTTTTATCTTTCTCAAGCCATACAGTTTCAATTTCAATATTCTTTGCTCTAAAACCATGCTCTCTTTTATCGGTCTTAAATAGATCATAAATCTGTCTGTACTTCAACCAATCATATTCAAATTCAACATCAAATCTATCTTTTAACACAAAATTTTTCCCTTCAGATTTTAAAAGGTTTTTGTAAGGTAGCCAGTCTAGTCCTTGGTTTCTTGAATATGGATTAATTACTTCCGCTGGTACAATCCAAAGTGGTCTTTCTTCTGAGAAGAATTTTCTATATCTCATCCATGTCCCGAACAGTGATTGTCTTACAAAGTGGTGTTTAAAAAATTTATCCACTTTCTCTTTTCCATACCATAAATATGCATGCCATCCGAATTTATTATCATGTCCTTCCAGAGCCAATAACTTCTTATTGTCCAAATTAATCCACTGTTGCAACCATGTTAAACAGACGGCATCATAATACAGTCTTAAATTCGGTAATTGTAAACCTCCTCTCTCTTTTGCATCACATAAAATTTTCATTTTAATCCTTGGCTTTCTTCCTGCCCATACGAATTTAGATAGTTCTTTCTGCCACACATCCAATACCTTCCTTTGTTTTAATATTGGAATAGTCTGAAACAAAAACATCAAACGTGGTAAAATATTCATTTTTACAGTTGCGATTCTTCCCATCAGTGATAAATTCAAAGTGTCCCATTTCTTCATATCTTGTTGAATCTTATGCCACACCTTTTCATAATTGTTTTTAAACAAGTCAATATTTTTCATGGTTAATTCAATTCCAAGATATTTGGTCCTTGTGACCACTTCACATTGAACTTTCTCTTGCAATTCTATTTGTCTTTGTTTCGTCATATTTTTACACATCACTTTGGTTTTACTTTTATTAACATAAAATCCCGCAACTGAGCCAAACTCTTCAATTTTTTCCATCAATTGTGGTATTTTCTCAATTGGGTCTTGAATCATAAACATTACGTCATCTGCAAATGCCCTGTACTTGTAGGCAAAGCCATGGAGAGCACATATTGAGACCCATTTAGCATTCTGCTGAACAAGATGTACACCTTGCCTCCTGGTATGTTGTGGAAAAGTTTCCAGGAGAGAGAGAGGGGGAGAGAGAGAGAGAGAGAGGGTTTGTGTGTGTGTGTGTGCAGGCAGTCATGACGGCCTTAACATTAAGGTGTATTTGAAACAGTTATAAAAATAAACCTTTGAGCTGCCTGCAGCTGCTGGAACGCAGGCCGCATGGAACGATTCTGTCATGCCAGAAATCTCTTCAATAATTAAAGCTTTTCTTTACCAAGGGCTTTCCAGGTTTTTGCTTTCTTTCTTCCTTTTTTTTAAGGCTTTCATCCACATTTCTGAGGGTTTGGAAACTGATTTTTTTATATATATATATATCTACTCAGGAGACAATGATGCTTCCTTTTGTGTGAGAGCAAACTGTCTTTCACACAGGACTGTGGAAGGTGTTGCCAAGGGGATGTGTCATGGTCATGATGAATTACATTGAACAGGATAAGTTGGCGTTCTCACCTAGCATCCGTGTGAAGGCAACCCCTCAGGGGTGGTGAACAGCTTGAAATGTAGATCTGAGAGTTCTGTATGTTTACGGGGAGATGTTGTTGACTTCTATGATTTTTGGGGTGGTAGGGGTGACACCTGAAAATGCAGAGAGACGTTGTGTATAGAGCTTGGGAATTTTATGGCGACACTCTCTAGAGACTGTGGAGAGGAAAGCATAGAGCGCCACTGCCATTTTCCTTCCGCTGTTTCATTATGCATTGACAGGCAGGGTGGGATTTCAGCGGGGCTTTGGCCACACCACCATCTGGATAATAGCAACCCCAGTGGAGGAAACCTGGAGTCAAATGTGACAAAGCCTATTGACTGCCTATATGCCATTCACTATGAGACATCTCCTGGTCCTAATTGTGGTTCTTACTATCCTCTGGACAGAAGGAGTGGCTTTTCAACCACTTAAAACTTGTAGCATTTAGAGTGTTGGGATACAATTGGGAAGCCTTGAGTTCTGATTCCACACAGCCCATAGCTTCCTGGGTGATATTGAGCCAGTTGCTGTTGGCCTAGCTTACCTCATAGGGTTGTTGTGCGGGTAAAAGGAAGGAGAGTAATAAACTCTGCCCTGAGCTCTTTGGACGAAAGGTGGGATAGTAACATAATAGATGGATCACGAAGAATTAACCTTGGACAAACCATCCTGCTTGGTAACATCTGCACTGGTATACCCTCAAGTGTTCTCCTTCATTTCTCTGCTCAATATTTGAAAATTCAGCTTAATTGTTTTTTTGTGTTTCTGACTGTACCTTCAGCAGTCTATGTCATAATATCACGGTTAAGCAAAACAAAATGGCTTTGGTAGGCTGTATTTGCATGGGGATTGCAAGTATAAGAATTTGTAATTTAGCAAGCGACCAGAAGTTCCAGTGGAAAAATAGTAGTTTTGGATATATTTTTCCCCCCTTTGTCCTGGGCAACTTGAAGTTCTGTCAGCCTTTGCACTGATTTACAATACATTTCAAACTGTTATAGTGGCCATTCGATATTGCTAACATTAATGAATGAAATCCCAGGCTGCTGGATTTTGCCCTATTAAGAATTCTGTCTGAAAGGCAGAGAAGGGCAGAAGTTACATGAGCCATAAACTCTTCAGGATGTGTGTGCATTACACATAGTGATGAACCTTAAATCACACATAAGTTTGTCCCAAACAACATTTAAAAACCAGAAGGAAATTGCCTTGATATCTGCCTAGTACTTTTTGTCCTTCCTTTCCTCCAAGTATCTCAGAGCAGCACACATGGGTTTCCCTTCCTTGTTTTATCCTCACAACAGCCCTGTGAGGTAGGTTAGGTTAAGACACGGTGGCTTGTCCAAGGTCACTTAATGAGCTTCATGGCACATTTTGCACTCATGTCTCTTAGATCCAAACCTGACAATGTAACCACTGTAACACACGGACTGAGCCCCTTAGCAGGTCAGTAACATGTCCTGACCTGTAGGAAATACCACCTACCGCAGATTTCCAAGGGGCCCTGCTTTGGGCAGCACAATGGTGTGTGTGTGAGAAGGATGCTCCTCTGGGTATGGTTGCCAACTTCAGGCTGGGAAATTCCTAGAGACTTGGGGGTGGAGCGTGAGAGGGTGGGGTTTGGTGAGAGGAGGGTCTTCAGCTGGGTATGAGAGAGCCAGTTTGGTGTAGTGGTTAAGTGCGTGGACTCTGATCTGGGAGAACCAGGTTTGATTCCCCACTCCTCCACTTGCAGCTGCTGGATGACCTTGGGCAAGCCATAGTTCTGTCAAAGCTGTCCTTGAAAGAGCAATTCTGGAAAGAGCTCTCTCAGCCCCACCTGCCTCACAGGGTGTCTGTTGTGGGGAGGGGAAGAGAAAGGAGCTTGTAAGCCGCTCTGAGATTCCAAGTGAAGGGCAGGGTATAAATCCAATCTCTCCTCCTCCTCCTCCTTCATAGAGTCTGCCCTTAAAAGCATAGTGGTAGATGCCTGCAGACACACCATCACAGCTTTGCAGTTACTCCTCAGCCCTTCTGTGTAAAGGACATGAGTAGCTATAGCATTCTGCGTTCAGGAAGATCCCATGTTCATAGCCCAGCAGGTCTGACAAATGCCCCAGCTGCCAGTCATAGTAAATAATAATAATAATTTTTCGATTTATTAATCGCTCACCCCACGCATTTTGCAGTCTGTGAGTGATGTACAGTTACACATTTTGACGAGGGACTAACAATGTTTTATAAGGGGTAGGGAAGACAACATATCATTTCTTAATTCCACACACTGCAGCTAGGTTGATCTAGGTTGACCAGTAGTTTGACTTACAAGATGGCAGCTTCGTTCACATATTGTTTTGGAAAGACCTCTTCCTGAGGCTCTTGAAAACTGTTGCCAATTTAGGTAGAGTGTACTCAGCTCAATGAGTCATCAGAATGCAAAAACTGCGTGCAAGTTGTGTTGTGTGAATCTTGGGGAAAGTTAACACAAGGTGATTTCTTGGCAGTGAAAACTCATGTTCTTCTTCTTGCTTTGGATGGCCAGATGCACGACAGGACACCTTACCTTGCAGTAGCAGGTATAGCTTGATGTGCAGAGGCCTGAAAAGCTGTCCCCCTGCTAGAAATCTGCTGCCACTATACAAGGCTATAGGAGCAGCTTTGCCTCTGTGTGGCAGAATGCCACATTGAGGCACGTTCCCCGACACAATTCACCCAGTGAGTGAATAGGTCCGCAAAACATTTATATAGCAGTGGCTTTACCACATCAAAAAAAAAAAAAAAAGAACATGTGAAAACTGAGCCTTGGTTCAAAAACATATGCAGAAATGTAACTTAAAAAAACAGCTGTGATTTATTTATTTATTTTGACAGTGGTTTGTTACCACATCATATAGTGGGTGTAGAAGTTGCTTGACGTTTGGTAGTAAAAATGGCACTTTGGGTCTGACAGAAAAATGTTTCATCCATATATGTAATTCTGACCATGGCCCTAAAATGAGGATCAAAAAAATCATTATAACAGGGCTTGGAAAAGAAAGGGGAGATGCTTCGATAGGTCTTGGGGAACCCCTAGGTTTGCAGAAAGCTTTCAATACATTTTAAAAATGAAAGGAGGGAATAATTTTTAAAAAATTAAATGCTGAACATTGAGAAGATTCATGAGATCCCAGCAGCTGTTTTGAATTGCCTAGGCAACTGCAGGCAAATATAATTGCCGAGGTAATTCAAAATGGCTGCTGTGGTTTCATTTTGAAACATCAGGTGAGGGGGGCATAGAGAAGAAGAGGAGGAGGAGGAGGAGGAGATTGGATTTATACCCCGCCCTTCACTCAGAGTCTTAGAGTGGCTTACAAACTCCTTTCTCTTCCCCTCCCCACAACAGACACCCTGTGAGATAGGCAGGGCTGAGAGAGCTCTTTCCAGAACTGTCCTTGAGAGAACAGCTCTGACAGAACTATGGCTTGCCTGAGGTCATCCAGCAGCTGCAAATGGAGGAGTGGAGAATCAGACCTGGTTCTCCCAGATTAGAGTCTGCGCACCTAACTACTACACCAAACTGGAGGAGGAGTGGACAGGCAGGAAAGACAGGAAGGAATATATCAGGGTGTGTGTGAGGAAGCAAAACCAGAATGAAGGGAGGGAGGGGAAATGGAGGCGAAGTTGGGAGAATAGATACTATAGGGAGGGAAGGAAGCAGGGAAAGGGGAGAAGCTACAAGAGCAAGGGAAGGAGGGGAAATGGGCATTGTGTGATGAGGAGGGTCAGCCAGGAGGAATGAGTTCATTCCCCATGAGTCTTTGCAGGTCACCCACTTGTTGTCTTCCGATAGAGACAGGAAGTGGCTCAGCAGTAGAGTGTTTATGTTGTATGCAGGAGGTCCCCCAACAGATTGTAGTTAAAGGGCCTCAAGGAGAGGTGCTGAGGGTAAAGTTGCCAGCTTGGAAGAATGGATGGGATGGGTGGATAGAGACTAGGGGAAACGACATTGTGTGAACTGGAAGTGACATCGTGGCACTACATGGCGCTCTAGGAATTCCTCCAAACCATAGAGATTAGGGGAATTCTTACAGCATTGCACAAAGCCATCATTCTCCCCTCTTAATTTTTCGCTCATGCTGCTCCGTTGAGCGAGGGCATGGGCTGGATCATGGGGTGCAGGAGGTTGTTGGCGGGCAGCTGGTAAGTCTAGGGTCTGAGACCCTGGAGAGCAGCATCACCTTTTTGATCCATCCCAGGTTATCTCTGATTCCAATCGGTACCAGTTGAGTGTGGGACGAGTTGGGGAACTTACCTGCCATAATAGACTCTACTGAGCAAGATGGACCAGTGGTCCGACTCTGGATACGACAGCTTCATATGTCCAGTGGTCTTTTTTTGGTAAGGCAGAGGTGGTATCTGCCTGCCTCTGTTATGGAGTTAATAAGAGCTGGACCTATAAATTCTCTTCCCATGCACACAGGACCCCTAGGTTTGAGCAGTATATCAAGCTTCTAAACAGAAGGGCTTCTTCCCTCCCCTAACTTCTGCTGACAGGAATCAGGGTGTCAGCAGTCACCATGCTGATCGATACCAACTTGGGGGAAGCTGGAGCAATATTACCAGGCTGATAAACTTCTAACTGAATCCCAGAGATATCTTATTTTCAAGAGCAGCGCGATATTGAGTTTGCTCTCTTCTCTTGTGATTTGGCATTTGTCACTTGGAGGAGGAGAGACGATCATGGGGCCCGACACAATCAGATTTAGCGCCACGGCTGTATTGCCTAACCTCCAACGCTCTCTCGCTTCTGAAATTAAGTTTCCCCCTCCCTAGTTGCTGGCCCTCATCGGTGAATAATAAACATTCTCGGAGTCGAATTGCAGAACCGTGATGGATTGCTGCAATGGTGCCAGAATAGCTCCAATACGGTCAAAAGGTTTCTGCTATAAAGTCTTCTGCCCCCCCATGTGCATCGGAATGCAGTTATGTCTTTTTGTGAGTGGCATGGGGGATTTCTAAGCCGATCTCTTGTTTCTAGGGCATAAGGATTTCCGTCTGTGTGCCAAAGAGGAGAACAGTTATGTAGAAAACATTGTGAAGCCTTGCTTTTATTTGTGCTGTCGGTCTGAATGAAGCCGCTATATTCAGACCACTGATTATTAGCTCAATGCTGGTTTGAATTAGCTGCCTTAGGTGGCGTATGAGTGGTCAGTATAGTACTGATTTGACAGCAACGTTAATTGTTCATGCAAGCAATAGCGAACAATGCTGCTGAGGTTCCAGGGAAGATTCAGTGGGGATCTCTTGAGGATTTTCTGATCTCATTCTGTATTCTTGTCGTGCATGTGTGTTCATGCACATCAAAGTCTTTGTTTCCGCCACACGCATATCTGTGGGCCACACTAGATGTTAACAGTGTCCACATGTTTGACCTGTTGATGCTGATGCCATTTTGAAGTTGAACTCAGCTATTTAAAAATGCTGTGAGGGCCCAGTCTGCAGCACGGCAGGACCTGGGGATCTTGTTTTCCCCCCACGTGCCTTTTCAAGTGCTGTATCAGCCCCCAGCAGCTGTTTCAGTATTTGAAAAGGCATGGGGGGGGGGGATAAGATCATCCAGTCCCATCGTGCTGAGGGTCCAATTTTTAGATGGCCAAGTTCAGCTTTGAAAAGGTGTTGGTGTCCCCAGGTCAGACTCGTGAATGCTGTAACATCTAGTTCGTCCCAACTCCTCCTCTTGCATTCCTGTATGAGTCTACCTCTACAATTAAGATGTTTCCAGAATAAATATTTTGGTATTCACACAAGGAGGGGGGGGCTATGCTTAAACTCACACGTGGACATAAAAACAATGTAGCGTGTGAAGTAGCTCTCATAGTTGCACCTATCTGTTATTTTGCATGTCTTGCCCAGAAGCAGTTCATCTTTGCAGGGGGGCTGGAGAGTTAAACTTTGTGTAACTGAGATATTAATAACTGTGGAACTCTTAAAAAAAGAAGTTACTGCACAGCTAGATTTCAAATGTCAATAACTTGGCTGCTGCAATTATAAACGATGGCAACAACAGCTGAGCTGCAAATTGCATTCCACCAGTCCCTAATTCCCCACTATGAGCAAACCTCCTGCGAAATTGGTCCTGATGATTTCAAACTGTTTTTGTAATAGAAGGAGGGGGGAACATTTGCAATCAATAACATCTTGATTTTGCAGCGGAGGCTGCCAAATTCAACTTTATCCTTAAAAAAAAAAAAAAGCAGGTCATTTTTGTTATTTCATGATAGAGAATGCCAAAAGGAAATTAATTGAAATGACTAATGACGGGAACCATTTATTTCCTGAAGTATTTTTAGGGTTTTATTTTAAAGAAAAGGTTAAGGAGTTTGAGTTCATGTCTTGTTCCTCCCCCATATGCTTGTGTAATCCTACCAGCCAATAAGAACAGATAATAAGAGAGAACAAAACAGGTGGCTTTGGAGATGCACTTCAGGGAACTGTCTGCCAACACTGTTGTGCGGATGGCAAGATTTTCTCCTCTTTCTTATTATACACAACATGGGGCTGATTATTTTTTTTTTGCCATTTTCTGTTTCCTTGCACCAGCTTTCCCCATAAGATGTATATCTTCTCTAACATTATCTCTGCATCAGTAAATCAGCATTATTCATTATACATATGAATGACACAATATATATAAATACCGTATAAATTGCAGATCAGGATTGCGCGGTGTATGCCTTGACTATGCAAACAAATACAAAACTACATCAGAAAGCAGAGAAATGAAACTTATAGGCAAAAATACAAAAAGCAATGAAATGGGGGGGATATTTATTCATCCTTACTGCCATTATATTTGGTTGTAAATTCCACCGCTAGATTATGCAATATGTACAGCCTAGCCTGATCTCATGAAATATCAGCAGCGAAGTAAGGTTGGCCCTGGTTAGTACTTGGATGGGAGACCATTCAAGGAGTCTAGAGTTGCTGCATAGAAGCAGGCAATGGCAAACCACTTCTGAACATCTCTTGCCTTGTAAACCCTACGGAGTTGCCATAAACCGGCTGCAACTGGTGGTACTTTCCACCACTATATGGCAGTTCAGTCTGATCCATGGCATTCAATTTGATGTGTATGAGTGATATTCCCCCCCACAATCAAGTCGCAGAAGACTTATGGTGACCACTTAGTATTTTCAAGGCATAGCAGCCCTCGACTTCCTTGATGGTGTCCCATCTAGCCCTGACCTGGATGGCCCAGGCTAGCCTGATCTTATCAGATCTTGGAAGCTCAGCAGGGATGTCTCTGTTTAGTATTCGGGTGGGAGACCACCAAGGACATGCAGGGTTGCTACTCAGAGGCGAGCCACCTCTGTCTCTTGCCTTGAAAAACCCTATGGTGGGGCTGCCGGCTTTGTATTGGGAAATGCCTGAAGATTTTGGTGGTGGTGCCTGAGGAGGGTGAGGTTTCGGGAGGGGAAGGGTCTTCAATGGGGGTGTAATGCCATAGCATTCACCTCCCAAAGTGGGCATTTTCTCCAGGTGAACTGATCTCTATCACCTGGAGATCAATTGTAATCTCAGGAGAGCTCCATCCACCCCCTGGAGGTTGGCAACCCTACCCTACGAGGTCGCCACAAGACAGCTGTGACTTGACAGCACTTTCCAACACTGCAGGATTCAGTGTACCAAGATGTTTGATGGTCTACAGGATTAAAACGTGCCTGGTGAATAAGCAGGTTTAGTGGTGGCGTAGAACTTCAGGTAGAGGTTGCTCGTCGCCTTTATGCCCTGCTTGTGAACATTTGGAGACAAAATAGAACAGAATTCTTCAAGAACAGCAAAAACCTAACACAGCTTTTCCTGCCCTTCCTCCCAGAGCTCCAAGTGACGTACATGGTTCTCCCTATCCCGTTTCATCCTCCTATTGACTTGGTGAGCCAGGTTGTATGTGTGTCAAGTACCATTAAGTTTCCAACTTACATCAACCCTATGAATTAATGACCTCCAAAATGTCCTACCATTAACAGCCTTGCTCAAGTTTTGCAAACTGAGGGCCGTGGCTACCTTGACTGAGGCCATCTATCTCATGTTGAATCTTCATCTTTTCCTTCAACTTTTTCTAGTATTATTGCCTTTCTGGTGACTCATAATGCAACCAAAGTACAATAGCCTCTTTTCAGTCATTTTAACTTCTAGGGAGAGTTCAGGCTTGATTTAATCTTGGTGGTCCAAGTTATCCATAAAACTCTCCTCCAGCACATTTCAAATGAATCAACTTTCTTCAGGTTAGGCTGAGAGAATATGACTGGCCCAAAGGTGCCCCACAAACATTACAACAGGATGGGGATTTGAATGAATGATTTCACTGATCCTAGTCCATCAGTTGTAAACCTGCACCACACTGACTCTAGAAGAAAGTGAAGTTTGAAAAGTGGATTAACACCAAAGTGAGAACAAAATGTTATTTGTGGAATAAGAGGGGAACAGACTATTGGAAGGGACTTCTAGAGCTCTGGGTTACACCCCCCCCCCAACTTTCCCTCCTTTGGAGAAGTCCATTTTGTCTTCCAATAAATTGGATCTCAGAGCAGGGTTTTGTTAACTGATCTAAAACTTGGAGGTGCTTCATATCAGAAGATGTGCTGTCTAAGATAAATGTTGACATGTTGAAGTTCAGAGATTGCAAATGTGAAATAATTGACCACATGAGCATGGCCCCCTGTAACACGTTTTGAGGACGCTCGGAATGAGAAAATGGAACTTGTCTCTGTGTTTTTGCGCTATAGGTTTGCATTCTCACTGTATAGGCACATTCCATTGGCCCAGATATAATTGGATTTCCTCTTTGCTTACACACAAAATATCACAGTGAAAAATGAGAGCTTTGAAACCATCTATTGAGGAAGCTGAGTGCTCCCCGCTTATGAGAGGCAATGATGCACAAATGATACCTTCTTGTCTGTGAAGCCACTCTGTGGTTTTTCCAAGTGCTGGCCCTTAAGATGGATTGAGGTATAGGAAATAATTTCTAACCCCTTTTTTCAAATATGTAAAATCTGCACGCACTTGGAGACCCTTGAGAAACAAATTTTCTTAGAGCTGGAATGGCTCAGTAGGGAAAATGTGAATAGAGTCTGCAGGGGATGGTTCTGCATTACTTTCCGTTGTGTCAGATCCGAGTCCAGGAGCACCTTAGAGACCAACAAGAGCTTCAGGATGTAAGCTTTTGAGAGTCAAAGCTCCATTAATCAAACACGAGTATAAATTGCTTTCCTACATTGTTTCCTACTTGTGTCTGACAAAGGGAGCTTTGACTCTCAAAAGCTTGTATCCTGAGACTTTTGTCGGTATCTTAAGATGCTACTGGTGTAGTGATTAAGTGTGCGGACTCTAATCTGGGAGAACCGGGTTTGATTTCTCACTCCTCCACATGCAGCTGCTGGATGATCTTGGGCAAGCCATAGTTCTCTCAGAGCTGTTCTCTCAAGGGCTGTTCTCAGTCAGAGCTCTCTGAGCCCTGCCTACCTCACAGGGTGTCTGTTGTGGGGAAAGGAAGGGAAAGGAGTTTGTAAGCCACTCTGAGACTGATTTCACACAAGAGCTGCGCTACCATCACGCCTCCCTTTGCCCCATTTCTATTGGTCAATTTCCCACTTGAAGCCACGCGGCCGCATTTTGACCTGCGGCTTCGCCCGATTTCCCCCGTGGTTTCGTGATCCTGTTTTTTGAGGATCACGAAACCGTGGGGAAAATCGGGCAAAGACGTAGGTCAAAATGTGGTTGCGCAGCTTTGAATGGGAAATTGACCAAAAGAAATGGGGCAAAGGGAGACGTGATGGCAGCACAGCTCTGAGACTCCGAGTGAAGGGTGGGGTATAAATCCAATCTCTTCCTCCTCCTCCTCCTCCTCCTCCTCCTCCTCTAATCTAACTATTCTACTGCAGACCAACACGACTATGCTCTGAAACTATTTCCATCATATGCCCCTTTCCCTGTTTATTGGGTTGCCAGCTTTTCAACTTTTCAGGGCCTTTATGGGCAGCTTGATGAGCAGACATTTGGTAAGGTTTATCTCCCTCTTGGAAAAACAAATTTGTTGATTTCTATGCATCAAGTCACATTAGAAGGCTTTCCCCTCCCTCGATCAGTTGACAGCTCAACTATGCAGTATCTTTCTGTGAATTCTTTGGTGTTCCTTAAGCCAGAGATATGTTTTAGACCAGTGAAGAGAAGACAGAGGGGAGAGATGGTCACATACTTTGTATACTCGAAAGGTTTTCAAATGAAATGTGGCACAGGGTTACCAGCTCTGGCTTGGGAAGTTCCTGAAGTTTTGGCGGTGGAGCCTAGGGAGGGTGGGTTTGTTGAGGGATCTCAATGGGGCATAATTCCATGGACTCAATACTCTGAAGCGGCCATTTTCTCAGAGGGAACTGATCTCTGTAGTCTGGAGATCAGCTGTAATTTGAAGAGGTCTCCAGGCCGCACATGGAGAATGATAACTCTAGAAAAGCATAAAGATTTGTTGTTTGCTCCTCCAGAGGGCAAGGTTAGATTTAAAGGGATTAGGGCTACCAACTTCCAGGTGGTGTCTGGAAATTACAACTGATCTCCAGGCACCAGAGATCGATCTGTCCGTCCGTCTGTCCATTCGTCCGTCCATTCGTCCATCCATCCATCCATCCATCCATCCATCCATCCATCCATCCATCCATCCATCCATCCATCCATCCATCCATCCATCCATCCATCTAAATTTATACCCCACCCTCCCAGCCAAGGCCGGTTCAGGGCAGCTTATATAAAAATGAAAACACACAAATCCTTGTGTTATAAACAATCCTAAAACCTTCTAAAACCTTCCAGCATTTTAAAGTGCTAGTGAACATTAATCATCTTGTTTAGCAGTGATGGCCACCATTCAGTGATCTGCCTAATAATCGGCTCATAGATCTTTTCCTTCACGGGGCTGGCACAGGCTGTTGTTGGTGGCTCCAGGGGACAGGGTTCTCTGATTGTCAACTATTGGGGGCAGCTCCTTGATTGAAGGCTTGGTGGAAGAGCTCCGTCTTGTAGGCCTTGTGGAACTTCATAAGGTCCCGGAGGGCCCTGATCTCTTCTGCGAGATCATTCCACCAGAATGGAGCCACCACCGAGAAGACCCTGGCTCTGGTAATGGCCAGTATGGCATCCTTGAGACCTAGGAGGGCCAGTCGATTTTGGGCCCCTGATCACAGTGCTCTCTGGGGAATATGTGGGGAAAGGTGGTCCCTCAGGTATGTAGGCCCCCGACCATATAGAGCTTTAAAGGTAAGAATCAGCACCTTGAAATGAATTCAGTATGCCATTGGCAGCCAGAGCAGTGCTTTCAGCACAGGCTGGTTGTGCTCCCGCATAGGGAGGGCCATCAGAAGTCTGGCTGCAGCATTTTGCACTAGCTGCAGCTTCCGGATTTGTGACAAGGGCAGCCCCATGTAGAGAGCGTTACAGTAATCCAATCTCAAGGTGACCATTGCATGAATCACTGTTGCCAAGTCATTGCGTTTGAGGAAGGGTACCAACTGCCTGATCAGCCAAAGATGGTAAAAGGCTGACTTGGCAGTGGCTGCTACCTGGGCCTCCATTGTTAAGGAGGCATCCAAGAGCACTCCCAAGCTCCTAATCTCCAGCGCTGGCACCAGCGGAGCCCCATCAAAGGTCGGGAGTGAGATTCCTACCCTTGGTCTGCCCCGGCTCAGGCACAGGACGTCCATCTTTGTCGGATTCAGTTGCAGTCAGCTCAGTCTAAACCATTGAGCCACGGCTTGTAACGCCTGGTCCAGATCTTCTGCTTTGGAGTCAGACTGGATGCCCAACAACAGAAAGAGCTGGGTGTCATCTGCATACTGGTAACATCCCAGCCCATGCCTCTAGGCAATTTGGGCAAGGGGGTGCATATAGATATTAAAGAGCATCGGGGACAGCACCGACCCTTGAGGCACTCCAGAGTCTAGTGGGTGTCTTTGGGATAGCTCTTCCCCCAGTGCTACCCTTTGTCCCTGACCTTGGAGAAAGGAGGCAAGCCATTGCAAGGCAGGCCCCTGGACTCCAGTGTCAACTCCAGTGGATCAAATGCTGCTGACAGGTCCAACAACAACAGCACTGCTGATCTACTCCAATCCAGGTGCCTCCAGAAGTCATCCGTGAGGGTGACCAGTGCCATGTCTGTCCCGTGGCCTGGGCGAAAACTGGACTGGAAGGTGTGAATGGAGCCTCGAGTTTGCTCACTGTCTCAACTGTGGTGTGGAGGTCACAGCGAAGCAACAAGACTTTATCCTGTCATGGGTCCTGGCTCAGTGGAGGCTGACTATTCCTCAGATGAGGAAGAGGCATGGAGCAACCCAGCCTCCTCCGGAGTGAGCCCAGAAGAGGAACCTTTGCCAGCACCTGAGGGAGAAGAGGCTCCAGCATCTGCACAAGAGGTGCAGCAAGGTGAAGAGCCTGAGGTGTAGCTGGAGGAAGAGCCTGGTCCAGAGCCTGGCCCAGCACCCCCAGTTGGAGACACCTTGAGGCCAGAGTCCCCACCTGGCTCACCTGAATGTCCCAGATGCAGGGCATGCCAGCCTCTGGATGTGCAGGAGAGGAGGAGGAGTGCCAGACTTCAGCTGTTGCAAAGGCAACGTGAGGGGCTGTGAGTCTTTGCAGGCTGCCTCCCAGGGAAGGGAGGGTCCAATTACAAGCAGCCATGCTCACCTGCCTCAGTGCAGATGCAACTATGCATTCTTGGACCTTGTTCCAGCTGCCAGCCTCCGCTCCTCACTCCTAAAAACTCTGATTGATCTCCCGGCATTCCGATCCCTGGCACCGTTTCTCGGCTTGGTTTGGACTTTGCACCTAGCCTAGTATATTGTGTTCGTGGTGACCGGCCAGAGTCAGCATATATCCCCTATCAGTTCATCTGGAGAAAATGGCTGCTTTGGAAGGTAGACTCTATGGCATTATACCCCACTGAAGTCCCTCCCCTCCCCAAACCCTGCCTTTCTCCAGCTCTACCCTCCAAATCTCCAGGTAGTTCCCAACCTGGAGCTGGCAACCCTAAAAGGGCTTTAGTTACAGCTGGCCTGACTTGAGTTGACTTGAGTTGAACAATAGCAGAAACTTCTGAATGGTGAGAGGAGACGGACAGTGGAACCAATTAGTGGGGGGCTCTCCTACACTGGAGGTCTTCAGCCAGAAGATGGACATCTATCTGTTGGGGATGGTTTAGCGGAATTTTCTGAAATGAGTAGGGAGGTGGCCTAGACAGCTTAAAGCCCTTGCAACTATATGATTCTAAGATTCTATGATTTTCTATGATCCTCCAATCCAAGCTACCTAATTTCTATGCAACTCAAATTATTTGCTACTTATGGAAACTGAGCACAATAATGGTTTTGTTGTATTTGCTTTGTATGTCGTTCTGGTAAGCTCCAAAGCTGGACAAAGATCAGAGGATTCAGGGGGGGAAAATTCCATAGCTCTCCACGTCAGGATTTGTTTGTGCTTTTTTTCTTGGATGATGGACAGAAGAAGAAGAAGAAGAAGAAGAAGAAGAGATTGGATTTATACCCCGCCCTTCACTTAGAGTCTCAGAGTGGCTTACAATTTTCTTTCCCTTCCCCTCCCCACAACAGACACCCTGTGAGGTAGGTGGGGCTGAGAGAGCTCTTTCCAGAACTGTTCTTGAGAGAACAGCTCTGAGAGAACTATGGCTTGCCGAAGGTCATCCAGCAGTTGCAAGTGGAGGAGTGGGGAATCAAACCCGGTTTTCCCAGATTAGAGTCCATGCACTTAATTGCTACACCAAACCAAGAAGATGGGTGCCTGTTCCCTCTTCCACGGGCAAAGCTCATAACCAGGGTTGCCAACCTCCAGGTGGAGCCTGGAGATCTGTAATTTTAACTGAACTCCATATTACAGAGATCTGTCCCACTGGAGAAAATCTAGATTTGAGTCCCGTAGCACCTTAGAGACCAACGAGATTTTTAGGGTATGGGCTTTTGAAAGTCAAAGCTGCCTTCTTCAGATACGAGTTGAAATGCAGATCTTTGAGTCTTATATCCCAGTCAGAAGGTGGGAGGAGGGAATATTGCAAAGAAGGAGCTCAGGATGCAGAAGTACAATGCTCACAGTAATTAGCTTGATTAGAGTAGACAGTATATGCATGGGGGCAGAAAATCAGCACCTGTAGTGAGATAAGAATCCTATGTCCCTATTCACCTCTGAGGTCTCCAGTGTTCTGAACTTGTGAATGAACTCCGGTCCGGCAGTCTTGCATTTCATTCTCCCCTTGAAGCTTCTCTGTTTAAGGACTGCCACTCCTAGGAAGGTTAAAATGTCCCCCCACTGTTTTTTGAGCGTTGCACCTGAAATCATCTTCCTGGAGAAAGCAGCTGCTTTGGAGAGCGGGCTTTATGGCATTGTACTCTGCTGAGTTCCCTTCCCTTCCCTCCCCAAACTCCAGTCTCCACTCCTAAATCTCCAGGAATTACCCAGCTCAAAGGTGGCAACCCTCCTAGTTACAACGAGGAGTGAGAGAATTGTTTTTGACTGGTGAATTTATGCAAAAGCAGAAGAGTTGAAGTCCATCAGTGACTATTGGCCACAAGGTATAGATAGGAACTCTGAGTCTGGGACAAGTGAAGCACTGAATTCTTGGGGCTTGGGAGACGGGGCAACAGTGGGAGGACTTCTAGTGTCCTGGCTCCACTGGTGGACCTCCTGATGGCATCTGGTATTTTTGGCCACTGCGTGACAGAGTGTTGGACTGGATGGGGTATTGGCCTGATCCAACATTGGCTTCTCTTATGTTCTTATGTTCTCCACCCTGTAGCCTAAATTGCAGCCCTGATCCAAATTGCAACCCACGCTCATCTGTTATTTCTATTAAATCAATGCGGAAGGTCCTATTGAGGATCTCTGTGTCTTCTCTAGATGGGCCCTGTCTTTCACTGCTCAGTATATGCATCTCCCCCACCATTTTTGACAGTTGCAAGCACAGGCAAGCAGCGCAGCTGACAAATGGGTTAGCAGGGAGGTGAGATTCGGCTTTCTTTTCCTGAAGCAGGTGCAGTCAAGTTTTCAAGCACATGATGTTCCGGGCATTTCTGGCTGAGTTTGTCGGGAAGGATAACATGCAGTGTGGGAGATGCTCATTTTCGGAGTCAGAAGAGTGAGATGGAATTTCCTGATTGCTCTGCCTGTGCCAATTGATTAGCCCGGGTGGCTGGAGCTATACTTGGGAGACTGCTGGAGGCAACGTGGGAGGTTAAAAAACATAATCTGAGGTCTTGTTTACTTGAATTGAAGACATTGGGGGGGGGCAGAGTTGTTGACTTAGAGCAGAGCTGGCAGCCAGCCCAAGTTGTCATGAAGCTGGATTTCTTTATTTGTTATTTATTTATTTATTTGGGCAACTTAATGCTTTGCTTTTCTGCCCAACTCAGGCCCAAAGGGGCTTATAAATGGGCCTAAGTATGGTTTAAACAAACAATTTAAACAAAGTGAATATCAATCAAATATTGGTTTAGATTATTTCTATCCTGCCTCTCCATGGAGCCTGCTGTTAACAAACAAATATTTAAAAAGCACAAAATCCTGCATGCTGTTGGGTCAGGGCTGCCGTAGGGTCGCCAGCATTCAGGTAGGGTCTGGAGATCTCCCAGCATCACAACTGAACTCCAAATTACAGAGAAAATGGCTGCTTTTGAGGGTGGACTCAATGGCCTTATACCCTGATGTAGTTTACTCACCTCCCCAACCCCCCTTTCCCAGTGTCCACCCCCAAATCTTCGGGAGTTTCCCAAACTAGAGTTGGCAATCCAATTCAGGGGTCACAGGTTGCAACCCCTGGGCTAAGAGGTACACCAGTGTGGTGTAGTGGTTAGAATTCTAGACTAGGCTCTGGGAGATCAGATTCATAAGAACATAAGAGAAGCCAATGTTGGATCAGACCAATGGCCCATCCAGTCCAACACTGTCACACAGTGGGAAAAAATACCAGGTGCCACCAGGAGGTCCACCAGTGGGGCCGGGACACTAGAAGCCCTCCCACTGTTGACCAGTTATCGTTTTGCCATGAAATCTCGCGAATGACCTTGGGTCAGCCACACAGGCCTGGCCTAACCTAATTCACAGGGTTGTTATGAGGATAAAATGGAAGATTGGAGAATAAACTACTTTGAGTCCCTATTGAGGAGGAAAATGGGGTATAAATACCTAAAGAAGTCAAGACATTTGGCTCTTGCCCTTCAGTTCATGCTGTAAGGTTCGTCTGTCTTCTAGTCATGCCTAGGCTTTTCATCAGCAGATGAGACAGGAAAGAAGATTTCAACCTTGATGTTATACAACTGACAGCCAGCTACCCAGAATCCCCCTCCCCTGTAAAGCTGGGGGAGAAGGAGGAGATTTCAGCAGGAGAAGTGGCAAGTGGGAAAGCACAACTGAGGTCTGTCTCCACCCACTGTTCCCCTGCCCCGTGTTCCACTGTGTGCCCCCTCTTTCAGAAGCAAGGTATTCATAGAACACCCTCCCAGTTGCTTAACTGGTGCTTGATATTCTTCAGTTCAGCATCAGGTTAAATGGTTCTTCTTTTTTTAAAATAATTTTTATTGGTTTAAAAAAACACACACAAAGACAAACACAAAAAGAACAAACAAACATACATACAGAGAGAATTCATTACCAAATTATATCTCTTTAAGTACCTCATGCATATATACTTCAATTACCGTCTTTCTACCTTAAAGCGAAATAACTACTGTTTTAATATTACATATTTTTTAACTATTTAAGCACAGTCCAAGATTCCAATCAATGACTGCCTTTACGCATATCTTAAATTTTAACACAGCATCCTACTTCAGGCTTTCTACTAAATACAGTTAATAATGTCTAAGTATGTGAAATCAGGTTAAATTGTTCTTATTTTCCTGGGCATTGATTGTGATTGTATTGGTTTGGTTCTTTTTGCCCCCACGGTGGGGAATGGATTTATAGTTCTATCTTCCTTGCTGTTTGTTTGTTTGTTTAACTGCTCCTGATATCTTATGATGTTGTGTTTGGAATTTAAGTGATTCGTTTATAGAATCTCGGTATTGTTTAAATTTGATTTTTTTTTTTACAGTAAATGTTTGATTGCATATTGTTGCCATCCCGGGAGCCTGATAGTTGAGAAGCAACACAGTAATCTGTAAAACGAATAAGTGGAGAAATGGCAGCAATTCTGCACGCACACACCCTTAGGGAAGGGTTAATTCAGCTTACTCTCAGCTGGTTAGACATTTGACGGAATGTATAATTAGGAACTTTAAAAATGTTTTCCCAGTAGGGAGAGTGCAGCTGCTGGAGAGGGAATCTCCTTTTCTTAGGAAAAAAAATGTAATAAAACGAAGACCTCCCTGACTCATGAACACAAAACAACATCTGGGCCAGGAACAGGGCTCTACTCAGGAAATCAGTGGTGGTGGGCTGCAGCCCACTTACGGTGACCTTGTAGGGTTTTTAAGGCAAGAGACGCTCAGAGGTGGTTTGCCATTGCCCACATCTGTGCAGCAACCCTGGACTTCCTTGGCAGTTCCCCATCCAGGTAGGGCCGACGCTGCTTAGCTTCCAAGTCCTGATGAGATTGGGCTAGCCTGGGCCATCCCAGTCAGGAAATCACTAGCCCCCACAAATTGCAGATCATTAATTCATCGTGAGATATGGCTCCGTACCCCATCCAGTCTGGCAATGACTCGGGATAGACTTCAGCGCTTTTGGCTTCTTCGGCACAGCAGTCTATTATTTAGTTATTAACATGTGCATGAAGGAGAAGATTGTTTGTCCCCAGCTGGGGCAGGCACGATGATGCGAATTCAAGATGACACAAAGAAGTCATGGATCCCTTCTCTGAGGAATGGGCTGGCAGTCTGTGTGGGAAGTCAGCTCGTCTGACCGTCACTGAGGTCCTCTGGAGGCTTCACTCTTGGTAGACCTTCCCTGGCATTCCCTGGAGGATGAATTCCAGAAGAGTAGCCGCATTTGTCTAGTACTGCAGGCTAATAGCTCTGTTTTTACACCCACCCAATGAACCGAGTGGGCTCTAGTACGGGAAAGCCTATGCTAAGAGGAAAAACAGACTTTGGGGTGCCACAAGACTCTTGTTTTATTTTGGGAGGACTAAACTCTGCTTAAGGTACTGTAGTCTCCGCTTCTATAGCATAGCTACAGATATGCTGTACTAGAAACAGGGCTGCTGAATTTGGGAACCAGAGGTACAAAATTACCAGGGCCTAAGAAGTCTTATTTTATTTTATTGTTTGCATTGTTCTCATAGGTGGAAGTCTCCTGAGGAAGCCATGATCAATAGTATAAACTCTTAGCTTGACATGAAATCATATCTAGTGCTCTCCTTCAGAAAAAAAGCACGTGGCTATGTTTCCTGGCAAGCAAAAGGTTAAAGTGAGTGATTGCGGATCCCTAGAGAAGTCTTACCCCCTTCTAGGGTTGCCAGGTCCCTCCTGGGAAATGGGGGGGGGGATGGGGGGACTTACCAGGAGCACCAGGGAGACCCATCTAATGTACAGTGATGTGTCTACATCACCGCCTGCGTGACCCCGAAGTGACATCATCATATCTAGGATGCCGGGGTGATGCTCTGGTATTTGGGCAAAAACGCTATGGTAAATTTGGCTTCTACAGTTGAGTTTTTGCCCAAATACCAGAGTGTTGCCCTGACATCCTGGATGTGATGATGTCACTTCCAGATCATGTGGGCAGTTATGTAGAGATGTCACTGCACATTGGATAGATCTCCCTCTCTTTTGGGGTAAGTTCCCCCCACCAGCCGGCTGATCAGCATTGGGAAGGTGGGGCCTGTCAGTAGGGGAACCCCACCTCCACCAGGGGCCCTGGCAACCCTACCCCCTTCTATTTAATTAATTAATTAACTTCATTTATACCCTGCCTCCCTACCCAAAGGGGACCCAAAGTGGCTTAAATTTGTTCCTTTCCTCCATTAAGGATTGATGAATCCCTCCCGTTGTGTCTGTCTATTATTTCTTTAAACTGAAACTGGAGAAGGGGGCCAGTAAAGGAATCTTTTTGCAGGCAGTCCATACAACCTAATCCTGTAGAATTTTTGATTGAAAGTAATAACCGTTGCATACCAGCGACTTAGTCCCAAGGAGGCGTGTATAGGACTGCAGCCTGAGAATTCAACCGAGTAGGGAGTTCTTCATGAACCCCATTTGTCTCAACAGTGTGCATGCTGGAGATTTTCCTTGTGGATTGTGTCATAAACTATTGTGGGGAATTAAGTGGAACTGAAACAAAGGTGCTGAAACAGCTTGTCTTCAAAAATTTCCTCTGGGGAGTTTTAAATTTAAAATATTCTCCATTTCTTCCGTGAACAGTTGAAAATTAAGGAAGGGTCTCTGGATGCGCCATAATCTGTACTTGATGTTTTGTGATTTCAAGATATAGCATTTGACCACCGATATTGATTTCATAGTTGACATACAACTAGTATCTAATGCTTGTCAGCTTTTGAGGCCATGCATTTCATGCTTTAAAAAATCAAAACAAAAAACAACCAGCACGCTCAGAATAGTCAAATTTTGAATTGTAGGGTAAGGATGGAGATTCTTGCTTGAAATTCTTAAGTCTGAATGGTGATATGGAGATATTTTGGTGAATTTCTTGTCCTGCAAATAATTGCTTTTCCCTTAGTATGAAGATTTTTTTTTAGTCCTGCAGTTTCCAGTGGCTGGTACTATGCAGTAAAGGTCCAGCTAGGGCACCTATCAGAAGAAAAAATCTATATGGTGTTCACTGGCCGGTCAGGGTGGAAGCTGTATAAGATGACAATCTGTGCAGCAATATATCTCTAAAGGTTAATTAGCACTCTGTGAGTTAGAAATACAAAGAGATGCTACAAAAAAGGTAATATTTTTGAGATGCTTGGCAGGAGGTAACAGATATTTAAATGTATGTGCCAAGGACTCCCTGAAAGTTAATTGATGCTGGCTCTTGTCAAGAACGTGTCCTCCAGTGGTGGGGGGTTGAATTGAAAAGCCAATGACCTAACTGCCGGATCCAGACGTGCTCCATCCACGTAAATGTAAGAGGTCAAATGAAGCCTCTAGTGGGAAACAGTGCATTTTCTCATTTGCAAGATTGATGGGACTGTTTATGGCTATTCAAAAATGATATATTCCTTGGTTTACTTGCCGGGTTCAATAGAGAAGGAAAGCTTTTATGACAGACTCCCCTCTGCTTTTATTCAGTCAAATTCACATTGATTGCTCTGGGGAATGAGATTGCCCAGTATTGCACCTTCCCGCTTGCAAAGCTGACCAGTCATTAACTCCGTTCTAAGAGTGGCTTTGATGAGGGGGCAACTCTTAGGATTGGAGGTGGGAGCTCACAGAATTCTCCACCCCTGGATTTCTTTGCTGGATTTGCCTGTCCACCCACAGGCACTACCTATCAGAATGGATCCAACTCTACGGTTTTTTTCTTTTCATTTTCATTTTGCTCCCCTTATTTAACCACCAGTGGCATGATCACTTGATAAATATTTAATTAGAGGGGTTGCTACATGGAGGAAGGCAACGGCAAACTGCCTCTGCTGATCTCTTGCCCAGCTCACCACATGGTTGGGGTCACTGAGTTGGTTGTGAATTGGCTGCTGCTGCTGCTACTTCTTCTTCTCCTGGAGAGCCAGTTTGGTGTAGTGGTTAAGTGTGCGGACTCTTATCTGGGAGAACCGGGTTTGATTCCCCACTCCTCCACTTGCACCTGCTGATGTGACCTTGGGTCAGTCACAAGCTCTGGCACAGCTGTTCTTGAAAAACAGAAGTTTCTGTCAGAGCTCTCTCAGTCCTGCCTACCTCACAGGGTGTCTGTTGCGGGGAGGGGAAGGGAAAGGAGTTTGTAAGCCACTCTGAGACACCTTTGGGCAGTGAAGGGCGGGGTATAAATCCAATCTCCTCCTCCTCCTCCTCCTCCTCCTCCTCCCCTCCTCCTCCTCCCCTCCCCCTCCCCCCCCCCCCCCCCCCCCCCCCCCCAACCTTAGGGATCAGTGCAACAATGCAGTGTTCATTCATGGTGAATGTCAAATCAAATAGTAAAGAAATATATGTATTCTTATCTGCACTGAAATACATATTTTATTTATTTATTTACTTCATTTATACCTCACCTTTCTCCCCAATGGGGACCTAAAGTTGATTACATAGTTCTCCATTTTATCCTCACAACAACCTTGTGAGGTAGGTTGGACTGAGATATGGTTTTCAGGCCTCTTGCAGCTGCCATTTTTGTCCATCTGCCACTCTGAATGGCGGCAGGTGAAAAAACAACAGTGCTGGTGTCATGTTCACAGAAGCACTACAGTAAACCATAGAGTTTCTGGCAGTTCCTAGAGGGATGTGACATCACTTCTGGTTTCCCCTGGAAGTGACATCATGACACATGCAACTCTGGGCAACCCCACCATGTCCTGTATTCCAAGCTGCCAGTGGTCACTTGGCTGGGGTTGCCAGACCTCCCGGTTTGGCGGGGGTTGTCCAATTTGGAGGGGCGCTTTCCCGCCCGCCTGCCAGCTGGCAGGTGGGGGAAAGTCCCACCCCCAAGAGCGACCACCTGGCCTCCTCCTCACCTCTTCCCAACAGCATTTAAAGACATCTGCTGGGGAGAGGCAGTGGACTCCACTCCCCAATGTGATGACGTCACTTCTGAGTGATGTCATCACACTGGAGACTCCCCACCCCTCCAGTAATGCCCCCCAAAGTCCCCCACTTGGCAACCCTACACTTGGCAACCCTAGTGTGAGAGAGTTGCCAGTTTCCAGGTGGGGCCTGGAGATGTCCTGGAATCACTACTGAGCTCCAGATGACAGAGGTTAGTTCCCTTGGTGAAAATAGCAGCCTTTGGGGGGTGGATTGTATAGTATCTTACCCTGCTGGGGTCCCTTTCCTCCTCAAACTGCATTCTCCACTCCTAAATCTCCAGGACCTGATTGCAATGTGGAGCAGGATAATTGGTTGATGTCCCTCCCCTCCCCAAACCCTCCCCTCCCCAGACTCCAACCCCAAATTTCCAAGAATTCCCCAATCTGGAGTTGGCAGCCCTAGAGTGAGTGTGTGTGACTGGCCCATGGTTACTCAGAAAGCTTCCATGGCATATTTGGTATTCGAATCTGGGTCTCCCACATCCTCATTTGACTAACTACTATACCAGACAGCTCCCATTTGGGACAGAATGATGTGGGGAAAACATTCTAAAGAGAGGAATGGATGGCCAGAGGAAATAAATATCTACATGCAGATAAACGGAGAAATAATTCTGAAAAGGAGCCATGGAAATTTGCCCATTCCCGAGGAGGGGACAATTAATCCCTTTGGGGCCTGATCTAGGTTTTTGAAGACAGCAGGCCCAACTCCAGCTGAGAGAGCTCTGCTCACACCTGTGTAAACTTTCCTCTGCCCAGGTCTCACAGATGTCAGGGCAGCCATGGCAAGGGTGGGGAGAGGGCCGCACGGTGACTGGGGCTGTGAGTAGCTGGAGGGTTTGTGTCAAGGCCTCACAAGCCCTTTAACCACCTGTGAGCCCTGGGGTGGGCTCATGTTTTCTGGTTGCCATGCCAGCAGTGCCCCATTACCTGTATTAAGATCCAGGACAAGTTCTGCAAATTAGAATGCTCTTTTTAACCCCTGAACTGAAAAATAGTGGAACAAGCCAGCTTTTTCATTTGTTGCCAGCTAATTCCTTACTACAGCTCTGATCCCACACGGCTCTTGTCCAAGCAGCTCCCTTGCAGAGTTGCAAAACTCCAGGTGGGGCCTGGAAATC
The DNA here is from genome assembly GCA_029375565.1 of Gekko gecko. Classification (NCBI taxonomy): domain Eukaryota; kingdom Metazoa; phylum Chordata; class Lepidosauria; order Squamata; family Gekkonidae; genus Gekko; species Gekko gecko. The sequence continues at coordinate 67,958,019 of JAPDNY010000012.1, read as the reverse complement.
TGCTGGAATTACAACTGATCTCCAGATGGCAGAGTAGAATTCCCCTGTTGAAAATGGCTGCTTTGGAGGCTGGACTTTATGGCATTGTACCCTACAGGGGGCACTTCCCCTCCCCAAATCCCAGGTTCCCTAAGTCCCCTCCCCCAAGAAACTCCAGGAATTTCCCAACCTGGAGTTGGCAGCCATATCCTCAACATAGACTTTTTTTTGGGTGGTCAAAGGGGACCCTCTTTAGACAGATCATGAGAAGGAGGGCAGGAAGGGATGAGCCAGTGCTTGGCTGTTTCTTATATTCCCATGGGAATGCCGATTGCCACTTTGAGATCAGGAAGGTATTTTCCTCCAGGCTAGATTGGCCCAGGGATCATGGAGGTTTGTGGCCTTCCTCTGGGCATGGAGCAGGGGTCACTGGAAGAGAGAGGGGTGGGTGGGAAGTAGCTTTGAATTTCCTGCATTGTTCAGGGGGTTGGACTAGATGACTGTTGAAGTCCCTTGCAGTTTCTGTCCTCCCTTAGCAGAAAAGCAGGCTGAATGTTTTAAGTAGTTAAATGGATGCCCTGCTGTGAATAAGCAGAGCCCCTCCACTGTTGAAAAACGTGTTCAGTATTTGCCTCATTATTCCTTCTGAAAAGGAGGGGTGGGTGGGAGAAGGATGGGTTGGGGGCACTTAAAAAAAGTAATTAAAAAAACCCATGGAGGATAGGTCTGTGAACAGTGGTTAGCCATGATGAATGGAACCTCTATCATTGGACACAGTGTCCCTCTGCAGACCAGATGCTGGGGGCAAAACAGCTGGGGGAGGTTGTTGCCATCTTTGCCTTCTTGTGGACTTCCTGGAGGCATCTCACTGCCCACGGCTGGAAACAGGATGCTGTCATAGATGGACCTTGGATCCGATCCCGCAGAGCTGTTCTTTATGTTCTTAAAAACAAACAAACTCCTAGAGAGTTGCTCCTAATTACTCCTTTCAAGTCATTCATAGCCTCTGGCTTAAACTAACACACATTTATGTGTGTTGATGATGAGCTCATTTTATATCTCTTGTTTATTTCTCATCTACCCAACGCAAGCCAACCTAAGTAAACAGAAGGGATCGCCCTCCCAAGGTTGCTGGAATATTGGAAAGATGGAAGGGAAAGGATTTTTTTTTTTTAACAAGCTCTAGATTTGGCCCAGGATTAAAAAAAAACTGCATAATCTAAGAGCGCCTTGGATTTGTGTTTCTTGAACAGCGGTCCCTTTCATTGTACAAGTCAAAAAGGTGGTGAGTGTGAATAGCAGTCTGGTGACTCCACTGTTTAAAGAGGAAAGTGGAAAAGCCTAATGGATCCATGGAGGCACTTGGGCACGTATGATTCTATAGTTACCCAACAGTGGGAGGGCTTCTGGTGCCCTGGCCCCACTGCTGGACCTCCTGATGGCACCTGGTATATTTTGGCCGCTGTGTGACAGAGTGTTGGACTAGATGGGCCATTGGCCTGACCCAACATTGGCTTCTCTTATGTTCTTAAGTTCTTGTGTTCTCTGTTTCCTCGCACTAGTACGTACACATTTTTCATTGTTATTTGTGTTCCACTAGATCAGCATTAAACTAGTGCAGGGGTCCCTGACTTTTTTGAGCCTCTGGGCACTGTTGGAATTCTGACGCGGGGTGGTGGGCGCAATGACAACATAGTCCCCGAAGGGGAGGAGCCACACTCAGAGGAAACCCAAGTGCAGGGAACAAGAGGAGTAAGAACTCACGGGCACTCAACGAAATTGCCGAGTGGTTGGGTTAGAACGGATAAAAGGAAGTACTTTTTCACCCAAAGAGTGATTAACACATGGAATTCACTGCCACAGGAGATAGCAGCATGGACAGCTTCAAGAGGGAATTGGACAAATATATGGAGCAGAGGTCCATCAGTGGCTATTAGCCACAAGGTATAGATAGGAATTCTCAGTCTGGAGTAAGTGATGCTCTGTATTCTTGGTGCTTGGGGGGGACGACAACAGTGGGAGGGCTTCTAGTGCCCTGGCCCCACTGCTGGACCTCCTGAGGGCACCTGGCATTTTTGGCCACTGTGTGACAGAGTGTTGGACTGGATGGGCCATTGGCCTGATCCAACATTGGCTTCTCTTATGTTCTCATGTTCTAATTTTTTAAAAAAATGCTGGGGAAAAGGCACATGAGAATAACACCAGCGCTGTGGTGGCAGCTGCCACCAATGCAATATTATTTTAATGTTCACAGCACATCAGATCTCCCCTGGCTAATCAGGAGCCCCGCTGGGTAGGAGGCCCACCCACTTTCTAAACACACTTGGCGTGTACCATGAAGCCCACGGCTACCACCTTGGGGACCTGTGCACTTAAGGTTGCCAACCTCCAGGTAGTGAGCATTACCACTGGTCTCCAGACAGTAGAGATCTGTTCCCTTGGAGAAAATGGCTACTTTCAAAGGTGGACTGTATGGCCTTCTACCATGCTGAGCTCCCTCCTCTCCTGAAACCCTTCCCAGGCTCTCCAAGTATTCCCAAGTCCAGACCTGGCAAACCTACCTGCAATTGTGGTTCTCCAGCTGAGGTTTAGGACCAAAAATGGATCACAGGCAACTCACAGTATGGCTATGGGGCCAGGAGAGAGGAGGAGGAGCAGGTTGAGCTGGGAGAAGAGATACAGTGGCAAATCTGAGTCTGGCCCGGCATAACATGCAAAACAGCTTGTTGCTTAGCAATCCTTCATATTTGTAAATATTATACATGCAAAATAAAATACTGACTTGCTCAGTGTTCAGTGATGTGAGATTCCTGCATTTATGTCAGAGAAGGAGAAAGTAAGAAAGGGGAAATGTAAAAGCTTTTGGTCTGGTACCTCAAGGATAGTAAGTTAGCCTCAAGGAGGAGAGCATTCCAAAGGCAAGGTGCCACCACTGAAAAAGCCCCGTCTCTGGTCACCATCCACCTCACCTCTGTAGGCCTCAGAGCCACAGTGTGAAAAGCTTGGGATGATACAAAGAATAGGAGCAATACAGAACAATACAGTATGCTGTAGCAGGGAGTGCTGGGCTCAGAGATCCAAGTTCAGATCCCTCCTCTACCGTGAAACTTGCTGGCTGACCTTGGGCCAGCCATGCTCACTTACCTTCTAGGGATGTGAGAATAAAAAAGGGAAGGGAGAACCCCGTATGCCACTCTGAGCTCTTTAGAGGAATGGTTGGAATAAAAAGTACTACATCAATAGAAGCCAAATTATTGACGTCAGTATAAAGGAAACGAAATAGGGAACATTTGCTCATTCTTGGCCCTGGTCACACAGGCCAGATAATGTGGGGGGGGAGGGAGGTGTGGCTATTTGCACCATCGCAATTTGACCCACTCTTACGCAATCAGATGTGACTGTGGTGAACCATTTTCTTTTTGTCGGCATGTGTTTCCGGCGTGCTTCAACAATGAAGCAGGGATGCAATAGGAGTGCACTGGAGCGATCACATGCAGACAGTCTGTCTGCAGCCCATCGCAAACCATTGGGTAGTGGACTTTCCGAGTGCCTTAGAGACCAACAAGATTTCTGGGATTTAAGTTCCGAGAGTCAAACCTCTGTTTGTCAGATACCTGACAGAGGCCCCGATCACACGCACAATTAGCCATGCGAGAGGGACGAATGCTGGGCGGGTTGTATGGGCTTTCACATGGACACATCTGGCAAGCGTTGCGCACCTGTAGCCAACCCATCTCATCCGGCCAAAGATCCGGAGTAAAAAAGTACCTTGGAAAGTCCACTATCAAATGCTTGTGATGGGCCGCAGACAGACGTCCTCGGTCTGATTGCTCCAGTGCATTCCTCTTGCCACCTTGAAGTGCCCCAGGAACACGCACTGCTGGAAACAACCCTGGTCTGCCGCTGCAGCATCGGATCAGGTAAGGGCAGATTAGATTGCGGCGGCACAAATAGCCACGCCTCCCCCCCGCATTATATGGCCCGTGTGACCGGGGCCAAAGGGTGCTTTAATTCTTGAGAGTTTATACCCACAAATCTGGTTAGTCTCCAAGGTGCTGCTGCTGGACTCAAGTGTAGCTTTTCTACCACAGGCCAGCATGGCTACCCTCCCAAAATTACCATCCTGAATTGAAAAGTCTACCAGATCTTCAGAATTGTTATTGAGCCTTCCTTAGACAAAGGACATACTCCTAACTAGAACTTCTTAGTGCATCGTTTTAAGCACAAAGAAATCTGTCTTTGAGTGACAGGGAGCATAAATAAATACAAGAGGCCTCGACCTGGGAATGTTCTTTCTTACTCCATTCATAATTTTTTTGTTGGCACAACAGACTCGTTCTCCTCCTTCCCTCAAACATTGCAGTGGCACCTTGAATCTGAGTCTTCAGCCCAAAGCTATAAAACTTCTGAAAGTTGCAGGGGTGGGGGAGAAAAGTGTCATGGAATCCCTGACAGCAGCCCGGTCTTACAAGCTTAATGGAAAGCGATGGCACCCCATGTCTAGAGACGAATTGTTCCCGTCAAAGATGTCAACTCTGTCCTTTTTTGGTTGATGGCATCTCGTTCTGAGGCTGCTTTGTAACTCTTGACACTGGCTCCAGGAAATAATATCTTCAGGCTGGCCCATCGATTGGCGGGATGAGACGTTTTGTCCCAGACGCTGTCCATGTGGCATAGCAATATGGCACAGTTTATCTGGAACCTGTCTGAGGAGAGATCTTTCGTGGCTTTCTAAAAGTTAATTAGCTGCCCCAGGTGGCTGCTGTGAGAATCGGAGAAGGGTTCTTGAGGGGAAGAGAGTGTTTAACCTTCTCCTCTCCTGCCTGTTCCATGATTAATAGTCCCTCCAAAACTGCAGTTAGCGCCATGGATGGGAAAACAGAAGTTCAAGAACTTCTGTGAGGGAAATGCTAGCAGTCTAAGCCAACTGAAATTGATAGGCTTGGGCAGGAAAATAACTCTGTATAGGATTGCATTGTATCTGTGTTTCCACACATGGTGTAGTGGGTGGAGCGTAGGACTGTCAATCGGTCATATTTTATCTCGCTCAGGCAATATACATAGTTCTCCCATTCTCCAGCTTAGCTTTGCAGCAGCCCTCGAGACCTCGATTAGGACTGGGAACCCTGTGTTGAAGGTGCTTTCACACACACTTTGTAATGCACTTTCAATCCACTTTTACTGGGTGAAATGACAAAATTCACTTGCAAACCGTCTCTGAAGTGGATTGAAACTGCATTATTTAGCATGTTTGAAAGTGCCCCACTCTTCCACTGGTGATCTCTGTTGAGGATCTGACTGCTACACCAGGTGGGGATCTCAGACCGAATTCATGTACTCTCCAGTGTATGAATTGGCCTTTAACAGGGTGGTTGTGTGGATACAATGGACGAGGGGAGTAGAAGGAGAAGAAGAAGAAGAAGAAGAGATTGGATTTATACCCCGCCCTTCACTTGGAGTCTCAGAGCGGCTTACAAACTCCTCTCCCTTCCCCTCCCCACAACAGACACCCTGTGAGGTAGGTGGGGCTGAGAGAACTTCTGACAGAAACTGCTCTTTTTCAAGGACAGCTGTGCCAGAGCTTGTGACTGACCCAAGGTCACATCAGCAGGTGCAAGTGGAGGAGTGGAGAATCAAACCCGGTTCTCCCAGATTAGAGTCCACACACTTAACCACTACACCAAACTGGCTCCCATGTGTCATCAACAGCTCCTTGGAGGAAGAATGGGAAATGGACTGCCCCGTCTGAGCGCCAAGTCTGAACAGCACAGGAATGTATAGGGGCATTCTCAGTGACTATTCCTGCATAGTTTTTTTTTAAAGATTACAGCCATTTTCTGATGTTTTATACAAAGAAAGGTTGGTGAGGTACATCCTTTGCTTGGTATGGTAGACTCCGGCTGCTTGTGAGCCTCTCTGCATCAGAGGTAAGGGTGAGAAGGAGAGTGGTAGTTACGTGGACTTGGTTGTGTCCCATTAAGCTAAGAGCTATATTTATTGAGGTTGGTTCCCAAAGATATCAATGATCAAAGTATCAGATGGCGTTTTCCACAGGTCCCTTCTTCTTCCTCAGTGAAGGAGAGGGGCTGGAATCCAGCCTGGTGTTGTTTTATGACTCTCGTAGTGTAAGAGCAACAAATACAGTCAAGATGGATGAACTAAGGCCTATACTCACGATCTTTGTAAATGGAGAGTCGAGACCATCTCTCAGTTATAGGAACTGATCAAGCCATCTTTGAAAAAGGAGATTTTATAACCAGTCTTTTCTAATTCGAGTAGGTTCTGGCTAGACTATTATGGAACTGTGAGCATAAGTTGTGCTACCAAATATGCCTGATTTGTTTTTATAACCGAGGCCCCTTTCTCCAGTCCCCCCATGGAGACATCGTCCATTATCTCATAATTTTCGCACAGCTAATGTACTTTTCCATCCCTCTGAAAAGGAGAGAGATTTCGCCGTCTTCAAGAGATGGCTGCTTTTACCCCAGAACGTCTGCGGCCTCATATCGCTTCCCCAAACAAGCTGACAGGGAGCATTGTGTGGGAAGAGATAATAATCCCATATTTGAAAGTATGCATCTGTCTTGCATTTTTGTATCCTCTGAATGCCAAGAGAGCCTTGACCTGTAATAGCTGGGCAGCTGCTGACTATCCCTGCTGTCACACTGTGGGACGAAGGGCAGAAGAGATGGCTGCGGACCGTTATATGATGCCTGGAGGCCGGTTCTCGTATCCCTCTCTCACTGAGTACAGCATCCACTTGCGTGTGTGAATCAGTTGCCAGGAATCTCCAGCACTGCAGAGACAACTTCCATATCGCCTCGGGCAAAATCGCCTCAGGCAAAATCGCCTCAGGCAAAATCACCTCAGGTATCTGAAAGACTCAAGTATCTGTGAAATCCCCACTCGTGCCACGGAAGTGCACTGGGTGACCTTGGGGCAGTCACAACCTCTCAGCCCGACCTACCTCACAGGGTTGTTTTGAGGGTGAAACGGAGGAGAGGCAAATGATGCAAGCTGCTTTGGGTCCCCAACTGGGGAGAAAGGAGGGATATAAATGAAGTAAACAAATAAATAAAATAAAAATAACATGGTGTTTCAGTGATCAGTTGACAGGTTAGGCTGAGAGTTACTCCAGCCTTTTGTAAATAGGATGGACAGGCATGACTGAACAGGCCTGAAAATCCCTCATGTAAATGTTTGCCGTTTAGGATTGCCAGCTCTGATTTGTGAAATACCTGGAGATTTGGGGGCTGGAGCCTGAAAAGGGCATGTTTGGGGGAGGGGATGGACTTCAATGGGGCACAGCACCATGGAGTCCACCTTCCAAGGCAGCTGTTTTCTCCAGGGGAACTGATCTTTGTCGCCTGGAGAACAACTGTAATAGCAGGAGATGATGCTAAGGAAAGAGCCAGTGCACATGCAGCAAAGTGCATAAGTGCGTATGCAGCAAAGAGAAGAACTTCTCCAGCAACCCATCCTGCATTTCATTTCATTTCTTTTCTTTTCTTTTTCCATTTGAAAGAATCCTGGCCGGCCCGTGGCTGACATGCAAATTGGTAATTTAATTTATACCGCAATGATAACATGTTGCAGTGCCAGTAACTTTTTATAACTCTCGTAAAGCTCCTTACTCCTGTGGCAAACATTCCTACGGCGTGGGCAGTAAAATGATCATTTTCAGATGGCAATGTGGATTTTGTATTCGCCCCTTCCAGCCCCCCCCCCGCCCTTCATTCCTCCCTCTCTCTACTTCCTTCCCTCCCCTTGTCAAATATAGATCAAGGTGACCGGATTTTCTAGCCACCGAGTTAGAGAAATCTTGAGATGTCTGAGAGGGGACTTATAAAAACCTTTTAAATGCCCCAAATGTCTGCTTTACTCAGCACTGACGAGCAGGCTGATTTTAAGACAGTCTTCTCTTTAAGGTAGGATGAAATATTTGTACTGGAATTTCAAGCAAGGAACATACAATACATGCATTTCTCCAACTTAGGGACATAGAGTGGACCTGTGCCCCTAGATCTGGGTGCTGGTCTTTGACGAGTTTCAAGATGTGCACCCCATTTAACAAGAGGTGCATGTGCCCCTTCATTTTTCTAATAACATGTGATTATTCCTTCAGAATACCCTTATTTCTATGGCCAGCTCACTGGATGGTTTTAAACATTTAATGACTCTTGTGATTAAACACCCATGTGTATTAGACATACCATGCCTCTTCAATAATAATGATGATGATGATGATGATGATGATGATGATACGTCTGATATCACAATTGTAGAAAAAATGACAAATAGGGTTTGGATCATTGACAATGGAATCCCAGAGGACAGCAGAATTAAAAAAAGAAAGGAGAAGATTATAAAATACCAAGACCTACAAACAGACATTCTGGGCACTGGTCAAATAACAACAGCTCAGCTCCAGAAGACACTGTTGCTTGGAACAGCAAAAATCCTGTGAAGATACATCTGCAATTCCCAAGAACTTGGCTAGAACTCGAATTGCAGAATACCATCTACCAATTAGATATCTGACTGTGACAAAATAATAATAATAATAATAATAATAATAATAATAATAATAATAATAATAATAATAATAATAATAATAATAATAATAATAATAATAATAATAATAATAGCTCTTTTTGTAGCAGGAACTCTTTTGCCCTGAGTATAAGTATTTGGCTTGTGCTAATAGCATCACCTTAGTAGTTATGAACTGTAAAACAAAGACTGGAAATAGCCACAACTTCTGCTCAAGTAAATGAAAGCTGAGAATCTCCAGATAGGTTCTGCACCCAAAGCCGGGAATCTGCACTTTCTGTGCTTTGCACAGTGTGTCTGTGTAGTACAAAGAGCCCTGTGGCACCAACTCTTAGAATCCTGTTTTTGCTCTGCCTTTTGAAGAAAAGGGTTTCGTTTACACTTTGGAATCCTCTCCCTGGCTTCCTCCTCCACAGCCCGTAAAAAGTATTTCTCAGGGTGCAATCTGTCAGTCTGTGCCAGCTACAGCTATGAAAATCCATGGCTTGTTTCAGCAGAATTTCAGCAATGTGCTGCAGTTCGGCCAGTAAGTGATAGGCCGAGCTGGGCGTGGGACCAGATTTTCTCCTCCAGAAGTTATCACCGGGGGCGAAGGAATGTGCAGACTCCAAAGTTGCCCCAGTTTAACTTACCTTAGTTCAGAAAGAGGGTGGCCATATGAAAATCTCACTTTTTAAAATAGGGCACTGTTGAAGTGGTGTGTGTGAAAATTCAGTTCAACTCAGCACTTGTCCTCTCTGAAGTCTTATTTGTTCAACTGATTTTTTTTTTTTTAAGCCTAGGCAGGGCAGGACATCGTGATATCTCTGGGGTATTTTTCTCAGTTGGAAGCAAGCCATTCCAGAAGCAGGACAAGACCTGATATGTGAATGCTGCACCTGGCATGGTCGGCATCATTGGAATTATGTTTACCCAAGGCATTTGCCTTGCCTGCCTGTACAGTCGAGCCGGAGATAGATCAAGATGAGTAGCAGTGTTGGGGCCAATCTGCATTTAGCCTTTTTACCAAACCCGCACTGGAACAGAAAAAGATGCAGTTGAAAACCACATTCAACTATCCCAGGCCAACACTGTGCTGACTGCAGAGTCACCCCCGAATGGCCATAAAAACACCATAAATCTATGCAGACAGCCACCATTAAACCAGAGATCAAACAAAGTGAAAGCAGCATGCAGTCTGGACACTGCCATAAAATGCGACACTCAATCAAAGTGAAAGTGGCATGCAATGTAGATGGGGATTTCTGTTCCAGTGTGGATTTGGTAAGACAGCGGAGCAAATGCTAGATGCAGATCGGGACTCTAGAGTCTGTCTGTCTGCAGCAGTAGAAAAGAGCAAGAGTCCAGTAGCACCGTGAAGATTAACAAAATTCATGGCGGGGGATGAGCTTTCGTGAGTAACTGCTCACTTCTTCAGATGCAGCTGTATTTGAAGAAGTGAGCAGTCACTCACGAAAGCTTATACCCTGCGACAAAAGTTGAGCTGGAGTACATTTTCATAGAAACTTGGAAACTGTTCCCCTGTGACTTCTTGCCACGCCACTAACTTTTAGAGTAGGGTTGGTTGCATGGTCCCCAGTGAAGTTATAAAACTCTAATCAAGACATAGCAATAATTGTGTACATAGGTCCCTTTTGCATGGAAAAGAAAATTGTTTTCAATAGCACTGAGAAAGATACAAAAGAGGATGACAGTAGTGAGATTCTTTAATGTCAATCTTCTTTTTTTGGCCTGGTGTAGCAAGGTATAGGGCTGCAGTGGCTCAGAGGTCAAGACGCTGAGCTGCAGACCAGAAGGTCTGTAGTTTGGCAGTTTGAGACCCAAGTGCTGCATGATGGAGTGAGCTCCCGTCTCTGGCCCCAGCTCCTGCCAACCTAGCAGTTCAAAAGCAAGAAATTGCAAGTAGATAAATAGGTACTACTTCGGTGGGAAGGTAACAGCATTCCATGCACCTTGCATTTAGTTATGCTGGCCACATGACCACAGAAATGTCTTCGGCTCTTTGGCTTGGAAACAGAGATGAGCACCGCCCCCTAGAGTTGGATTCGACCGGCTTTCAAGCAAGGGAAACCTTTACCTTTTAGCAAGGTGCAATCATTCTTAAATTCCTGTACTGATGTCTGATAGACTTGTATGGCCCCCTGTACTGATGAAAAAATTCACACAACAGGGTTACACTAAGGTGTCTGAAAACCTGGGAGGATTCCTGGATTTGCAGAAAAATCCTCACATTCCCCCTGTGAATGCTTGGTGGATTTAAATACCCCCAAAACATTAAGGGTGATGTCTATGCATGCAAACAGTTGGAGGGAGGGAACTTGGATGGTCAAGAGAGAAAGAAGGGAAGACCAGGAACGCAGGGTAAGTGGGCATGCCGGGAAGGAAAGGAGAGCCTGAGCAAGGTATGTGTGTGTGTATGGATTCAGGGCCTAGGGGAGAAATGGGATTTCCTTTCCCCATTGTGTGGAGTCTTGCGTTCCTTAACTGTGAAGCCTTTACAGCTAGATGTCATTGATATTCCTATAAGGGCTTGGCCTCCAGTGAAAGGATCAAGTTCACAGCAGAGAACATTTCTGACTTTGGAACACAATGCTAAAATGTCCCGCCCTCACAAGGATGCAGAAGTTACCCTTCACAGTACTGGGAATCAGGAGTGAAAATAACTTAACATTTCTTACTGACACAGTTTCTCTTGTGAAGGTAGGGATGCCAGCGACCAGGTGGGACCTGGGGATCCCCCGGAATCACAGCTTATCTCCAGACTACAGAAATCAGTTCCCCTGGAGAAAATGGCAGGTTGTGAGGGTAGACTCTATGGCGTTGTACCCCACTCTCCACCCCAGGCTCCATCCCCAGAACTCCAGGAGTTTCCCAGCCTGGATCTGTCAACCCTCATCCCCTTCTCTCTCTACTGTCCAGGAGGGAGCTGGCAACCCTATGTTGGGTGGGGGGGCTTGAAGTAGAATCTGAGCATTACCACTTTGGCCACTTTCTTACTGGTAGTCTGTACTAGACTGAATCAGCTTCCTTTCATTTCTGCAAAAAAGTCATCATATGATTTGTTTCCATATCCTGCTTGGGTTGGGTCTAGGTAGTGTGTGAATAGGGCTGGCTCAGAGGAGGTCTGAAGGCCTCTGGTAGTTCTTGGGGAGCTCTCATAGTGAATAGAGGAATCATGTGGGCAGCGATGCTCCCTCTAAGCTGTGGAGTCTTGTGAGCAAAAATTCTACTTTGGAGCTAACTGGCATTAAAGTTGTGAGCGAGCGATTTGGCTGCTGCATAAATTGGTTTGCTCTGGAGCCATCCTTCCTGAGTTAAGACAAAAATGTGTGAGCTGGAGGCTAAAAAACTGAGCTAGCTCACACTCACTCAGCTTAGAGGGAACACTGGTGGGCGGTGCAAATTATTTGGCAGGCTCCGGTATTTTCTGGTGTCCGCTGAGAGCATGTTGTTCACCCAACGCCTGTGTGTGTGTGTTTGTAGATAGAGAAGGTAGCATTACTGGAGTGGGAACCAGTAGATAGAAGCAGACTGTTCCTATCTACCGTAAGGAGCTCCTACGTCCTCTCTGGAAAGGGGAATGAAGCATTGGAATATTCTTTTATAGAAATAATTTTTATTATTTTCAGACAAAACATGACAAACAAACATACAAACAAATATGAGAGTAATATTAATAACACTATACCCTTTAAACTACCTCGTACATATATAGCTAGGTGCCGCTCTTGCTACCATAATATGTTTACTATTTAAGCAATATCTAGACATTCCACTGCTATTTTTCTATACATCTGTCTTTGATTTTTGCAACTCTATAGGTTAACATATTTTCTACTAATTACCTTATTGCCTAAGCATTCTACAATAGTCTTCTACAAAATACATTTGAATATCATTCCCCTGCTTCAAAGTAAAATTCCTTTTTCATACTTTTTGTTCAAGTTACCTTCTGGATTTCTCCAGCCAAGGTTAAATGTATTACATCTTTTATAACAAATATGAATCTTAACCCTCTATAAATTGGCATTTTATGTAATTATCTGTGATCAACCTTAAGCAATCTTAGGGTGTGTTCAGACGGATCTTTTGATCTGCCATAGGAACGACTTCCTTGCGGATCAAAAATGCACGACCAGACAGAAACATCTGCGAAATATTCCGGTCCCATAAGCATCCCGTTCTGCTGCGCCTCCAATCCTGATTTAAAAAGTAGCAGTTTCAATGTAGGGTTTTCGCTTACCCGCGCAACAACTGCAGACTTTCTTCCGTCTGGTCACTCCATTAGCACGCGATGCTCCCGTCGGCTTGGTCTGACGTCAGACCGAGCCGACGGGGGCGCGATTTTTAAAAAATTGAAACCCCATGTGCGCTTTAACGAGGAAACGCATTCAGCGATAAGCGCTACGAGGAATGTAATATTCATGCTTATTTCTTTTAGGGACAAGACGTTACCGCGAAGGGAGATGGAGGGGGGGAAGGACTGTTCTAACTTGCAAAATAGTCCCTCCATTGATCATGATGGCAAGGGGGAGGACCGGGACTTTGCTGAAAACCCTCCGCGATCGCCTCAGTTCTCCAAGGAGGCGCAGCCTTGCCTATGCGAATGTACAAAACTTTTTTTAAAAAAATCCTCGGTGGATGCCGTGTAGACAAATCACGGTGGGAACAACGCGCGGTGAGGCTATTTCATGGGGGGCGTCTGGTCGTGCTAGGCTGGATTAAAAAAATCGGGATAAAATTTTAGGAGGGCTCATGGCGCGATTGACTGGCCGTCTGAACGCAGCCTTATTCTAATAAACATTCATAAATATTCTCTAGACTGGATTTTTTCTTATACAATTCATACTCTTTTTGCTTAGGCTATTTAAAAAACTTAGTTTTCTTCTTCCCTCCCCAAGTATTAATGATGTGAGCTATATTTTTATAAATGTATAAACACATATTCTTCAGCCTAACTAACCAGTTAATGCGAGCTAAGGTTTACTGAGTCAGTCTTATCCAAAGTTCCCTAAGCCAATCTTCCCTTAGATTTTTTATGTAGGCTATTACTTTCTCAACCAGTCAGACATAAATAGGAATTCTCTAAACCAATCTTATAACGAATTCCCTAAGCCAGTCTTATTCATATATCTTAACTTTTTTCTTCCTTTTGTAATTTCTTCTTTTTAGTAAAATATCTATACCTCTTCTCCTTGTGATTGTTTCATCTTCTCTCTGGTATATTTTCCTCCTTGTCCCTTTAAGGGTTCCAAAATTTGGCAGCTCTTTAGTAGGTCTATTGTTCTCATTGCTGAAGTCAGCTTGATTTTCACTGTGTAGTATTGTCCTGCATCTTGCACAGTTGGACGCCATAATTCCTTTTCTCTGTAAATTGGGTCAGCTTGATTGTAGAGTTGTTCTGCTTCTTGAACAGTTTGGTGCTGGAGTTTCTTGCCAGTAGTTTGATTTAATGCTGAAGGTTTTGGGTCTAATATCAGTTCAAAAGCCTCCTTGACTGTCTGGTTCACTGATTCAATAATCACAGCTTGAATCTCCTCCCAAGATATTTGAAGCATATCAGATTCTACGGAGCTCTCCATAACATCTGGCATGTTTTTCTAAGGATACTGATCATTCATTTCAATACAATGACAAGAGTCTCAGTTCAGTCCAGCAAAGGCCAGTGTCTCTACAAATTGATTATCAGTTGTCTCTTTCAAGCTGCCCACCTCTGCCAGATAAATACTCCCTTAGACACCTCCGCAATCAACAATCTCTCATGCAAATACAGTGCACTTCTATTCTGTTCTCAGCAGTAAGGCATGGCGTCACAAGCAATTGTCGCAAAATGGTAAATTTCACTCTATACATATTTCTTTCTTTTTTAATAAGAAAGTTTATAGTTCCCTTGTTGAAGCTTATACAAGGGTCCCTCTTTGCCCCCAAAAATGTTTATCTCAGCATTCTTTTTCTGGCTCATATCTCATCCCAGCCACTTCGCACAGAAAAAAAGGGGGGGGGAATCCATCTCTCCTTTCTATATCGTTTTGGAGATTTAAAGAGGCTTATTCGAAAGATACATCAGATTCTTCATTGTTGCTGTTACAAGTACTTACAGTGCATGTCTTCATCGGTGTTATGGATGAGGCTCAAAATAACTCTCTTGCTTTAGGGGCGTTCACATCTGGCGTTGTTATGGCTGCCATAACTGCTCTTCTCCATTCTTGCTTCTGGGATGATCCAGGGCTTCCATCCGCTTGTTGCCTCCAGAGGGGGGCCCAAATCGAGTCCCTTGCTCCAGACCTCCCTCCAGGAGGTCCAGTGGGGTTTAGGATCCCTGAAACCCCCCTAAAAGGAATGAAGAATTGGTTATAGCTGGGAGCAGTTCCTGGTGTTGACTGTGTCGATGCACCGAAGCCCCGCCCTCGCATTGGAATATTCTCATATGACTTCTAAAATAAATTCTAGGAAAATCCACTTTTCAATGATGTATGGCTTGAAGACCTCTTTGGTCCTTATGATTTTGGCGATCCAAGGGCGCATAAAGTGGCACTATGAATGATTTTCTTGATACAAATAATAAAGAGGGAAGTGCAGTGTCAGGTAACCCAAACAATCAAAAAATGCTACAGAAAATTTATGACAATTCACTGTGTATTACATAACTAAGCCAAAAAAAGTAAATATAGAAAGGAGAGAAAATCTTGCATGGTAAAGCAAACATGCAAAGCCAAACACAAAAAGTTGATGCATGCATAGCTAATCAAAATTTCACCAGTGAGTCTTGCATAATATGTAGAAATCTTAGACGTACAGCAAAGACGCGCAGCTCAAAGATAGGAATGCATTCCTGTTTCATTTTCCACTTCTTCAGTATCAGATAATGACCATCCTGTATAGAGATCTCCAGTTGAAAAGCTTCATAAACAATTAAATAACCAATAATTTCTGGAATCCTCCAGGTTCCTGTAACCTTGCACAATCAACGTGAAGGTTTTCAACAGCAATATTTTCCAGTTTCAACATGTGCGGTTTGAAACCCAGATTTTTGAGGATATGCATTTTTGTTTACTGAAGCTTGAAAATTAGCCTATTGCTATATTTGCACAAAGTGGCAGCCCTATGTATTGGAAGGATCATGGGCAGTGGGGTTTTTTTCCCCTATGTTTATAATTGTCTATTTATATTTTATCTTTTGCAAGCCGCCCTGAGACCTGTCTCGGCAGGGAGGGCGGGGTATAAATTCAGCTAATAAATAAATAAATTATATGAGGCTAGACCAAATGGGACTATAGTAGGATTGCCAGCTCTGGAAATATCTGGAGATTTTGGGGGTGGAGCCTGGGCAGGGAGGGGTTTGGGGAGGGCCAGAACCTCAGTGGAGTATAATGCCATTGAGTTCCCTCCAAAGCAGCCATTTTCTCCAGGGCAACAGATCTCTGTCGTCTGGAGGTCAGTTCGGATTTTCAGGCCCCACCAGGAGGTTGGCAGACCCCACTACTGAGCGTGGGGTATACCACTTGTTAGAATACTGCATCTTTACCTCATCCTCTGAAGAGATGAAACCTGCCAAAATGTAATGTTTTAAACATGGTGCATCCGTACTTGAAGAGTATGTGGCAATGCAGGGGAGATGCATTCTACTTATTTTTTATTCATTTATTTAACAGAAGGATCAAACTTAAAATAGAACAGGCTGAAATGTCTAGCAGGCCAGTACATTCCTCCCTTGCTCCTTTGTCTAGATAATTAAAATTTAATTACCCATTTTAAAAAGCGGTGTTTTTTTTAGCTATCTCAGGGAGAACAAAGGGGGACTCTGAAAAGGTACATAAAATTTTAGATGTCCAACTGGTTTGCATATGGCAGGAAATTTCTGAAATGATAGGCCCAGCGAGGCCCTTTGACAAGGTTCCCAATTTCTGTGTTGACCTTGCTTTTCGAAGAACAATGAGGCATCGAGAGAATTAGAAGTGAAATGCTGGAAACGAAGAGCAAAGATGCAGCCGGGGTTACGGACTTGGACAGTTTTGTCATAAATACAAAGCTTACTTTTTGGTCTTGTGGGGCGCATCAAACTTGTTCGGACTTGTACTAAAATTGCTTTCCAGTGACTTCTTTGCTTTGTGTTTTGCTTGCATGTCCTCATCTGAAAGGAACCTAGAGGAATAGGGTCCCTCATGCCAATCAACGTAGACCTGGGCACCAGGCAGTCTTCGGATCGCAAAGAGGTGGGTGGGAAGGAGATTCCTTCTGCCACCTTTTGAACAGCCCTCTCAGTTACCATTTTCAGAATGCTTTGGGAGGGCGAAACATTTGGCTTCTTCTAGAGTTGCCAGGTCCCCCCTGGCCGAAGATGAGGGTTTGGGGGTTTGGGATGCCAGATCCAGGTTGGGAAACTCTTGGAGATTTGGGGGTGGAGCCTGGAGAGGACAGGGACCATAGTGGGGTACAACGCCATAGAGTCCACCCTCCAAAGTAGACTCTGTAGTCTGGTGGTGAACTGTAATTCCGGGGGATTGCCAGGTCCCACCAGGAGGCCGGCATCCATATTTCTAGTTCCATTCAAGGGTGGCAGTTAAAGTAGGGTTCCCAGCTCTGGGTTGGGAAGCACCTGAAGATTTTGGGGTGGAGCCTGGGGAGGGTGGAGTTTAGGTGGGGAAGGGACCTTAGCAGGGTATAATGCTGTAGGGTCCACCCTCTAAAGCGGCCATTTTCTCCAGCGGGACTGATCTTGGTCATCTGGAGGTCAATTGCAATAGTGGGAGTTCTCCAGGTGTCACCTAGGGGTTGCAACCCTTAGTGAGAAGGTGGGTGTGTAAAAGTCGATGTGGACCCTCCCGCTCCAATAATTTGAGTATGAAAGTTTAGGTTTTTGAAAAGTACTGAGACTTACTAGTGATTTCAGCTCTCACATACTTTATTAGATGAAGAACAAGACAACTGAGTCGGCTCGCAGGCCGGCTTTTATTCCCAAGTGACCCACACCCCAAACACACACACACCCGGTGATTCACTATTTACATTGATTGGATTAACTCCTGCTCCTCCATTGGAGGGGAGTCAGGATCCACTAGTCCATTGTCCTTCGGGGCGAAGCTCAGGCCCTTCGCCTGGCCACATGGTGGACCGGTTAGAACCAGTCCAAGCACATGGCTGTCCAGAGCCCATGTTCTCCAGTGGATACATTACACCCCTCCCCCTTGGTCCGATAAACACCCGCACACATAGTCTTTCAAATAGCTGGGGGCCGCCGCTCTCGCGTGGAGCGACGGGGCTCTGGCATGGGGGAACTGACAGCCTCCCAGGCGGCTGTGGGGACTGGTGGCCGCTCTGGTGTTGGCGGGGCTGGGCTCACCATCTCGGCCGGTGTGTCATTTGCGGTGGCTGTCAGTCCGGAGTTGAAGTCCCCCGGGATTTCTTCTGGTGCGTCCGCCCCCGCGTCTGGTTGAGCTGGCTCGTCCCACTCCTCCCCCTCATCCGGCTCCAGGGGTAGCACCCGGCAACGTAGCTGATCGATGTGGCGATGCAGGATCTGGCCGTCTTCCACCAAGACTTCGTAGGACCGGGGGCCACGGACCCGGACTACTCGGGCGGGAATCCATGGGGGCCCTCTCGCGTAGTTCTGTGCGTATACCGGGTCCTCTGGGAAGAACCCTCGTGCCGCTGCTGGCGTTTCCGTGCAGGGCTCCCGCTCGGGCGCTCGATCGGGATGTAACCGGTCCAGCCTGGTGGTGAGGCGTCGGCCCATCAATAGTTCCGCCGGGCTCCGGCCGGTTGTCGCATGGGGCGACGTTCTCTGGCCGAACAGGAAGTGCGTCAGCCTGAAGTCCCAGTCCGTTCCTTCGGTCCGACGGAGCGCCTCTTTGGCCGTCCGCACCATGCGTTCGGCTTGGCCATTGGTGGCGGGGTGGAACGGGGCCGACCTGATGTGGCGAATCCCGTGCTGGCGGGTGAACTCCTGGAACTCCCCGGACGTGAAGGCCGTCCCGTTGTCGGTGACCAGGGTGTCGGGGAGTCCGTGCGAGCTGAAAATCCGCCATCGCCGGATGGCCGCCCGGGAGGAGGTGGATGGTACCGGCTCTACTTCCAGCCACTTACTGTAGGCGTCTACAAGTATAAAAAACAGCTGCCCCTGGAACGGGCCCGCAAAGTCGAGGTGCAGGCGCGACCAGGGGCGGTGAGAGGATTCCCAGGCCCTGTCTGGGGCCGTCGGGGGTGCGGGTCGGGAGGCCTGGCAGGGTTGACACCTTTTTACAACGTCCTCAATATCCCGGTCTAACCCTGGCCACCAGACATACCCCCGCGCCAGAGCCTTCATCCTGACTACCCCAGGGTGGTGCTCATGAAGGTCCCTCAGTACCCGTTCCTGTAGTGGTTTCGGAATGACCACCCTGCCTCCCCACATTAGGCACCCCTTATAGGTCGACAGCTCATCGCGCCTTGTGACAAAAGGCGCAAACTCCGGGTCTTGTCTAGCTGTCGGCCATCCCCTCCCCACCCAGTTCAAAACCCGACAGAGAACCCTGTCGCGGCCCGTGAGGCGGGCCACCTCCTTGACATGTACTGGGCGATTGGGCAGCGATTCTAGGAGTGCGATGACGTGGGCGGGGGCCGGGTCTGGGTCCGTTGTGGGCAGAGGGAGGTGGCTGAGCGCGTCCGCGTGACCCATGGCCTTTCCCGGGCGGTGGGTGAGGGTGTAAGAGTATCCCACCAGGAATATGGACCAGCGGAGAACCCTGGGCGAGACCATCTGCGGCGTCTGTCGATCGGGCGCAAGGAGGCCCAGGAGAGGCTTGTGGTCTGTAAGGATCTCGAACGGGCGGCCATAGAGATAATGGTGGAATTTTTTAACCCCCGCCACTATCGCTAGTGCCTCCTTGTCTATCTGCGCGTAATTACGCTCCGCAGAAGACAGGGTCCGAGAATAGTAGGCGACCGGAACCTCCCGGCCATCCGGCAACCGATGCCCCAACACCACCCCCACCCCGTAGGGCGACGCATCACACGCCAGAACCACAGGTAAAGCCTCGCAGAAGTGGTGCAGCACCCCGTTGGAGACCAACAAGTCTTTTACCGCCTGGAAAGCTGCCGCATGCTCCGGCTTCCAGGCCCACGGCGCCTCCTTGTCCAGCAGCCGGTGGAGGGGTTCAGCCACCGTTGCCTTTTGGGGCAGAAACGCGTGGTAAAAATTCAAGAGGCCCAGGAAGGCCTGGAGTTCCGGCTTGGACGTGGGGACCGGGGCTTGTGTGATCGCTCTAATTTTCTCGTCTGTGGGGTGGATGCCTTGTGCATCGACTGCGAACCCCAGGAATTCGATGCGGGGCACACCCAGGAGGCATTTCTCCTTCTTCACCTTGAGGCCAGCCTCGTTGAACCTCTGCAGGACCTGACGCAGCCGTTCGGTGAAGGCGGTGGAGTCCGGTGCCGTGATGATGACATCATCTAAAAAGGGCTGGACCCCTGGAATTCCTTTCAGGAGGGAATCCATGAAAGATTGGAAAATCCCTGGCGCCACTGAAACCCCAAACTGCAGTCTATTGACCCGGAAAGCCCCCTTGTGGGTGGTGATGGTTTGTGCTTCCGCAGCGGCCGTGTCCACTGGCAGCTGCTGGTAAGCCTGCGCCAGGTCCAATTTGCCGAAAACTTTGGCCCCCGTCAGGGAGGCCAGGACATGGCTCACTACCAGGACCGGATAGGCGTGGTCCTGCAGAGCCTTATTTATGGTGCATTTGTAATCTGTACAAATGCGTATAGCCCCATTCGGTTTAATTGGCGTTACAATGGGGGTTTCCCAGCGCGCTGACGCGACCGGTTCCAGCACGCCTTGGGCGACCAGGCGGTCGAGCTCGGCCTCTATTTTTCCCCGCATGGCTAGGGGAGGGGGCTGTGCCTTTATGCGGATGGGTCATACTGCCTCCCAGTCAGCGGTCCCGAGGTGGTTTACTCCTGCTATTTGGAGTCCCAAAGGCCCAAACCACGACAGTCCCAGGAGGCTTGAGAGGCGCCCCTCCACAACCAGCAGGTCCAGCAAGCCCGAGAACCCTTTAAATCGGACTTGAAACTTGCCCCAGCCACGGACTGCCACTGGGTTTTTGTTAAAGTCCATCAGTTTCAACCCCCGTGGCTTGTGCAGTCGGGGTCCCCCCTTGGGGCATAGCGTTTTAAGGGTCTCCGCGGAAATTATAGAGAACGAGGACCCTGAGTCTATTTCCATTTGGCAGGGGGACCCCTCTATTTGGACAGTCACATGCACCTTGTCCGGGCTTTCAGGGGGCAAGTTACATACCGTCTGCCGGCGCTGTGTCATCACGGTGTGCAGGCTTGCGGCGTCCAGCTGGGCAGTGGATCCCAGGCACTTGCCCTTGGAGCGGCAGACTCGGGCGAGGTGTCCGGCCTTGTTGCAGGTCCTGCAGACGGCGTCCCGGAAACGGCAGGTCCGGCGCTCGTGAGCGTCGCCACAGCTGGCACAGGCAGATGCGTAGGGCTGGTTTGGTGGTGCGGGGGATCCCCTGTTGCGTTGGGTGCGTGGCTGTGATCGGCGGTTCACCTGTAGGACCTCCTCATCGTTCGAGTCATCCGAGGGGCCGGAGTCCTGGAGGCGATGGACCGTCTTAGGCCAGCGATCTGCGTGGGACTTCTCGTAGGCGGCCGCTTCTTGGATGGCGGCCTCCAGAGTGAGGTCGTCCCGGCTGACGAGCCTGCGGCGCAGCTTTGCCTCCTTCAGCCCCACCAAGAACTGGTTTAGGAGGGTATCTGCGAGGTTGGGGAAGGCACACCTTGTGGCTGCACGGCGTAGTCCGGCCAGGAATTCCGGAGATGTTTCGTCGGGGCCCTGCGTTCTCGCAAAGAACTCAATTCGTTCCGCGAACTTGGTGGGCTTTGGTGCCAAGTGGTCAGTAAACGCCTTGACCAGCATGTCGTAGGTGGCGGCCGCGTCTTTCGGCAGGAGGGGGTTTACCAGGTCCTTCAGGAGGAGGTGTGCCTCGATGCCGCAGTAGCGCAGGAGATAGGCCTTCTTCGTACCCGCATCCGTGATGCCATGGATCTCGAAGTGACGCTCCAGCGTCTCGATCCAGGTCTCCCAGTGTGCGGGACGAGAGATGTCGAAGGCAGGGAAGCTCTCGTTGCTAGCGGCCATGGTGCTCACCCGTGGAGGTCGCGGTTCAGGCGTAGAGTTGGCGGCGTTGGAAGCGAGGCTGCTCTCGGGGTCAGCGGTGCTAGGGAGCGGTGCGGTGCCCAGGAACCGAAGAGGCGGACACGAAGCTCGGCGGCGGCGTTCGGTGCTTTCGGCGTTGGGGCGGTCAGCGGTGCTCGTCTCGTGGTCGTTGTTCATGGAGGGAGTTGGCATCCCACCTTCGTCGCCAGTGAAAAGTACTGAGACTTACTAGTGATTTCAGCTCTCACATACTTTATTAGATGAAGAACAAGACAACTGAGTCGGCTCGCAGGCCGGCTTTTATTCCCAAATGACCCACACCCCAAACACACACACACCCGGTGATTTGCTATTTACATTGATTGGATTAACTCCTGCTCCTCCATTGGAGGGGAGTCAGGATCCACTAGTCCATTGTCCTTCGGGGCGAAGCTCAGGCCCTTCGCCTGGCCACATGGTGGACCGGTTAGAACCAGTCCAAGCACATGGCTGTCCAGAGCCCATGTTCTCCAGTGGATACATTACAGTTTTAGTTAAGATGCGCCGTTTCAGAGCAAAAGAGCAGAGATTAGTTTCCCTGGAGAAAATGGCTGCTCTGGAGAGCGGAGTCTGTGGCTTTATACCCCACTGAGGTCCCTCCCCTCACCAAACTCTGCCCTCCCCGAGGCTCCAACCCCAAACCTCCAGGAATTTCCCAGCCTCGAGCAGACAACTCTAGCTGCATGTCTTTTAATGTTGCAATATCTGGGGGGGGGAGGGGGAGAATGGCTTGGAGACCCTGTGAGAAAATTAATATTTTTCTCTTTCCCCCATTTCCTTCCTTCCTTTCTCCATTCCTTAACATTCTGGACATCAGGCTTTCAGACTTAATTCTTTATCCATGAGTACTAGAAACTTGCATTTCATAAAAGCTGGGATCAGTGCTGATCCAAGAAATGGTGCTGCAGAGGATCTGAGGTTTCACAGAATTCTGCCTGCACTGTTTGTGGCCCTGGCAGTTTTACTGGGCAAGGTTAGAGGTACATGTGAGGAATTCCTGTGATGCTCTCCCCCTGGCATTATGTGCTGGCAACCAATGTTTGCAACATGCCGTCTGAGAGATGTGCCACAGATCTGCAAGCAAAGCTGTGGCTGATGCCCTGCTGTGAGAGTGCAGTGTCCTCTGACGCATTGCAAGTAGTTCTACAATGGAGCATTGTGCTCCGCATTCTGTCTGGTGCTACAGAGCTAGAACTGGGAACCGTGGGTGAGGTTTCTTGAAAAACCAGACAGGGGTGCCAGTAGGCTTGCCAGCCTCCAGGTGGGGCCTGGAGATCTCCTAGAATTAGAACTCATCTTCAGGTGACAGAGAGGGTCCCCTGGCAGAAAATGGCTGCTTTGTGGGATGAACTCTATGGCATTGTGCCCCACTGAGGTCCCTCCCCTCCCCAACCCCCCTTCCCCAGGCTCCGCCCCCCAAATATCCAGGAATTTCCCAACCCAGAGCTGGCAATCCTAGGCTCCAGTTGGAGGAAGGATTTCAGGCAGCTCAAACTGGGGCACTTCCAGCCCAACCCAGAATCATCTTAGTCCTGGCGATCTGGTGATCCAGGCGAAGCAACCTCATGGCTATAGTTCTGTCTGCTATAACAAATACACATGGAGCTGCCTTATCCTGATTCACAGATGTGGTACCTAGTGAGCCCGGCAAGCTCAGTTCACAAAAGTCTCTCCAAGCCCTGCTGCCTTTCATTCCTTTCTAACAGGAGATGCTTGGGCAGCATTAGACCTTACACCAATGCAAACTCTCTGCCACCTGACCTTCTCCCCATTGTGTCTTAGCCCTGGACACGTGTTTGCACAGGAGGTGATCTGTTTGCTACACTTTTTTTAATCCTACCCTTTCTCCAGTGAGCTCAGGACAGGTACATCACTCTGTTCTCTCCATCTTGTCCTCACAGAGCCACCCCAAGAGGCAGGCTAATTTGAGAGAGAATGACTGGCCCATCATCACCCGGTGAGAGTGGAGATTTGAACTCCGTTCACCCAGCTGTAGTCATGCTCGCTCTCTGCAGGTCCACAGGTCTCTCCCACCTGCCTGGCTTCCACTTGCCTGTTTACCCCAGGCTAGCCTGGTCTTGTCAGATCTTGGAAGCTAAGCAGGATTGGTCCTGGTTAGTACTTGGATGGGAGACCACCAATGAAATCCAGGGTTGCTGCACAGAGGCAGGCCATGGCCAACCACCTCCGGACATCTCTTGCCTTGAAAAACCCAAGAGGGGTGGCTTCAAGTCAGCTGTGACTTGAGTGCGCTTTCCACCCTCCTACCACACATCCCAACCCTTGGACCCTGAGTACCTGCCCTAACTTCTTCCTCTGAATTACCTTGCACTCAGAACCACCTTTCCCTCAATTCCTGCAAAAATTCCATTCTGAGAAATTTCTTAGAATGCTTCTGCAGTGAGGCTGGCCCCATTTCGCAATGTTTGTTTGTTTTGTTTTTTTGGGGGTATCAAAAGGTTCCGTAAAAGTGCTGTCAGTTAGAAGGACAAGGTAGTTGGTAACCCCCCCCCAGTTTCTATTGTTCAGATACATTTACAGCAAAATGGCTTTCCTGAGACTGGCAGGGCATCCATCATCTTTACTTTCCCTTCAGACAAGGAACCCTAAATCGAAACAGCTGCAGAAAGATTGCGGTTCCATGCCTTACTTGGGACAGCGAGGTCGGCTCGCCTGGTACACCCGCCCCCCCTTTGAAATGAACTTACACAACCAGTTTCTTTGGAAAATTAGGTGGATAAATTTGGCCACAACTTTATTGGTTACAGCTGTAGAGCATTGGCACAGCATGGGTCCACCGGATCCGCCTATCGGCTGGCCCGTGTGCCAGCCGAGTTAACCGTTACCCAGCCAGCCGGCATGGGTAGAGAAGGTGGGAGGGCAGGTTATCGGAGTTCACACGGACGCTTGCCCCTTTGTGAGCTCCCCTGCCCTCTGGCTGTGAGGGCAAGCAGTGTTATTCCTTGAGCTAGCCAGCTCCGTTCAGCCCTCACGCCAAGACCCTTAAAGGGGTCCCCAACTCCGGAATTGGCACGTAGGCCGAATTCCGCCAACAGATCCGGCCCCATGCTGTTACCGCCGAAAGTTGTGACAGATTGTGCAATGAAAAAACAAAAACAAACAAACAAACGATAAGTAAACACTAACAATACCATACCTACAAAGACCCAATACACACCCCCTTAGCATTCCTTCAAATTTCAAACACCAAACCCTAGCACCATAATACTCAGGGAGGGATGGGTGGGCAAACCGGGCTCGCCTCATGGTCGAGCGGGGAGGGGGAGCGGCTTCCCTTCGGCTTTTAATGCCTCCCCCTCCCCAACCACCCTGCTGCCCTCCATTGGCTGGGAAGGAGGGGGAGGCGCGTCTTTTTCCCGCCACGCGCCAGGCCCCCCCCCCTTTCCGGCCGGCCTCTCTGTCCCTGCCCGTCCCCGCAAATGGCGGGCCCGGCCTACCCGGGCCCTTCTTGCTTGCGGTTCCATGCCTTACTTGGGACAGCGAGGTCGGCTCGCCTGGTACACCCGCCCCCTTTGAAATGAACTTACACAACCAGTTTCTTTGGAAAATTAGGTGGATAAATTTGGCCACAACTTTATTGGTTACAGCTGTAGAGCATTGGCACAGCATGGGTCCACCGGATCCGCCTATCGGCTGGCCCGTGTGCCAGCCGAGTTAACCGTTACCCAGCCAGCCGGCATGGGTAGAGAAGGTGGGAGGGCAGGTTATCGGAGTTCACACGGACGCTTGCCCCTTTGTGAGCTCCCCTGCCCTCTGGCTGTGAGGGCAAGCAGTGTTATTCCTTGAGCTAGCCAGCTCCGTTCAGCCCTCACGCCAAGACCCTTAAAGGGGTCCCCAACTCCGGAATTGGCACGTAGGCCGAATTCCGCCAACAGATCCGGCCCCATGCTGTTACCGCCACAAGAACAGGACGCCCCCTTAGTCCTGTTCCCGCCAACGCCCTTACAGCTGCAGCCAAGAAAGCAAGTTATGCCGGACTCCGTGCAACCAGATATCCATCCCCCAGGCCGATAGATGTACACCATCTGCTTGGAACATGGCCTCCATCTTGTGAGAGATGTCTGGATGGCGAATCCAGCTACCGCCTGCCGACTCGACTGCCTGGCCCCAGCCTGCCGGACACTTTCCGCCTTGCCACTTCCACCTTCTTGGGATGGGCCACGCCTCGCCACGACCTTCGTTCCAACCAATCTGACCAGAAGATGACGGTGCCAGGCAGGACCTCACGCACTAAGGCCAGGTCGGCCAGTACCTGGCACTCGAGGGACACCCGAGGGCACTTGGTCAAATCATTTTCCCCCAGCTGCAGCAGCAGCACGTCAGGAGGGTGGCACCTCACCACGACGTACCCCAACCAGGGCAACAGGGACCTCCATCGCATGCCTCGCTGTGCCATCCATGTAATGCACACTGCACCTCCCAAGCACAAGTCTTTGCCCTAGCCAGACGAGGATGCATACAAACCTGCCCAATGGACCTCTGTCCTGGAACTGAGGAGTCAGAGAGATGGTCACTGGCTGGACTCCAGCTGCGGCCTGATGTACGCCCTAAAGGCCGTTGAGCGCCAGCGGCCTATGGCCCGTAGGCGTACCTCAGGCAGGCCGACACCTGCAGCCGTGGTGGCTGCCCCGATCCTGAAGGAGTGAGGCCCAAATTCCTTGCCTGGTAAGCCCAAAGCCCCCAATGCCAACCTGAAAACCCCTGTGAACTGATACCTGGTCGATGGGGCCCCGTCTCCATGGATAAGCAGGGGACCAACGCCCTCAGGATGCATTGCAAAAGGCTTGAGTGGTCTGCACAGGGCACGGGCCACCCAGTAGTGGCCCCAAGTGCAGGCGCGCCCCTTTTTCCAGTTGGTCCGTCTTTGACCTCCAAATATACAATGACATCCCCTTTGGCCCGAAGGAAACATCTTGAACACCCAGGGGCGTGTTGGTGAACGAGATTTTGGAGCTCGTCACCAGTTCCCCGACCCTCAAGGCCCCAAAAAGGGCCAAGATGAATGCAGTCTCAAAGAGTGCGGCCTCCAACTGGGACCAACACAGTGCTGGAAGCTCCCGCAAAATCCCCCTCAACAGCTCGAAGGTCATGGGCCGTCCGTGATCTGGAGGCCGTGCGGCTTGCCTCCGCTAGCCCTTGACTGCTCTACGGGCTTGGAATGAGTGGCATGGGTCCTCGAACCCTTCAGCCTTGCTAAAGGATGTGATGGCAGCCATGCGACCCCTGATGGTACTGTGGGAGAACCCGCTGTCCTGCAGGCATGCCATGTAGCGAAGCACCCAGTCCCCCTCCGCCGGCAGGGTCTGCGGCCCCCCGAATCCCGCAGTAAAGTCAAAAAAGGCATCAATAGCCTTTGCATACTAGGCAAGAGTGGAGGGGGAATGGCCCCATAGGTGCCCCGCCTGATTGTACCTTCCCAAGTTCCCACAGCTCCTCCAGAAATGGGTCTGAAACGCGGTTGGCTCCTGGGGCCAGTTTGCGGAAACGTTCCTCCTCTTGGTGAGACAAAGCGTCCGCTATGCTATTATCCACGCCTGGCACGTGACGTGCAGAAAATGTAATGTTATCAGCCAAGCAGGCCAGAACCAGGCGGCAAACCAACCGCATCACCTGGTCAGACTTGGAAGTTTGCTCGTTCGCCACCCGCACCACCGCCTGGTTGTCGCACTAGAACCGCACCCTTTTGTCCCTAAAGAGATCTTTCCAAATGATCACTGCCACCAGTATTGGGAAGAGCTCCAAGAAGGTGAGATCCTTGAGCACTACAGAACCCTCCCACTCCTTGGGCCAGGGCCGTGCGCACCACTTGCCGTCGTAGTAGACGCCGAACCCGGTGCTGCCAGCTGCATCAGAGTGGATCTGGATGGCATCCTGCAAATCCCTCGGGTGCTGCCAAATGGTAACCCCGTTGTATCCCTCCAGGAACTGGAGCCACACGCCTAAATCCTCCTTCATGCCCCTGGTCACCCATACCCAGTGATGAGGTGCCCTGACCCTGGCCGTTGCTCTGCCAGCCTAGCGCAGAAACCCCTGCCGGGCGACATGACCCGGCAAGCAAAGTTCAAGTGTCCCACCAGTGACTGCAGTTCCTTCAGTGTGCGCTTCGCCCGAGCCCTAACCAAGGAAATGAGCGCCTGGAGGGCAAAGAGTTTGTCCTCCGGCAACCTGGATGCCCCGGCTACGGAGTCTAATTGGATACCCAGGTACGTTGAACTGGTCGCTGGCCCTTCGGTCTTGTCCGCCGCCAATGGGACACCGAGCTCTTCAGCAAGCCTCTGAATTGCTCGTAGGGACACTGAGCAAGCCTCGTCATCCCCCGGGCCGACCAAAAAAGAAGTCATCCGGTAATGAGTAATCCCCGTGGACCCGGTCCTCGACTTCACCGCCCACTCAAGAAAAGTACTAAATGTCTCAAATGCCGCGCAGGCCGCTGCGCAACCCATAGGCATGGCCTTGTCAAAGTACCATGCCCCTTGGAACTTGAAACCCAGTAATGAAAAGGAGTTGCGGCTTACCGGGAGCAGTCGGAATGCTGACTGAATGTCACTCTTGGCCATGAGTGCCCCCTGCCCGCAAGCCCTGACTAGTCCCACCGCGTGATCAAAGGAATTGTATTTGACCGAGCAGAGCTCGGGGGGGATACCGTCATTCGCCGAAGATCCCTTCGGGTATGAGAGATGCTGAATCAGGCGATACTCGCCTGATGTTTACTTTGGCACCACCCTCAAGGGAGATACTCGCAGGTGGTCAATAGGGGCGTGCTGAGTGGGCCCGCGATGCGCCCTGCTGCCAATTCTTTCTGCAGTTTTGCAGCAACCACCTCAGGCATCTCCCTTGCTGACTTCAGGTTGTTGGAATCGGTTGTGATGCCCGGGCCACAGGCGGGAATGGGAAAACCCTTCGTGAATCCGGCCAATATATATTGTCCGGCCTCCCCCAAGGGGTATTGTGCCAAGAGGGGTCTCAGGGCATCCACCCGAACCGGGGTGGCCGCCAAGGACCACCAGTCCTGTGGAGCACTAACGTCTGGAAGCAGAAGCGGCTGCGGTGCCTGATGACCCCCTCCCCCTTTTGTGTTGGCACCACCGGAGAAGGGTTTTCCACCCTGAAAGGGGCTGCTGGGTGCCGGTGGACCGTGGGCAATGCACCCGTCCATGCCCCCCGCCCGCACGCCTCACACTATGGTGGAGCTTGCACCGTGCCCGCGACACCGGCCCTGGTTATATTCCCAGCGGACCCCGCGCGACCGGTCCTTGCGCGCTGCCCAGCGATCAGTCTTCACTTCCCCCTTTCCTTTAATGCACGGGCCAACCTCCCTGAGCCAAACCTTGTCCTGTAGCAGGTCCCACCGAGCCCTGTCATTGCATGATGCCAGTTTACGGCAGGTCTCGTCGTAATCAATAGCCGGCCCCTTACCTGCTAAAACCCTGGCCTCGACCACATTGCTCCTGTGGTTGAGCAGATGCCAGCCCCTCGCAGGGCATGCGGCAGCGACTACCCCCGCATACGCCAAGTAACCAGAAACCCAGTTGAGGAAGGTGCGTTCCGCTTCCTCGTTCTTCTCCTTCTTCTCTTTCTTGTCAGATTTCGCCGTGCGGGCCTCAGCCCCCCGTTTTTGAAGCAAAGTAAAGACATTAACGTAATACCCATCCAGAATGCTATCCCTCAGTTCATCAGATAAATGGAGCCCCGGCAGCTCCTCTCCATTTGAGTACGTGGAGAGGATGGCAGATGAATCAGAAACATCGACGTTGTCCCAGACCATCCCAGGATCCCGCCCGGCTCGCCTGGCCAGCGCCCTGCGGTGTATAGCCCGGGCAGGCAGCCTTGGCTCGTGGGCTGCTACCGCCCAGTAATCGCTCGAAGGCTGCCCGCCTCACCCCGTAGTCGAACCCTCACCTGAGGAGGCCTCACCCTCTGCCTCGTCGCGGGAGCGCGCAGAGGAGCCCGAGCTACCCCTCTCCCGTCCCCCATCCATGGAGCATGCTGCCGGCTGTGAAGCCCGATGACTGGCCGAGCTGGAGGAGGCCCCCCGCACTGCTGGGCTGAGCCTCCCTTGGACTCAGCCTTCCGGGCTCATTTGGCCACCGGAACCCGGCTCATCTTGGCCACCTTCTCCAAGAGTTGATCGAAGGCCTGTTGAAGGCCCCGCATGGTATTGGCCAGCTCCGCAACACCTCTTTGCCATCACTCCCACTGGTTTATCGACTGCTGTGGGCCGTACTCGCCCTTTGGGCGATGACCGGGGTGTTACCCCAGCAACTGTGCCCACGCGTCGAGTGCTGCGTGATGGGGGCTTCATACCTGCTCAGGATAGCAACACATGACATGTTAAGACCCCCGGTCCCCTGTAACCCACCACCAAGTAGGCGAGCGGCTGTGTGCAAGATGCAGGAGTGCGCCGGTGGGGAGGGGGGGTAAGCCGAGCCGTGGACTGGTCGGCCGTTTCTAATCTAAGTAATAACTACCTGACTGCCTAACCCATTGCCTTGCCTGTCTAACTACCTGCTAAGTGGCGATGGAAGGGGAGCCGTCAGAGACCCCCCCATGTTCTCGGTTCAGGTAGCCCCGCAGCCCCCCGGCGTCCTCGTATCTGCACCAGGACCGCCTCCCGCGGCGAAAATGCATGACACAGAGGACGGGCTCTATGGCATTGTACCCTACAGAGGTCCCTACCTTCCCCGGCTCTGTCCCGAGCTTGGCCTTGGGACGCGGCTCCCCTTCCCTACTCCCCTACTGGCGGCCAGGGAGGGACCTGGCGATCCAGCAAACTGTGTCTCTGTGGATGGAAGGCTCTGATTCCTGCCACGGAATGGGCTCCGTGGATCCACCGATGGACCCTCCCAGCTGTGGAGTATTGTGAGCCCAAAATTTGCTTTGTGAGCTACTGGCCCCAAATTTTGGGAGCGCGGTGATTCGCCACTGCAGCGATTGGCGTGCCCAGGTGCCTCCCCCACCCCCGTGCCAAGGCAAATTGTGTGAGCTGGAGGCCGGCTACCGGTGAACAAAACAAACCAAACGAAGCAAAACAAAATAAGGATGCAACTACAAGCTAGCTCGCGCTAACTCAGCCTGGAGGGGATGCCAGAGCCAGTTTGGTGTAGTGGTTAAGTGTACGGACTCCTATCTGGGAGAACCGGCCCGACTCCCCACACCTCCACCTGCTGATGTGACCCTGGGTCAGTCACAAGCTCTGGCACAGCTGTTCTCTCAAGGACAGTCTGTGTCAGAATTCTCTCAGCCCCTCCTGCCTCACAGGGCGTCTGCCGTGGGGAGGGGAAGGGAAAGGAGCCTGCAAGCCGCTCCGAGACGCCCATGGGCAGTGAAGGGCGGGGTATAACTCCAAACTCTCTCTCTCTCTCTCTCTCTCTCTCTTAAGCTAACTGTGGTAGGATGGATGCATTGGCGGGTCCCCGTGACCCCGCTCCGCGCAGCCCAGACCACTGCCACCGGCGATGCGCCTGTGCCTCCGCATCCCAAGACCCCTGTAAATGCCCCACCGGCTTGCCGATCGGATTGGGGGTAGTGGGAACTGGAGGCAGCCTTACGCCACCCCCCCAGGTGCCCAGGTGGGTGTGAAGGGCCCGGCGCGGACCCGCTGCGGGCCAGCCGGCCCCCCCCAGGCCAGGCTCCGACGGGGAGCATTGATGCGGACCGGAGAAGCCCTTTCCAGGCGGTCCCCGGGCTCGACTGCCTGGCTGTCTCCCGGACCTGCGCTCGAGCGGTGGGCGGGCTGGGAATGCAGTAGGCCACATCTCTCCCCCCTCCCGCTGCCGAGGCAGGCCCGAGGGCCCGGGCTCCAACGGGGAGCCTTGCTGTGGGCCGGCGAAGCCCCTCCTCCAAGTGCTCCCACCGGCTCGGGAGCTGCCCGTGAACGGTGGGCGGGCTGGGAACGTGGCGGCCGCGTCTCGCCCCCCGCTGTCCCCCTCCCGATCACCGGGGCAGGCCGGCTCACCATTCCTGGCTCCCAAGTCTGCGCCCGGACGGCGGGCAGCCAGGACAGCGGTGGGCTGCAGACTCCACTGGGCCCGCTGCCGAGAGCCGAGCCCGGCCGCCAGTCCCGCTGGGCGCCCGCGGGGCTGGGACAGGGGGGAGTCAGGGGGTAAAGTGGCTAGGAAGATAGCAGGCCCTACCTTCCCCCCCCAACTGCCGGAGATCGCCCCGGAAGGGCCCAGGCCTCACCTGAAAACCGGGCCCGCCTCCTGCAAACCGGGCTCAAACCGGGCTCGCCGTCGTCAAGCGGCCAAACCGGGCTCGCCTCATGGTCGAGCGGGGAGGGGGAGCGGCTTCCCTTCGGCTTTTAATGCCTCCCCTCCCCAACCACCCTGCTGCCCTCCATTGGCTGGGAAGGAGGGGGAGGCGCGTCTTTTCCCGCCACGCGCCAGGCCCCCCCCCTTTCCGGCCGGCCTCTCTGTCCCTGCCCGTCCCCGCAAATGGCGGGCCCGGCCTACCCGGGCCCTTCTTGCTTTTTGCAAAACAACCCGGGTTGTGTTTCCCTGTGGGCTAGAGCGAGGATAACCCATCTTTCTTCCTTTCCTCCTGACTCAGATATTCCCTGGATCCCCCCACCCCTCCTTTTAAGCAAACCTGGAGCTTAAGGTTTGATGAAGGGTTTTTTTGGGGGGGAAGGCAGCCTAGGGAGGGAATTGGAAAGATCGCTGCATAAAGGGATTAGCCGCTCAGCCGGTCTTGTATAGGTCTCGCTTGCAACAGAATTGAACACTGTCTGTTTCAGGCATTAAGAGAGCATGTTCCCAAGGCACACCATTCATTTGTTTATAACACTGAGCACATCTGTGAAACGGTGCTGGCCTCCAGATAGCATGATTTCATCGAGAGCCGTGGCTGAGTTCCAACGGGGCACGGTCGTTTCTTGCTCTAGATGCCTGAGACCGCTTTCTCGTCTTCTCTCGCAAAATTGATTTGTAAAGATCTTTCGAGAGGAGTGCTGTCACGCATGCTTCAGTTTTTCAAAGCGCCTTTATGAAAACAGTTCTCATTATTAAATACCACAACCCACTTTCAATTAAGTCCATGTGTGCCTCTGAACAGGTGAGGCCCAATGAGATTCCTTAGAATTCTGAGGGGTCCCTTGGCGCTTCGTCTCACATTTGTCAGATTCTGTCGTGCTCTAAAGTGACCAAGAGACAGAAGCCAGGGAGGAGCTATGCAGATAAAGGGGCTGGTTTAGTGGTTTCCACAGAATTTCATGGGACAAAGACGACGCTTGCCCAGACAAAACATGCAGTTTGCTAATCTGTTATGCGAGGCCAGGTAGACCCCAAAGTAAGTCATAGAAATAAAAGCCTTGAAGAATGGCACTAGCTGCCAAGGACAAATTAAGTAAAGTAAAATAAAATAATCAACACTTTATTTCCCTTTGGCAGTAAAGGAACAGAACAACAGTAAAGATACCAAGGAGAAAATATGAGAAATGTTAAGAAAATCTAGTTTTGTCAACTCTGCCTATTTTAACTTTCAGATCTGTGAACTGGCTGATGCAAAGGACTTCCAACATTGTTTACCAGATTCAGGGTGCGGTCATATGAGCCAGATAAAAGGGTGGGGGAAGCGAGGCTATTTCCTCTGGAGGAATTTGACCCGCAGTTGTGAGATCGCACCTCCCTTTGAAGCTGGGGCACAGCCCATCAGTGTGTGATCAGATATAACTGCGGGTGAGCTTTTTTTGTGTGTGCCGTTCGTTTCCCATGTGCTTAAACGAGGAATCAATGAACCGCACCTCCGCACTGAGGGCTCCCTATGGAGTTTGCGATGATGATCCTCATACTGCGGGGGGGACGGGGGAACAACAGCACAGAGTTGGGATGGCTTGATCAGACCATCCCGATGGCAAGAGAGCGTGCTGGAGTGATCAGGCAGGGGAAAGTCTGTCTGTGGCCCATCACAACCCATTTACTACCGGATTTTCCCCAGTGTCTTTTAACTGTGCTTCTGCAGCGGAGCAGAATGGGTTGCCAATGGCTGCGGGACGCTTCCCAGATGTTGTTGTCTGATCACTCCCTTTAAATCCGCCCGGCATTCGCGCCTATGTCGGGTCTAATTGTGCGTATGACTGCAGCCTAATGTGGGCAGCCGTGTTGGTCTGAAGCGGTAGAACAAAATTAGAATCCAATGGCACCTTTAAGACCAACAACGTTTTATTCAAGGTGTGAGCTTTCGTGTGCACGCACACTTCATCTGACCAAGTGCGCATGCACATGAAAGTTCACACCTTGAATAAAACTTTGTTGGTCTTAAAGGTGCCACTGGACTCCAACTGTTTACCAGGGGAGGGAGCATGAGACACCACAGAGCAATTGACATCATTAATGGTGCAGTGTTTGAGGAGGTTGAGGAATATGCCAATGAAATCTAGTGGTTAGAGTATCGGAGATCCAGGTTCGAATCCCCACTCTGCCATGCAAGTTTGCCGAGTGACCTTGGGCTGATAACACTCTAAGCCATATCGTCACCTCTCTGTTTGTTAGATTAGAAAAGGCTTAACTAATCTCTCTCCCTAAAAGTTAGTTGCCAACAGTCTGTCACTCGCTAGTGTTACCAGGAGAAAGAATCCAGGGCATGGGCTATGCAGATCAAGGCTATGCATAGTGGAGCAGGTTCCTGAACAGCTTGCTTTTTGATGCTTTGGGCAAAGGATCTGGTGCGCCCCTCAAACTCCAGTGACGTTCCTCAGTGCACCCCCTGCTTTCTCCCATCTTTCCCATTTGCTTCCATGAGGTCAAACAAAACACTGCAGTTGGGGACATAAGTGTCTTCAGTTGCCTGACTTTGGCTGGTTTGGTCCTTACTTACAGTCATGGTGGTGTAGTGTCCTCGTCCCCCCCAACAGGAACCCAAACCTGTCATAATGCAAGATCTCTCGCTTGTTACAAGCGTACAGGAGAATATAAATCACTGGTCATATTATTTGAAAACTAATGGCTCCTTTCTATGTAATTTATTATATTTTTCCTCTGTTTGAGGTGGGAGTGTTTATATTGTTACAGATTCTAAACAGCCTTCCTCCCATCTTTGGGAATATTTTGGGCCCTTTGATTATGTTATGGGGAAGTGCTCGTCCAGAGGCGGTGGAACGGACATGTAATAGAGCACTGGAGTTTCCATTGAAAGTTTGGATATTCCGCAGACTGGTGCACAACGTAGATTGTCTTTCGTGAGCTTGTTCTCTCGCTAGCACCTGTTCTTCGCACTGTTTTGATCATGTCATCTGTCTACCGTTATGGTCTTTATCACCCGTGTTTGAGAAGTCTTTCATTTCTCTTATGTTCTTAACCCTATCCTAGCCACTGCATTGTTATCTCTAATTTGTAAATATTTAGCGGTGTTTGCTTTTTTTTAAAAAAAAAAGAATTGCTCTGCTGGCTCATTCTAACCAGTTCAGTGTTTTCCTAGGTCAAGACAGACATGGAGGTCATCAGCTCTCCTGCCCGCCCTTTAAAACATAGTTGCGTGAGGCCCTGATTTGGATTGAACAGAAGTCAATAAGCCAAATTGATGCATGGTTTGAGTGTGTGAGATTCAGATTGTGAAAGTGGCAGGGGGAAGGGAACTCCGTGTTGTTAGACCTCTGGAGGAACTGGTTGGCCACTGTGTGAGACAGGATGCTGGACTAGATGGACCACTGGTCTGATCCAGCAGGGTTCTCCTTACATTCTTATGGCGGCCTTAGCCTCTATGCCCTGCTATTGGCCCTCCAGAGGAACTGGTTGGCCACTGTGTGAGATAGGATGCTGGACTAGATGGACCACTGGTCTGATCCAATAGGGATCTTCTTATGTTCTTATCAGGGGAAGGCCTTGGCCTCTCTGCCCTGTGGTTGGCCATCCAGAGGAACTGGTTGGCCATTGTGTGGTCTGATCCATCAGGGCTCTTCTGATGTTCTTATGTTCTTAACCCCACTGCCCTCACACTACACTTTGATCTCCAAGATCAAGCTCAGGGAAAACTGTATTTGCAGCAAAAGTCAGTTATGCATGATGTTGATTGGCTAGAACCTGTGACATCTCCTTTCTCATTGACTAGAGCAGATTTTAAATGGGGGGGGAGGGAGATCGATTGTACTTTTAAAAAGTTGAATAGAACTATACGTTTAATTGACTAAAACTGAAGTCCTAAAGACATTTTCCTAGGTGTAAGCCCACTGAAAAAAAAATAGGACTTACTCCTAAGTAGACATAGTTAGAATTGCTGTCTTACTCCACCCCCCACCCTGTCAAGTTGCAACTGAACTGACTTATATAGGGTTTTCAAGGCAAGAGACCAACAGAGGTGTTTTGCCATTGCCTGCCTCTGCATAGCAACCCTGGACTTCCTTGGTGGTCTCCCATCCAAGTACTAACCAGGAGCGACCCTGCTTAGCTTCTGAGACCTCACAAGACTGGGCTAGCCTGGATTATCCGGGTCAGGGCTTCTTGGTGTTTAGGTAAGAATTTTTTAAAAGCCTCTCCTGAAGCGCAGCGGGAAGGTGCCAAACAGATGACTCATAGAATTGCTCGTAAGTACTCTTGCTGAGTAGCAGCCCTAATAGCCAGACTAGCTTGATCTTGCCAGAGCTTGGAAGCTAAGCTGGGTTGGTGCTAGAATTGGAGACCACCAAGGAAGACTGGAGCTGCTGTGCAGAGGAATGCGAAGGCAAACTGCCTCTGCTCATCTCTTGCCTTGAACATCCCATGAGGTGGAACTTTGTGGGGTTGCCGTACGTTGGTCGTGACTCATAAAAACATAAGAGAAGCCAATGTTGGATCAGGCCAATGGCCCATCCAGTCCAACACTCTTGTCACACAGTGGCCCAAAATACCAGGTGCCATCAAGAGGGCCACCAGTGGGTCCAGGATGGCACACTTTTTATATCAGTTGAATGCATTGCCAAAGCAAGGAAAACCCTTGTTCTGTAGTAGTACTTTTTTTGTATTTTTCATATGTGCGTGTGTGTCTCTGTGTGAGTGTGTGTGCACCTGGTGGCTGACCCCCTACTGGGGGTCTGGAGGATATTCAGAGAGGTAGCTAAATAAAGCCTGCCCCCACCTCTGGTATTCCAAGGAGGTCTTCCATCCAGGTACTTGCCAGAGTCAACTCCTCAGCTTCGAGATCTTCCGAGATCAGGCTTGCATGAGCTATCCAGGTTAGGGCCTTTAATGGCAATCCCTCTAAGCTGTGGAGTCTTGTGAACAAAAATTCTCCTTTTTGAGCTACTGGCATTAAAGTTGTGAGCAAGCA
Organism: Gekko gecko; assembly: GCA_029375565.1. Taxonomy (NCBI): domain Eukaryota; kingdom Metazoa; phylum Chordata; class Lepidosauria; order Squamata; family Gekkonidae; genus Gekko; species Gekko gecko. The sequence goes on along the minus strand of JAPDNY010000012.1, from coordinate 67,921,049 downwards.
ACTTTGCTCTGGAGCCATCCTTCCAGAGCTAAAACAGAAATGTGAGCCAGAGGCTAAAAAAACTGTGAGCTAGCTCACACTAACTCAGCTTAGAGGGAACGCTGTTTAGTGGTACATTTGAGTGCTCTCTTGGTGTAGTCAAAGTGTTCCTGGGATAGAATGAGTTAGGTTCAAGTCTGGTAGCACCTTAGTGACCAACAAAATTTGGGAGGGGGGGGTATGATCATTTGAGAGTCAAAGCTTCCCTTGGTCAGATAGAATGAATGTTCTTCTAGACTTGCAGGAAGATCCGAGATTTTTGGAGCAGAAACCCTGTAAGAAACCCTCCTCCATGACCAGAATTGTTTGAAATGTAGGGCTAGGCTGTGATCTTCTGTGTAAGTCACTCTTGCCAGTGCTGTACACCCATCATTTTCAACTTGGGAGAGCTTTTTTTGGAAAGGGAGAGAGAAAAAAAAGACCCAGGCTTCTTTTCTTTTTCATCCATGCAGTTGCCATATTTAGACCTCATGAAAGCAGAACTCTTGTTTTTCATTTCAGTAGTTAGTTGATGACCTTGAAATAGTATAAGGAAAACACTTCAGCCTGCCAATTCCTTACAGTGAGTGATAATAATAACCATCATGGAAGAATAATCTTGGGTGTGTAGCATAATCGTTTGTTTGCACTGGGCACAAGCCAGGCAAAGGTAAACACTTTGAAGCCCTGCTGCTTCCATGGGAAAGGGAACCGGGTGAATAGCTGTCAAGTCTTCATCAACTGGACTTCAGCCTTTTGGGCTGCAAATTATGGCGCCTCGTTAATGTAACTGAGTGCGCTTACAAAAGCATGCAGTTGGCAGGTTCCTGACCAAAGGGGCTGATCTACGCAAGAAACACATGAGGTTTGAGAACAAACTGTTGGCATCCAGTGGCACCTTTAAAGTCTTGAGGGTGCCACTGGACTCTGACTTTGGTTAATGAAATTGCTGAGCAGTCGGGTTAGAACAGATAAAAGGAAGTATTTCTTCACCCAAAGGCTGATTAACAGATGGAATTCACTGCCACGGGAGGTGGTGGCGGCTACGAGCATGGACGGCTTCAGTAGGGAATTAGATAAGTATATGGAGCAGAAGTCCATCAGTGGCTATTAGCCACAAGGTATCAATAGGAACTCTCAGTCTGGGGCAGGTGATGCTCTGTATTCTTGGTGCTGGGGGGGGCAACAGTGGGAGGGCTTCTGGTGTCCTGGCCCCACTGCTGGACCTCCTGTGGCACCTGGTATTTTTGGCCACTGTGTGACAGAGTGTTGGACTGGATGGGCCATTGCCCTGATCAACATTGGCTTCTCTTATGTTCTTATGGTCTATGGCTTCAGACCAACATAACTGAAACTCTTAGCATGTTGGAAGGGCTGAGCATGCAGGCCCAGCCATTGCACCTGAGAAAGTAAAGGCCCCAAGAAGAATTTGAAGGCCAGAAAGCTTATGGAACTCCGTCTTGAGTAGGGTTACAAACTCGGGGTTGGGAAATGCTTTGAGATTTGGGGGGTGGAGCCTGAGGAGGGTGGGGTTTAGGGAGGGGAGGGACTTCAATGGGGTATGATGCCACAGAGCTTACCTTCCAAAGCTGCCACTTTATCCAGGAGAACTGTAGCCTGGAGCTCAGTTGTAATCCTAGGAGATCTCCAGCCCCCACCTGGAGGTGGGCAACACTACTTTTGAGGGTGGTTTCCTGGAAATGTCCTTGTCACATTTTCATTCCAGAGGAACAGCTGCGTTACTCAGTTGCAGCAAAAATGGCCTGATTGGGATGCGTTCAAAGATTTCATGCTCATTCCCATCCAGGTTCAACAAGGCTTAGTAGTTATCTCACTATAACTGTGACAATCTTAACACAATCTCTTACCCAGTTTAGCATAACCAGTCAGTGGTCTCTGTATTTTCCCTGAGTAGATCTGTGGCCCACCAACACCTTTCCTGGTGCCCACCAAAGTGTTTTTAGGAAATGGGTGCGGTCAGGTGGGGCTTTTGCTCAGCATGGTTTCTGATGGGCTATGGGAGATTTGATTGGCTGTGCATATTTTTAAAAACATTGTTTTGGCAGCAGCGGCCACCACAGCACAAGGTTCTTCATTGTGTAACTGAAGGTAAGCTGTGGCAGCTATCTTGCGGCTGGTTCCACCTCCTGCAGCAGCTGTTTTGTGGCTGCCATTTTGTGGATGTGTCTACCATGCTGTGCCAGGATTCCAAAGGTGCCCACAGGCTCAAAAATTTGGGAATCCCTGATTTAAATGGTCCTTTAGAGTCAATAAATGTGATACCTTGAATAGTGCCTGGAAGAGAAGGACCCACAGAGCAGTGACCTCTCTCTGTGCTTCACCTCATCCTGTTCTTAGTGCTTTGGACCCCTCCCCTCCCCTCCCTCCCTCCCCTCCCCGGCAGACCTGAAGCCAAGAGCCAGGGGAAGGAAGTTGCTTGTGTGTGGGAACAGAAATGCTCCATGCACCAGTATTTATCCTGAGTGCTGCATATGCTAATCATCAGTGATTTGCTTTGCAGCTTAAATTACATTTTACATTTGTCAGCACCCCTCAGGAACAAAGAACGAGTCGGAAAATTTACTGCCAGTTAAAAGGTCTATGCCGGTATAATCATATGTCAGATGGAGCATTTGGCTGTTGCTGCACATAAAAGCAGAGCGGAGTTTTGGAGGTAGCCTCTTTAGCCCGGAAGCATCAAAGGAGTTGCTGTAGGATTTGAAGGGCATTTATGGGGACCAGCCAATTGCTGGTATAAGGTGAGGAAAGCAGGTATAATTTTCTATCTGGTTTTCTGGCCAGTAAGGGGCAGAGCAGGGCGTTTCCCTGGCTGGATGCGTCCCAGATGTCAAGCTTAGGATTGGTGATGGGTGAACTTTTAACTCCAGAAAACAACAGAACCCCCAGTATCTAAGGAGGAACAGTTAACAGGGAATACATGTAAAACAGCCTTTAATTCAAATGTGCTGTTAAGTCACAACTGACTGGTGGCAGTCCCATGAAGTTCCAGCTCCTGAGGTTTTCAGGGCAAGAGATGGGTAGAGGTGGTTTGCCATCCCCTTCCCCTGCATAGCAGCCCCAGTCTTCCCCAAGTACCGGCCCTACTTAGCTTCCAAGCTCTGATGAGGTCAGGCTAGTCTGGGAATACCACAAAACGTGTCATAAATCTAGGAGATAAAGAGAAATGCAAATAATGTGATAAATATGTATATAAAGGCACTTGCACAAGCCATTGGGAGTAGGTTTCCAGGTCTTGGTTAGAAAAGCTCAGCGATTGTACAGCTTGCTTGCTTCCTTCCTTCCTTCCTTCCTTCCTTCCTTCCTTCCTTCCTTCCTTCCTTCCCTCCTTCCTTCCTTCTTCCCCCCTCTCTCTTTCTCTCTCTTTCTTTCCTTTCTCTCTTTCTTTCTTTCTTTCTTTCTTTCTTTCTTTCTTTCTCTCTCTCTCTCTCTCTCTCTTTCTCTCTCTCTCTCTTTCTTTCTTTCTCTCTCTCTTTCTCTCTCTCTTTCTTTCTCTCTCTTTCTTTCTCTCTCTCTTCCTCTCTCTTCCTCTCCTTCTCTCTCTCTCTCCTTCCTTCCTTCTCTCTCTCTTCTTTCTTCCTTCCTTTCTTTCTTTCTTTCTTTCTTTCTTTCTTTCTTTCTTTCTTTCTTTCTTTCTTTCTTTCTTTCTTTCTTTCTTTCTCTATTTGGTTTCAGAATTTTCTTGAGCTCCACCTCCAGTTCTTGTACAGTTTTAGGGCCAAGGTATATGTGTCTCTGGAATTCTATGTTCGGTGGAGGCTAAAAGCAGTCAATAGGGCCCCTGATACAAATCATGACTGTGGCACGTGGTCTAACTTTATCTTTACGGTATATTCTTGATTGTAAATGCTCCCGTTCCTCCAGGCTGCTTTTAGCCCCAGTAGGGGAAAAAGACAAGCACAATATGGATATTTGTCTTTCCCCTCGAAACATCCCGGGGAAGAAATTTATGACTGGGGAAATGTCATGGCTGGGAAGAGATTATCCCCCCCCTTCCCCAGCACTACTGCCCCTGAGTCACATTGACCCATCCTCTCTGTCTGGTTGTTGCAGCCAAGTTACACATCTGGGAATTCAAATATTAATCACAAGTGCCGTGTGAGGGTTGGCCCTTCACAATCACCCGTGTGTGTGTGTGTGGCATTTACTTAGCTTTGTACAAGCTGCAGTTAAGATCCCCTTACTTCAGCTAAGCACATGTTCTGCCTGTGAGCAGAATCTTGTTTTACGCTGGGAACCAAATTGAATTTTTTTTCAGGGAAATGCTGTTGGACTTGTAATGTATGCAAGCATCAGGAGGAAAGCAGATTTGTGTACCGGCCAAGTAATTATGGATTTTGTCAGCATCACTACTTAGGATGTCAGAGGGAGCTTTGGTGAGGTGTTCTTGCGGAATGATTCAGCTACCGTTCAGATGGGACGAGCAATTTCCCTCCTCTCCCAATTCATTCTATAGGACGATTTTCTCCAGCTACATCTGAACTGAATATTTTCAGCTACTATTGCACTGCCGATTAACATTTCAATAGCATCCTGGGGTCTTCTCTCTTACACATCCCGTACGTTTAAGCAGCAGAAGCCGCCTTCTGATAACCACTATACAAAAGTTCGTCCCCGTACGGTCGTACGGCATAATCTCATGTATCCTTTCAAATAATTTCCCAGTTATTGCAATTTCTGCTATCTTGCTGGCATCTGGCAATTTTGCCTGATGCTTTTTGTATTCATTTAAGAATGGAATACACTTTGTAGATGATGAGATTTCGCCTTTTCCCTATTCAGACTCATCCTTCAGCTTCATTCAGCCACATTTGTTAGTGACATACTGGGTGACAGGCTGAGTAATCTATCAATACTGGGCTAGATATATCAGATATCCTTTTATTATTCCCTCCCCCTCATTGCAGTTTGTGATAAGGAAGTTCTGCCTTGGGTGATTTCACTTCCTTATTAATCAACACAAAAGGATCAAACCCATTTTTTTTCCTTAGCAGCGGCCTCTTTCTTGTCTTCCCATTTCCTCTGAAGCCTGATAAGTGGCAAATATATACAAGTGTGTTTCTAAGCACACAGTGAACATGCGCAAGGAGAATGCGAGTACATGAGGCCCTCTGGAATATGTCTTCTGGACTGAACGTTTGTCCCAGGTCTGACAAGGATAAAAACCAAGGGTAAAACAAGGGTAAAAACGTATTCCTAGGGTTGCCAGCCTCAGGCTGCCAGTCCCTGGGAGCAAAATGGGGTCGGAGACTTCAGAAATTAGCACTGGTGACAATGTAGTTAATTAATTTATTTATTTATTAGTTCAGCTTATATACCGCTCAAGCGGTTAAATACATAACTATGGTGTTCTGAATGATATATCTACTGCATCACTGAAATGTAGACATTAGGATGCTGAATGAGATTTTTCACTGTGGTGGGGTGATGAGTCGGGTGAAACACATGTTGGAAAGTGCATTTACAGAGTTACACCATTCTAAGTCCATTGTCCCTAGAAGCTAAAAAGACTAAACTGAGGCTATCGTACTTTGGTCACATTTTGGGAAGATGGGACTCAGTGGAAAGGACAACAATGCTAGGAAAAGTTGAAGGCAGCAGGAAAAGAGGAAGACCCGCCATGAGATGGATTGATTCAGTCAAGGAAGGCATGGCCCTAAGTATGCAAGGCCTGAACAAGGCTGTTAACAGTGGGATGCTTTGGAGGACTTTGATTCATAGAGTTGCCATAACTCGGAAGCGACTTGATGGCGCTTAACATACGCGCACACAAGGCCATTGAAGCCAGTGGGTTTAGAAGGATGCAGCTCTGTTTAGGATGGGACTATTAAATAGTGTGCTGAAAGAGAGGGAATTTGTTATGCTTTGAAAACCCTCTTGGGGTCAGTACTGGGAGGCTAACAATGGAGATGTCAATAGTTGACCTAGGAACCTTGACTGTACAAAGCAGATGTTAGGAACACAACCCACAGAGAAGGTGGAATAATATTCAAAGACCTGACCACTGGGGAATCCTCCATAGCTCTTGTCGTTATGCATGAACACACATGAAGCTGAATCAGACCATTGGCCCATCAAAATCAGTATTGTCTACTCAGACTGTAAGCAGCTCTCCAGGGTCTCAGGCAGAGGGCTTTCACATCACCTACCTGTTACTTTCAACTGGAGATGCCAGGGATTGAACCTGGGATCTTCTGCATGCCAAGCAGAGGCTCTTCCACTGAGCCACAGCCCCTCCACTGATATCATGGTATCATCTAAAACACAGAGAAGGATACCTTATAAACAATAAAAAACTGGCAAAGTTTATCTAAAGAAGATCCCCTGAATCCAACACAAGATGCTTTTTAGACTTAAGTTATTGCAGGCTGCTGTAATTCTAGATCGGAACGTCCTCTCGGATGCTGCAGAGCTCTGTACATTCTGTGCCGGAGTCCACCATGGGTTTAATAAAATAAATCGTTGCTCAGGTCAGGTTGCAGTAACCTAGGTGGTGGATGAGAGCCATCCCTCTTTAGGCCAGGACAGACAGCAAGAACAGAATTCTTTAAGAGAGGACAAATTCCGGAGAGGAGTTTTTGTTTCTCTAAGGAAAAAAAGAGAGAGAGGAAAACTGCTATGTTAAAGTGGGGTTGCCCTCTGCAGCCACCCATATCTTTAACAAAACTGCATTTCACTCAGAAAAGTAAATCCATGGAATGAGGTCTTCAGACCACCGTATTTTTCCTTCATCAAATGGATATGGGACAATGTGTAATTTTGTTCCCAGTGTAGTTAAGAGAAGAACATGAGAACGATGCCACTGGATCAAAACAAGGTCAATCTAATCCAACATCCTCTTCCCAGCAGGGATAATTTCTCATCCCTGCTGAGCTGACCACCCAGATCTCCATTTTGATCTCCCTTTTGTGAACTGAACTCACCACTGATTATCATCATGCCATTTTATGCATTGACAGATCAGCCATATATGTGTCAGTGGTGAACATCATAAATATAAATATAATATAAAAACTATATAACATGTGTGAAATGCAGGAGAATCTAGAAAGCCGTCAGAGAAAAGTGGAGGACTGAAACCATTAGCAAAATGTATGAATATAAAATTTAATATGCACATACCTAGTTTCCAACACAGGTATTTAGGTGCCCTCAGGAAGCTCCAGAGTAGGGCGTGATGGTCAGTGAAAGCTATCCTCTGTTTGTTTGTCCCAAAAGGTATTCAGAAGTATGCTAGCTCTATACATGGACATTCCATTCATCAAGCACCTGTACAATTACATGTTTCTCACAGTGCTGCAATTTGCCACAGGTTTAATTGTTTTTGATCCACTGGTATCTGTTCTCTTCTCTATATTACCAACAAACCTATATACATTGGGAAAGTGGCCCAAAAGGTAACCTTGATGCAAGTGTCTAAAAGGTTATATCGAGATTCTTTTTGCTCAGTTTTCTTAGCAGTTTGCAACAGTACATGCCAGTAAAACATTGTCAAACAAAACAGAATTCCAGTGGCACCTCCGACCTCTTCCATCATCCATTAAATTGCCAAACCATTCGAGTCCCTACATAGAGACTCTCACCTGATTTATTATACAAGGCCTCTGTCCACTCAACTCCTCCTTCTCCCCCTCTCCCTGTTTGTAATTTTCTCTAAAATGGAGGTAAAAGGGTTTATTTCTCCTGTTCTGCTTGAAGAAGTGAGCTCCATCTCACAGCAGCTCACACTGAAATAAATTTTGTTAGTCTTTACACTGCCACTGGATTTCTGTTTCATTTTGCTGCAATATACTAACATGGCTACCTCTCTGATTGCCTCCCGAATAGCCTGATGCAATCTTAATCACACCAAGACTGCTTTGGGGGTAGGGGGAGGTGCCGTTTTACTAATATGCATATGTGCACTGGTAGCATGGGTGGGGGCAGGGAGAACGCAAATGAATTGAAATCCAAGGCAAACTGCACCTGCTCTAGTTTGGAATTAATTTCATAAATTCTCCCCATTAAATTCAGGAAGAGTGGGACCAGGGGAGAACAAACTTATTAAGCAATAAAAGAATGGAGCAGGGAAAACCTTTTCATCCCTAAGGATTGTCTTACTTATGTTCATCTCCTTGGACATTAGTCTGCACTATTTACCCATGAGTAGTACTCCCAGCGACTCTGGTTAGAAAATGCACATCTGCCATTAAGCCAGCAGCAGAGTGTGCCAGGAGGAAGAAAAGGAAGAAAGAGGATCCCTTGTTCTTTTCCTTTTCCTCCTGGAAGAAAACAGGCTAGTGTGTGCATACCCTGAGTTTTTATTACAGTAATACGCCTGTCTGGATATAAAAGCCTGTGATTTAAAAAAAGCTAAAGAAATCAATGCAAGGCAAACAAATAAAGTGCATGTGTAACCATGTCCGTAGCCTCTGATTACCTTAAGCTGATTTTCTATACATCCTAGAAATAAGATTCCCGTACATCCATTTGTGCAGGTGTTTTAGAAATAATTAATGTCTTTATGGCACCATAGGGAGAGCCCTGCTGGATCAGACCAATGGTCCATCTAGTCCAGCGTCCTGTCTCTCACAGTGGTAAACCAGTTCCTCTGGAGGGCCAGCAGCAGGGCATAGAGGGAGAGGCCTTCCCCTGATGTTGCTTCCTGGCTCTGGGATTCAGAGGATTAGTGTCTCTGAATGTGGAGGTTCCCTTCAGACACCATGGCTAGTAGCCAATGATAGACTTATCCTTCATGAATCTATCTAATCCCCTTTCAAAGCTGTTTATTCCTGTGGCCATCACTACATCCTCTGGCAGTGAATCCCACATTTTAATCACTCTGCGTGTAAAAAACTCATATCCTGTCCTGTACACGTTGGCCCTATTTCCTCCCTCCTCCCAGCTCCTGATGACTGGAATCCCAGCAAGAACCAAACAGCCAGACGCACAAAGAAACAGGACATTGGTGCCATGAGGAAATATGCTTGTGCATCGCAAAGCAGTATTACTACAACTCCTCCAACGTTCTGTCTTAGGGTTACCATTTGCTGGGAACCTCTGCTGACACTCCCCTGTCTGCCACCAGCCAAAGTGATGGTGATAAAATAAGAACATAAGAGAAGCCATGTTGGGTTAGGCCAATGGCTCATCCAGTCCAACACTGTGTATCACACAGTGGCCAAAACTCAGGTGCCATCAGAAGGTCTACCAGTGTGGCGGAACTACAGATTACCTCCTGCTGTTGCCTCCCAAGCACCAAGAATACAGAGCATCACTGCCCCAGACATAGTGTTCCATGTATACCTTGCAGCTAATGGCCACTGACGGACCTCTGCTCTGTATGTTTATGGGAGGGAACACTGTCTCTTCTGGATCCGTAACCAGAAGTGGTGTCCATGAATTGTGTGACGCTCTAGGTTTCACCAGAAGATCTATCTTTTTAACCCCAGAGTTTGGGGCAAATCCTAGCATGCCTCATGATGGAGTGGCATGACTTCTGGTTACACAGCCAGAAGTGGCATCACAGCATGGCAGGATGCTGTTAGGGTAAGTTTCACCTCTGCCCATCTCTTGGGCTATTCTCTCTAAAGCCCCAGATCCAGTCCCTGGGCATTTCCTATTAAATGGGTCAGGGCTGGCATCAAGGATTGGCAAGGTGGGACATCTGCTGAGGCCCATAGCCTGGCAGAGAGCCCACTCCTGGAGACAGGTTAGTGGCCCATCTATTCCCACCAGGATTGGGAGATTAAACTCTTCCATGCACCTTCAAGGCTTGGCTGGCACCAGTATAAGTACACAAGTAGCAGCAGGGGGCAAGCCTACTGGAATGCCTCTTTGCCCAGCCTGGCCTCAAGTCACACAGAGAGCTTCAAGCTGGGATTAGAATTCAGGTTTCCTCAGACCAGCGCCAGTGCTTTAAATAACACCACCTGGGTTCTCTCTCCTATTATACTGAATCAGAATATTTGTTCTTCCATCACTGTCTTGTCTGTTCTGATTGGCAGCAGTGTTCTAGAGCAAGAGTCGGCTATGTGGTGTCCGTGGGTGCCATAGCGCCTGCTGACACCTTTCCCAGTGCCTGCCAGGTGTTTTTAGATCATGGGCAGGGCCAGGCGGGGCTTTTGCCCAGGAAGGCTTCTGATGGGTCACTGAAGATCTGATTGGCTGTACAGATTTTTTTAAAAATGGCAGCAGCTGCCACCACGCCACAAGGATCTTCACTGCGTGGCTGAAGGTAAGCTGCAGCAGCCATTTTGTGACTGGCTTCATCTTCTGTGGCAGCCCTTTTGTGCAGCCATTTTGTAGCTGCACCTGCCATGGTGTGTCAGAACTCCAAATGTGCCTACAATCTCAAAAAGTTTGGGGACCCCTGCTCTAGAGTCTCAGTCAGGGACAGGTGCGTCCCCCCCATAACATCCGTCATTCCTGGAATCCTTTTGTTGGAGATGCCAGGAGTTGAACCGGGGACTTTCACATGTCAATCACAGGTGCTGCCAGTGAGTCACGCAGCTCTTCCCCATCACCCTGACAACAAAGATGGTGGAAATGCTTTCTTTGCCTTCAGCTGGAAGTAGAAACCAGTGGGACTGATGAAATCTAATTTCAGCAGGCTTCACATATATATATATATATATATATATATATTCTAAATCATAGCACAGAACTGTGTGGTCACTGGGTATTACAGGGTACTGTGTCCGTAAGCATTGGATGCCTAGCTTTGCAGATGTCTCCCCATCTCTTTTTCCTTCCCTTTGTCCCTTTCAGCCCAGTCTTTTCAAACCGTCAACACGAGAAGCCTTAAATACAGGGCACAGCTTAGAGCAAAATATGAAAACTTTGGACCAAGGTTTAAACACACCACCACCATCAAATGCTCTGACTTGCCTGGGCCAGTGTGGTCTCTGTATTCCAACACACATCATATGCATCCAGTGGTTTGCTAGAATATGAGCTGCTGTCGTGTTGTGGTCTAAGGCAGGGTTTAAAATATTCAAAAGGGGCTGGGGAAACCACCGCCCTTCAGGCTTGCCGATAGTCTCAAATGAAAGGCAGCAGGTTTTCAGTGCAAATTTATTTATGTATTTGTTTATTTTCAATGCCAGTGCAGCTTGGGGTGGGGTGGGCTCAGCTTCATTCTGGTCTTTTAAAATACCCTCTTCGAAAGAATCCCTTTCCCTGAAGCAGAAAACAACAGAATGGCAACGTGCCGTTTAACGTCCTGTCTGGGAGGGAAGGAACTTGGCTCTTTCATGTGCATGTCTATAGCCATAACCTACCCAAGCTCTTAAGGATGGTCAAGGCTAAGAAGTAGATGGTTAAAAGTAAAAGTTTCAGAGAGGACTGATTTGTTCTGCATGGTCAGGAATAGTTCTACATCCCTGTTGGGAATATACTACTTTAAAATGCAGGCGGGAGATGCGGTATTTGATCTTCCTCTGTGATGTTGGAAAGTGCCATCTAGTTGCAGCCAACTTATGATGTCCCCGTCGGGTTTTCAAATCAAGAGACATTCAGAGGTGGTTTGCCCATCACCTGCCTCTGTGTAGCAACCCTGGACTTCCTTGGTGGTCTCCCACCCAAGTACTAACCAGAGCCAGCCCTGCTTGGTTGCCAAAATCTGACAAGGTTGGGCTTGCCTGGGGCATCCAGGTCAGGGCAATCTTTTCCTGTATAATAGTTTAAATCCTTTCTCCTTTCATGTGCTGTCTTTCTAACATGGCTCCTTCCCTGATATGCTAGCTTTCTTTGTGCAGGCAAGATTTTTTTTAAGCACAGGAAAGCATCTAAACATGCTGTTGCCAGAGGATTGTTGCATTTCTGTATTGTTCTCATGGGGCATTGTACACAGAATGTTTCCCGCCAGCACTACTGACTTTAAAAAGCTTTGCAATAGTGTTGCCATTTTCCCACCCACAGTGGGTAAACCCCTGCCCTCAAGAAATTGAGGGTAGAAAAATGGCTAGAAAATGGCTTCCATAGGTTGAGTTCAGACTGGCAATTAGCCCCGCGAGAGCCACGCTTCAGCCCTGTTTTCCAAGTGGATTAAAGGGGGCATTCACACAGGCACATCTGCCTGGCGTTCCCCAGCCGTAGGCAACCCACGCCATTCCGCGTATCCCCCGCATTAAATAGATACCTCAGTAAAGTGGTGGCAAATCCTGAAGAATGCATTTATCCCACTGCATTCCACTTCCCCGATGTGTGACCACTCGGCCGATAAGCCGTGACCAAGCTGGAACAGCAGCAGCAGTTTGATTGGCCATGCTCCGCTCTACCGTCCAATGCAGAACAGTTTGTTCCGGGGCTTTTGTGCAACGACTGGCTCCCACTGCAAAGTGCCTACCTGAACTCAGCCATAGTGATGCTCTAGGAAATTCCCCATGTCTCTGTGGTCTTTACCACAGAGATTAGGGGAAATTCCCAGAACATCACCTGGAAGTAAAGCCACATCCTCCCCCAAAATCCACCCTCTCCAAATACTTGCCCTCAAAATCAGGCATTTGCTGAGGCAGTGCTAGCAACACTACTTTGCAATGGTTTTGCCATAGTGTGATTCAGGAATATATACATAGCTTTCAGGAAGTAGCTGCCCCAGAGAGACAGTGGGAGCCAGCAGCAAGTTCAGCCAAGTGGCCCCTGCAGTGCTGGCAGAGCTTGGAGCCAACCCACAGTGACAACGGCAACAGATGTAGGCTCTCTCATAACCCACCCCAATAGGGTTGCCGTTCCCCAGTTGGGGGCAGGGACTCCCCCAGTTTGGAACCCCTCCCCCTGCTTCAGTGCTGCCAGAAAGTGGAGGGGGGCGGATGGCTGCAGGGCGCGCCTGTCCATTGGGGAATTACCCCCCCCCCCCAGCATGTCTACCTCACCCGGAAGTGACATAGGTACGTTGGCGACATTGGAGCGTGACACTATGGTTTTGAGGCAAAACTCTATGGTAGAATTAGCTTCAAATCATAGAGTTTTCCCAAAACCCAGAGCGCCCCCCCTCCAATGTCACCAGCATGCGTATGTCACTTCCAGGTGATGTAGGAATGTCTCATTTCTTCCCTCCTCTTTCCCGGAGCCTTCTGGCAAGTCCCTTGCTGGCTTGTCGGCCAGACCCGGCAACCCTACACCCCAAGCTGGGCTAAGACAGATATAGGCTTGGCCCCAGATGGTGTATGTCTCCACCTGCCATTGTTACCACAGCCAAGCTATAGCTCTGCCTACATGGCAATGGCAGTTTGCCTCAGCTCCCTCTGGGCTAACCACCCAACCAGCTCTGGATTGCTTGTTTGCTAAAGAAGGAGGGGGAAATACTCAGCACTCTTCAGAAGAGCGAAAAACGGCTCCAAACAGAGCAATGCTGTATTAACATTCCAGGGGCCGTTCTCTGAGCATTTGAGAGGGTTTGGGCTCTGATTAAAAGCATGCAAACAATTGTGAAACACGGCTGAATGATCCTGCCCTTGAGAGATGCCCCCTGCGTTGCTCATCAGAGTATTCAAAAGCCCGGACCGTCCCATCTGTCTTCCTGATTGAATGAACCAGATTTATCTAAACAATCACCAGATTCGCAGTGGAATGAGATGACGGGAACGGAGCAGTTATGTGAGACATCTGAGACCACTTTGCCCATATTCTGCTTTGCCGCCTTTCATGGGAAAATCCATCATTTGGCATTTGTGCAATGTGAAGATCTTTCTGCAACTGGAATATTCTATTTTCCATCATCGCTCCACCGGCAGGCAGCCGGTTCTGTGCACCATGTGTGGGGAGGGGGATAAGTTCTCTTACACTAGCCAAGCATCTGAACCAGCGGCAGGGACCCTACACAGCAGGTATGTCAGGTTCCGCTGGGCTCAGTTCTGAGTCCAGGCCTGTATCACTCTCCAGGGTTGCTTTAGTTGGGCAAGTGTCCCAGGACAGAACCTCAAAATAGAGCAAGAGGAGGGGGTTTCTCTTCACCCAGTTTCCAGCCTCTGCTCTTCCAATTACCTAGTCCCACCTGATCCTAGTCCGACACTTGAACCACAACACCACACTGGCTCTAAAGCGCAACAAGCGAAACGCAGGACTGACCAGTTCCAAAATTGCTTAAGGTCTGCCAAGCATGACTGGGGCCATTGTTTATTCATGTTACTTTCATTGTTATATTATTTATTTAGGATCCTCATGTGCCACCTTCCCCATTTCACAATAGCTCAGAGGAAAGACTCACAAGACTCATGGGAAAAGACAATAGTGCCAGGAAAAGATGGTGGTGGTAGGCAAAGAGGAAGTCTTGACATGAGAGGGATTGACTCAATAAAGGAAGCTGCGGCCTTCAGTCTGTAATACCTGAGCAAGGCTGTCCATGATAGGATATTCTGGAGGTCATTGATTGACAGATCTGCCATAAGTCGGAAGCGACTTGATGGCACGTAAAATGCACAATTGCTCCCGATGGCTCACAGTTAACAGCCCATAAAACAATAATGCTAAAGTAACGAGAATCGGAAATTAATAACAGTTGGCAAATAGATAGAAAACAGTGTATTGCCACAAAACCAGAAGCGGTTTCTATTTCTTACTTTTCATCCCAGTTTTCCTCCAAGCCACTCAAAGTGTCACTTGTGGTCCTCTCCCCCCATACATTCCCTCCAAAAAAAACCCCTAACCTGTGAGGTAGGCTGGGTTGACAGAGAGTGACGGGCCAAGTTCAATGAAGAAGTTTCAAGACACAATGGAAATTTGGAACCTGGATCTCCCCAGCTTTAACCAACACACCAACCACTATGCCACCATGGCTTAAAAATGGATAGTATTCTTTAAAAAATGAAAGCAAAGCTATAAAACTTTTGAAAAGGGAGAAGGGAAGCAAGTTAATTACGCTACAGAAATAAATGTGTGAAAATCCTCAATAACCTTCCAAGGAGGGATACAGCCTCATCCAATTTCCAGAATGGGTCTGGAGCCAGAGAGAAGTAGAGAGTCCTGGGTCTGGTCAGAAATGCTTCTGACTGGGTAGAACCCATCCTGTCTCTGTTCACAATACATGTGGACATACGGACATGTGATGCTGCCTTACACACAGTCAGACCATTGGTCCATCTAGCTCAATGTTGTCTATTCCAGGGATCCCCGACATTGTGCACATGGGCACCATGGTGCCCTCTGACACCGCTTCGGATGCCCACCAAGTGTATTTAGGAAGTGGGTGGGGCCAGGTAGGGCTTTTGCCCAGCAAGGTTGCTGATTGGCTACTGGAGATCTGATTGACTGTGCAGGTTTTTTAAAATGTTGCTTTGGTAGCAGCTGTGTTACAGTAACTGTGTTATTGAAGTTAAGCTGTGGCAAATCATTCTGTGGTGGGCTCCATCTACTGTGGAAGCCACTTTGTAGTAGCCATTTTTTTGCTGCACACACCATTCCGTATCAGAATTCCAAATGTGCTCTCATGCTCGAAAACTTTGGGGATCCTTGGTCTATTCCCATCGGCTGCAGCTCTCATTATATATTATGCCTTACACATATATGTGTAAAAATAAAAGCTAGTATTTTCCTGAGCATATCAACAATGCCCATAATTGCCGATCCGATTCTGAATTGAGCTGACGGGACTGAGAGGCACAAAACCATGCCATTACCTTGGCTACCCATCACCTGCTAGCTTGTAGGAGGCAGAAGGAAATCTAGCCTTATGCCACCTATAATGCTCTCCAGTGTCCCTGCTTCTATTATAATCAATAATTTAGAAAAGCAAGTACTTCTCTGCATTCAGATTTGCCTGGCTAACAAATTAGATACACCTTTGTAACCAGAGCCAATGAAGGTCTGCGAACTTTTGAGTTGCACATTAAATGGTATTGCATTTCAAAGAGAAAGGAAACCATAAATTCCCCCATGTATAGAAGTTCTGGACAGCTCATTGTCAGTTAAAAAGAAACAAATTGACAAATTGGAAGGAGTTCAGAGAAGAACAAGAATGATCCCGTCAAAGTGTCAGCAATTAATAAAGCCCAGTAAGCCCGTCTTGGATGCGAGGTGGCCAAGTGGGAAAACGGGAAGAGGATGACGAGTATTTCAGATTTGACAAGGGGAAATGAAGAAAGCAGAATGCACAGTAATAAAAGAAAGAACCGAAGTCGAAGATGGAAGTCTTTGTGTGACAGTAGCCTGGACTTCTGGGTAGGGATACTGCGAATTTTTCTTCAAACACGTTTGACATACTGTGTTCAAAGATTGGTGATCAGTTGTGACCAGATCACTCAGTCTGTTTGGATCGTGCCAGGTCTATGACCTGGGTTTGAATCCCTTGTTCAGCTATGGAAGTCTACCAGGTCATCTTACATTTGTCACAATCTTTCGGCCTAACCTAACCTAACCTAACAAGGTTTTTGTGACGATTAAGGGTTTGTAGGGGAGACAATATGGAAAGCCACTTTGGGTCCCTGATCAGGGTCAAAAGTGGGAATTTTTTAAAAAAATGCCTGCTGTACTGGTTTGCATCAGGTTCTCCCAAATGGTGCATGAGCATCCACGCTGCCATCTCAAAGCGGTTGGTGGCCATTAGCATCACGAACGGCTGCTTTGGCGATACCAAAGGCTAGGATGTCATTGAAATGCAGCATTTATTGATTACTTTTATATGATTCGTGAGCAATCTAATTGTCTGTTTAAACAACTGCCTGCTGAGTGGAGCAGTTAGGCAGCAAGGATGGGAGTGGTATAGCAGAACTCAGTTGGGCTGTGTGCGAACACACCTGCTCCCAAAGTCAACTGAGCTGTACTGCATGGTTAGTAAAGAATGCAGCGAAAGGACCTGCTGAACAGGTCGGCGGACTGTCAAGCCAATCATCGAAAAATCAGGTCTGTGTTTGCAACTGGTGAAGAGGATGCAAGCCGAATTGACAGGTGTTTGAGCATCCCTAGTCCCTTGGACTGCCAGGAGATCAAATCAGTCAATCCTAAAAGAAATCAACCCTAATTGTTCCCTGGAAGGCCAGATCCTGAAGCTGAAGTTCAAATACTTTGGCCACCAAATGAGAAGGGAGCATTCACTGGAGAAGACCCTGATGCTGGGAAAGATTGAAGGTCAAAGAAGAAGGGGATGGCAAAGGATGAGATGGTTAGACAGGGTCATCGATGCAATGAACATGCAATTGAGCAAACTTCAGCGGACAGCGGAAGACAGGAGGGCCTGGCAGAATCTGGTCCGTGGGGTCGCGAAGAGTCGGGCTCGACTGTGCGACTGAACAACAACAACAAAAAATCATAAGGGCAACCATTTGGGAGAGGCTGTGGCTCAGTGGTAGAGCTTCTGTTTGGTATGCAGAAGGTCTCAGGTTCAATCCCCGATGTGTCCAGTTAAATGACCAGGCAGTAGATGATGTGAAAGACCTCTGCCTGAGGCCTTGGAGAGCTGCTGCCAGTCTGAGTAGACAACACTGACTTTTACGGACCAAGGGTCTAATTCAGTATAAGGCAGCTTCATGTGTTCATTTCTGGCCTCCACTGGGAAGAAAACAGCTCTGTACGTAGATCTGTCACCAAGAATCCTTATGCTCGAATCTAGCTGGATGGGGAACTATTGGTCCTTTGATTTCTTTGTAACCTGCTTTCCTCCACACAGTGTGGACCCAAAGCAGTTTACAGTGTACATCAAACAAAAATAGGCACATACAGAGAGGAAAGCATCAAATTGCACAAGTTATTACTTGCCATCAACAAACTAATTCACAAAGCAGAGCAGGTGGCAACAGAGCAGGTAATCCTCCCACCTGCCATCAGAAGTGGTATAAATTAGGGATGAGCAAATGTCCCCTCTTTCATTTCTTTTTATATCCATTGATATGTTTAATCCATGGCTTTGGTTCTGCTTTTCGCTGTCAGTTTTGCAGTCGTCTGTGTTGCGTACACCTGTTGTACTGCTTTTCTACACAATGCGTATGGTGTGTAGACATATCATGCCTGTGATTTTTAATATATTGTGCATACCCATCATGATAACACCTGTTTGTTGATGCACACAAATGTGGTTGAAAGGTATGCACATTGACCAGGAAAGATTTGGAGGAGGGAAACAGAAAATGGAGCAAGTGTTCGATTTACACAAGGGCGAAGCAAAATTGAAATGTGAATTTGGAGGTCAGAACGGCAGGGATGAGCAATTCAAAAGCATTCAGCGTCTGATGGGCTTTTTCTGTAGACCAGAGCAATGATTTCCATGCCTATTAAGGATAAAGACTGGTAAATCTTTTCATACACTGGCAAGAAGTAAATCTTTTCATACACTGGTTTATCCAGCAACAAAGTCCACAAATGTGAATCTATGGAAATGTACAAATACTTTTACTCCTGGAAGATACTTGGAGATCCAAGAGTATTGAAGAATATTGCCACTGGTCATTAGCCTGTGTTGTAGTTGATGGTGGTTCTGTTACTGTCTCAGGTGCAGCCACAGGTAGGAGCCTTAGGCTGGGGACATATTGCTGTGATTTTTGACAGACTTTGGGGGCGGGAGGCTGGTATAGACTATGTCTTTTAAAAAATATACATGGTGACTTGTCTAGGACATCTCCAGACTACAGAGATCAGTTCCCCTGGAGAAAATGGATCTTTTGGAGAATGGACTCTATAGCATTGTACCCCACAGGGGTCCCTCTCCTCCCCAGGCTCCACCGGTAAATTTCCATGAGTTCCCCAACCAGGAGCTGGTGACCTATCCTTCCACACACAACCCCGGAAACCCTATTTCCAATCCATTGGTTTTACTCTGGAAACAAGACCAGGTAATCTGGAACTCCAGAGTCTTGAGTGGAAATTCAGCCTCGTTTACCTAACTCTTCAACGTCCCATTGTTATGTAGCATCAGGCCATGCCGTTAGGCAGGATGACGTGATTTTGGGTGGTGGCAGATTTTAGGGTACCATTAAAGGTCAGCAAAGTGTCATTTATTTAGCACACAGACGATTGCGTACATGTGTGCCGTCAAGGTTTTCAGGGCAAGAGATGTTCAGAGTTGGTTTGTCATTGCCTGCCTCCACGTCATGACCTTGGCATTCCATGGACGTCTCTCACCCACATACTAGAAGAAGAAGAGATTGGATTTATACCCCGCTGTTCACTCGGCATCTCAGAGTGGCTTACAAACTCCTTTCCCTTCCCCTCCCCACTGTCAGGTAGGCGGGGCTGAGAGAGCGCTTTCCAGAACTGTCCTTGAGAGAACAGCTCTGACAGAACTATGGCTTGCCCAAGGTCATCCAGCAGCTGCAAGTGGAGGAGTGGGGAATCAAACCCAGTTCTCCCAGATTAGAGTCTGCACATTTAACCACTACACCAAACTACTAGCCAGGCCCAACTCTGCTTAGCACCCGAGATCTGATGAGATCCGGCTATCCAGGGCTATCCAGGTCAGGGATATTTGCTTATTGTTCTGTTTGTAGCAGCATGGGAGGAGCCTGGGGCAACAACCAGCGCTGGGCCAATGCTGACGTGAGTCCTCCTGTGCATTGCCCACCCCCCAGTGCCAAAGAGTACATCTCCCTTACTTACTGAGAAGGAAAAAGTAGGGTGTTTTTTTTAAAGTAAAGACATGCACAGAATATCTAGTGTGCTGACAGAAACAGTGTGCATAAAAATCCTGTGTTTTGGAGGCGTGTAGCAGGATAATCTAGTCTAGGCTTCTCCCCCCCAACCTTTCCCCTTTTATGTACAAAACCCCCAAATACTTCAAATGGGCCACATGGATAAAGTCACACGACTCTTCCCCCTCCCCCCGAGATGAAAACAGAGTGCCTTTCCATTCTGATGTTGGGCCCCCGCCTTCAATTTTGGCTAGCGCTTAGATGTCATAGTGATCGAGCCCAGCTGCGGCATGAAAAGGTATCCAGATAAATGAGATCTAAATGACTTCCATTTCTGCTCTGCTCAGCTCCAGAAATTTCCAGCACCCCCCACCCTTGCCTAGCTGCATCTCCCCCCCCGATTTATTAGCGCTCAGAACAGGGTCACACGTTAACCTGCTTCACATTACCCACTTAGAAATCTGCTGCCTCTTAGCCTGTTGCTTGCCTTCCCATTAAACTCAATTAAAAACAGCAACACCCAGACCTATTCTTATGTACAGTGCAGGTTGACTGGCGTAGCTTTTGCATCCTGGTTGTTAAATGTTCTCCTTCTCACCTTTTAACAGTATCTGGATGAGTTCCTTAAGGCTGTGGCCTACAGTTAGGTTTGCCAACCTTCAGGGGGCACCTGGAGATCTCTCACTATTACAATTGATCTCCAGTCGGCAGAGATCAGTTCCTCTGGAGAAATATGGCTGCTTCAGAGGTATGGCATTGTACCCTGCTGAGGTCCCACCTCTCTCCAAATCCCACCCAACCCTCCACCCCAAAATCTCCATCTATTTCCTAACCCAGAGCTGGCAACCCTAGGCAACATACAGAGTGAGTCCCACTCTGACGGGACGGGGCTGTCTCTCCTGGTGTGCCCCCCAAAGAGCATGACACTCAGTGGATCAAACTCTGCTTGTGATCCCTGGCCCGACAAATATCCGCTTAGCCTCAGCCAGAGCCAGAACCTTCTCAGCTCTGCTCCCAGCCTGGTGGAATGCTCTCCCAGGTGAGATCCGGGCCCTGCAGGACCTAGTGCAGTTCCGCCGGGCCTACAAAACACAGATGTTCTGCCAGGCCTGCGGCTGAGGCAGCGGGTAGTTCACCTGTCTTTCTAGCTTGCCCACTCTGCTACAGCGTCGATCTGTTACTTATCAATGCGCGTGACCTAGAACCTCAATTTGGGAAAAGATGCACTAGTTGATTAGTATAAAATGATGTTTTAAAGGGTTTGAATTGATTAATCCATATTTATTGTTTTAATATTGTTTCTGATACTGTTATATATATATATATATATATATATATATATATATATATATATATATATATATGAGAGAGAGAGAGAGAGAGAGAGAGAGAGAGAGAGAGAGAGAGAGAGAGAGAGAGTTGCTTTATGATGCTATAAATCAAATAAGAAAATAAAAAATAGCAGCCCCTCAGCTAGGTTAACTCCCATCTGTCAACTGTGTAACACGTATTTAGGCACCAGCACAGCTGTGGTGGCTCAAGTGGTTAAGACGCTGAACTGCAGGCTGTGGAAGGTCAGTAGTTCAGCAGTTCAAGACCTGAGAGTGCCGCATGACAGGGTGAGCTCCTGTCTCTAGTTCCGGCTCCTGCCAACCTAGCAGTTCGAAAGCAAGAAATTGCAAGTAGATAAATAGGTACCACTTTGGTGGGAAGGTAACAGCGTTCTGTGCACCTTGGTGTTTAGTCATGCCGGCCACATGACCATGGAAACGTCTTTGGACAGCGCTGGCTCTTCGGCCTTGAAACGGAGATGAGCGCCGCAACCCTAGAATCGGATTTGACTGGCTTTCAAGCAAGGGAATCTTTACCTTTACCTTACAGCTACTTGAGGCCCTCCTTTTCACTGGAGAGGTCTGAGATTGAACTTGGGACCCTGTACCTGCAAAGCTGATGCTCTTCCTCTTGAGCTGCAGCCTCTTCCTGTTAATCTGACACGGTCATTTTTAGGAATGCACCTCCCCTGGCAAAATAGCAATACAATCATAGCCAATGCAACGTTGAGCTTTATCAGTTGTGTTTCTGCGTGACTCTACCTCGGTTTCCCCACAGGGCGCCGTATTAGAAAGATTCCAGATAATGACAGAAAAATATCACATTGTGATAATATTTTCATGTAACTCGGATTCTGTAAATCCACATTCACTGCAGTCACAGTGAAATATGTTAGTTTTGACTTGTTGATTTCATTTCTTTAAAGCTGGAGGATTTCTGGCTTTTGTGCTGTACGTGGGTTAAAAAAAATAATCAATCCGAAACGAATTATTGTTAGAAGCCCAGTAATGCAACAAGTCATTACTAGGTTGGCTTTTTAAAAACAAACAAACCACATGATTAAAATTTTTGTTAGCTCTTCCAACGTTCCCCTTTATATTGAGCATTTTTAAATGCTCATTTGGCTTCCAAAGTTAATCAGTCATACGTTTTTATTTTATTTTATTTTTTTGGAATGCAGCTGTCTGGCATATATTGCGAAAATACGAGCTATTCACCCTTGGAGTGGGGATGCTTTTGAATCCTGATTACCAAAACAGTGACGTTGAGCCAGACTCTGTTAACGGGAAGGAAGGGGAAAACATAAGGCAACTTTTTTGGTGTTTGCGAATGAAAAGGGGATTTGTGAAGTCATTCATTCTTCTCTGTTTGTAACTGTTCTGCAAAACAGTCTGGTGGAGAAACTCTGGGGGATTGCCTGGGGGAAACTGTGCCAGGCCCTAATTACTCTCACTACATTCCACAGTCCATTAGATCAGTTTCCAGAGGGACCAGTCACTGATTTCTTCAATCTTATGGGGGGGGGTAATGGAGGTGCAGGCAGAACCCAGAGAGACGATGGCTGAACCTTTCGAAAACATTCAGGATTTACATCCTAACACTCCTCTGCGGGAGCTTTTTCCACCACATGCAGAGATGCAAGATTGCCAGATGCCAGCCCTCTATCCGCCCATTATTTTCGCCTTTTCAAGGTTCATCCAGATGTTGTAGCAGATTTTTCGTTTGCTGGACTCTGCATTTTGTGATGCTGAGATCCATGTAGCTATATATGCATATGGGGGAAGGGCTGTTGTAATTCTGAACATCGTCTGCGGCTGGTATATATTAGAGGTGTGTTTCATTCGTGGGTCATTGCTCAAGTCTGGTTCCCAACTGGCACTCGGAAACCTGTTGGTCAGTTCTGTCCAGGCTGGCTTGCAAAGGGGCTTAGTTGCTCAGTGTGTCAGGTGACCTCCCCAAGGAGGTGTGGGCAGTCAATGATGAGGCAGCCAGGGAGAAGGGCTGTCTCCTCCCAGCCTGTGTTATGCGCACGTTTTCTGGAATGCTGACCTGGCCCTTCCCAGGCGATGGGAATGAAAGAATGTGAACACAAGCTCTTTAACAGAGGAGCCCCAAAGTAGCGAAAAGCCCCCTCACAAAACTAGAAAATTACTGAATTGTGTTGTGAGAAGTTATCACTTTGGGGGAAGCAAAGAGGAAGGCAGATACTCCCTATGGCTTTCTAGATGCTAACAATGGAGGGAAAGCCTTTTTTAAAAATTAAATTTTGTCTTTGGGAGAATTTAAAAACGAGGGCCCGACATAACATGACGCTGGCAAAGGCAAAACGTTTTCCTTGGGGGATGTTAAATTTGCATAGCATCTTGCGCAAACTGGCCTAGGGTCCCTACAAAGCAGATAAGTATGCTTAATTATCATGCCAGAAGTCTGGGCGGATGTTGTGCTGGTATGCTAATCGAGTGTACATCGCAGCTTTGCATATGTTCTTTGTCTGCTTCTGTATTTCCATTGTGCTCCGTCACCTGGGGCTGAAACTATGCAGCCATGTGCAGCCTGAAGTTACAGCACAAAGTTATACAATCTGAAACGTTTAACTGGCCCCTGTCACTGCCAATGCGTCTGTGGCGTCCATTGACTGCCTCACCCACCCGTTCCCCATAGATTAGCTGAGAGAGGCTGGGTAGCCAATCACAGGACGCCACTGCCGAAAGGTCGAGGGAATAACAGTCACCACTTCATTCTGAAAATATGTGAAACATTGTACTATGAAGCTGCGGCCGAGAGGGCCAAAAATATGAAGGAAACTGGACAATGTTTCCCTATAAAACCAGCACTCAATATATATATATATATTTTTTTAAAAATGAGATAACACAGTCGATCTAACTAAGCGCAGTGGATATGTTCCACCTTTCAACAAGTATTTTGCAAGTATTAATACAAGGGATCAAGTCGAATATGTGCACCTAATGCTGAATAAAAGTCTGAGGCGGCGAGCCGGTAAGGCTGTGGTCACATGGGAAAGTAATTGCGATTTGTTCGCACTGTAAATTTAATCGGGAATATTTTTTTTCCGGGTTGGGATGATCACACATCCCTCCCTGAACCGCAAGCAGTCTGCAAGGAGGCTCTGGGCACCATCTAGATGCAGCCAGCCCCTCTTCCCACTGCCTGCTCACCTGCCAGCGCACCCGGCACTTCCTTCCCTGCCCACCCGCTCCCCTCCCCAGCAACTTTCCACGCCACTGGCCCGACGCTGCTGGCAAGCTGGGCGTGCTCCCTGGTGCCGGGGGCTTCCTCCCTCCTAACACCACAGCTTCAGGGACTCCTGGGGTGGGCTCTGCAGCCCTCTTGCCTGCCAGCCCACCCAGCACTTCCTTCCCCACCTGCCAGCTTCCTCACCCAGCAACTTTCCACGCTGCCTCCTGCCGCCCGATGCTACTGGCAAGCTGGGTGAGCTCCCCGGCACATCTCTCCCCCCTAACGCCGCATCGGGGACTCCTGGGGTGGGCAGGACCACGAGCTCTGCACTGGATGTGCGCTTGAATGTTTAAATATAGAATTTATTCAGCGCAGGATTGCTCATGCGCTCAAAGGTGGAAGCTGAAAAAAAAAACCTCATCGTGCAAAGAACAGTCAGATGACCCTAATCACAATCATTGTGAGAGACGGCTGTCCAGATTGGTGAAATCACGAATGCAAAGCACAAGTACCCGGAAAGTATTTGATTTTCCCGGAGCAGGAAAAAGTGTTAGAGAACTGGGAGGATTGCACGAGTGAGCCTGCTTCAGCACGGGAGGTGGATTGCCCATCTGATCAGCAAATTTAAATGCGAGAGGGAACAGCAGTGAAACCTGATCAAAGCAACTGTGTGACCGCAGCCTAACTCCTTGTGAGGAGATTCAAATGAGATTACAGCACTGGTGGACGAGGGAGAAACTGCGAGGGCAAGGATGCCACTCTGAGTCTTCAGGACTGCAAGTTCATCCTCCTCTAAATGGGTTGGTAATCTTATTTTCAAAAGGAGATTAGAGAAATCCATGGAGGACGGTTCTTTGTACCACTATTATCTGTGATATGAAATGAAACTCCCACTTGAGAGGAAACGTACTAATCTGTCTACTGCCTTGTTATCCTGACCTTCGGATAACTTAATGCCTAAATCTCACCCACCCACCCCCATCAAAACCTGCATAGCTGTGGTTGCTTACTGCACTCCTTTGCTGTCCTGGTTTTATAGGGTTGCCAGCTCTGGGCTGGGATATTCCTGGAGATTTGGGGGTGGAGCCTGAGGAGATCAGGGTCTGAGGAGGGGAGGGGCTTCAGTGGGGTACAATGCCATAGAGCCCACCCACCAAAGGAACCATTTTCTCCAGGGGAACTCACCCCTGTAGTCTGGAGATCAGTTGTATTTCTGGGAGAGCCTCAGGCCCCACCTGTTGATTGGCAGTCCTACATCTTGCATGGAGATTATAAATTCTTTGTAGGGAAGGCTCGCTCCCTTTTACCCTGTGAAACTCTGGAAACATTATTGGGGTGCTGCTGTAGGAGTAATCATAATCCTCTTCTTCTCCATTTGGGTTGCCAACCTCCAGGGTGTAGCTGGAGATCTCCTGCTTTTACAACTGATCTCCGGGCAATAGAGATACATTAACTTGGAGAAAATGGCTGCTTTGGAAGGTGGACTCGATGGCATTATACCCCACTGAAGTCCCTCCCCTCTACGGTTGCTAGATCCCCCCAGTGACCTGGAGGGGTCCCAGAATTAGAAGCTAATTCTACCATAGAATTTTGCCCACAAACCAAAGCATCGCCCCTGACATCCCCAACGTGCCCACGTCATCCAGAAGTGACAGGGACACGTCACACTTCTTCCTTCCCCGCTCCTGGAGTCTTCCAGTAAGTTCCCTGCTTGCTTGTCCAACTGACGTGGCAACCCTGCTCCCCTCCCCAAACCCCACCCTCTTCAGGCTCCACCCCCAAAATCTCCAGGTATTTCCCAACCCAGAGCTGGCAACCATATTGACCATGTCTCATCTCTAAAGGAAGGAACTCAAACCAGGGCCTCTTTTGAGGGCCTCAAAGTTTGGGGAGGTTTCTCAGGAATATAATGTTCCTTCACACCCACTGGGGCTCAGTTTTACATTTCCCTTTATCTCCATCACTTAGGATAGAGTGTTGTAAATTATTCTTTTAGTTCTTGCCGTTCTAACTGCTTAAAAGAATAACATTAGCGGAGTCCCTCATGTTCCGCTGGAATTGCAAATGTTTCTTATCAAAAAGAAATGTTGTAAGTGGTGCAATTAGCTAATCAGGCAAATATTTTGGAAGGGAGGATGGTTCCCCCTCTGAGCAAGACTGTGATGAATTTATTGCAGGCCTCCTGGGTTTTGCCTTCACATTTGGGTTGCCAGATGTTCCTTTTCTGCGGGGAACTATCTAGTTCAGTTCATGGTAGCTCCATAGGACAAACTGGGTATCCATCATCTCAGGTTGTCTCTGCAACCTGCCGCGGAACGGATTGCTTGCATCCAGGCCTGTCGTCTCATGATTAAAAAGAGACACATTTGGCAATATGAATGTCTGTCAACACTGCTTCGGTGTACTTTCATAATCTCCTCCCTGAGAATGCAAATGCAGATCTCTGGTATCCCTTCTTGAATTGCTTCTGTGGTATTTGTGGAGCGTGTTAAATTTCTTTGAGCTTTTTAATCGCTGTGGCTGTCCTCATGGTTTGCAAAGCCACACCTTTCTTTGGTGAGTGTACATCATACCCTGCGGCTGTCTCTGTTTACCAGGGACTGCCCCTGTTTCTGTTATCCCATAGTAATTTGTGGTCCCTACATCTAGAGTTCCAAGTTCCCCCTTGGCCACCAAAGGGGACTGAGAGGGTTGGGTTGCCAGATCCAGGCTGAGAAGATCTTAGAAATTTGGGGGTGGAGCCTGGGGAGGACGGGGTCCTCATTGGGGTAGAAGACCATAGAGTCCACCCTCCAAAGCAGCCATTTTCTCCAGGGGAACTGGCCTCTGTAGTCTGGAGATGAGCTGTAATTCCAGGAAATCCCCAGGTTCTGCCTGGAGGCTGGCATTCTTACCTACATTGTTGTGATTTGTGTGTTTGTTTGTGTGTCTTTGGGATGCCAGGGTGGTTAGGCCAGTCTGTAGCAAAAGCTACAGGAGAGACTGACTGGGTGAGCCACCTGGCTCAGTGGAAGGGGAAGCCATAAGGTTATCGGCTCCTGGTTGGGAAATACTGGGAGATTTTAGGGGTGGAGCTTAGGGATGGCAGGGTTTGGGAGGGGTAGGAGCTCAGTGGTATATATAGTGCCAGAGAGTCCACTCTGCAGGGCAGCCATTTTCTCCTGGGGAATTGATCTCTGTTGCATGGAGATCAGTTCTAGTTCTGGGAGATCTCCAGGCCCCAGCTGGAGGTTGGCAACCTTAGGAAGCCTACATGCCCTAGCCCTCAACTGAGGGTGCCCCAGACCAAGGCAGCCACAAAAGCCTGGATCTTAAGCCTTTCTTCCGTTTGCACTGCACCATTTGCCCTTCCTAGGCACTTCTGCTCACGCAAGACCGTTGTCTTTCATGGAGGCGGAAAGCACATGCCTGCCTTTGCAGTTGCACAGTGCCAACTCCAGGAAGAAGGAGAAGTATACAAGTCTGGGGTCAGGAGTTTGAGTTCCGTACAAAGTGGGCAGCAAGAGGTTGCCAGCTCTGGGTTGGGAAATTCCTGGCGATTTTGTGGGTGGAGCCCAGGAAGAGCATGGTTTGGGGATGGGAAGGAGCTCAATAGCACGCGATGGCACAGAGTCCGCTCTCCAAAGTTTCCACTTCTTCCAGGGGGAGTGATCACTATGTCCTAACGGCTGCCCCCCACCCTCTTTTCCCCCTGTAAGTAGCCCCTGAGGAGATTTTATTCCAATTTGTCTGACGAAGTGTGCTTTGTACATAAAGCTTAGACTTTGAACAAAACCTTGTTGGTCTTAAGGGTGCCGCTAGACTCAGACTTTGTTTTGCTGCTTCAGACCAACACGGCTACCCCACCTGATCCCCCCCCGAGATATAGGCCGAGTTCAGACTGGCAGTTTTGCCTGATATAGGCATGTTTCAGAAACGTTTTGCAAACAGATTAAAGGGGTGGGTTCACACAGGCTCAGCTGTCAGGCGTTCCCCAGCCATACTCAACCCGTCTCATAACGCTTCCCTCCCAAGTTTAAAAAGTACCAGGTGACCGTGATAGCAAACCCTGGAGAGTGTGTTGATCCCGCTTCCCAGAAGTGTGAAAGCTGTGAACAAGCTGATCCGGTAGGGCATAAGCGCATAAGCGCATAAGCGCATATAACTGGATTGCAAAAAAAGCCGCTTACGGCTGCGCCTCTGCCAGAGGCAGGCCAACAGTGCGAATGCTCCCTTGTGCCTCCTCCCTGGTATGCTCCCGCATCAGTCGGTGCAGTGTGACTGGGGAATACCCAGAACAGGTTGTTCCGGGTCTTTTTGCCACGACTCCCTCGTGCTTCAAACTACCAGTCTGAACTCAGCCATAGATAGGGTTGCCAAGTGCAAGGTGGTTGCGGACAGTCTCCTGGGATTACAACTGCTCTCCAAGTGACAGAGATCAGTTTCCCTGGAGAATATGACCAATTTTGAAGGTGGACTCTACGGCACTGTACCCTGCTGAGGTCCTTCCCCTCCCCAAACCCCGCCCTCTCCAGGCTCCACCCTCAAAATCTCCAGGTATTTCCCAACTCAGAACTGGCAACTCTAAGTATAGTTGCAATTCCAGGAGACCTCAAGGCCCTAACTGGAGGCTGGCAAAACTGTGCGCAAAGCAAAGCCGCACATGGAAATGAGGCTTTGAATCCAAGCCAGAAACCCTTTTGGAGGATTTGAAGCAGAGGCAAGACAGTGATACGGAAGAGTGTCAAGTTCTTCTAAAGTCAGACAGCAGTCCGTCTCCAGGACGGGTGCTAGACCCATGAGCTCTGCAGAGACGACCTGTCCCACCAAATGCCTTAGCTGGCGCAACATCCCTGTGGCAGAAATTGGGAGCCTTGGAGAGGAACTGGCCCTTAGCTTCGATCTGGCCTTTTTAGCAAAGGTCCACCTTTGGTGGCCCATCAGGACGCAGCATCTAAGGAGAGCTGCTTTCTGTAACTGCAGAGCTTTCTGTAACTGCAGAGTCATAACAGCTGTGATTATGCTGCAAAAGAGAGTGGACACATTAACAAGGGAGATAGTTTTACTTATTCATTTATGAGGCAGAGTACAAAAATGGAAGTTCTTATTGCTTCCCTGCTTTTATGGGCATCCCTTCTGAGCCTGGCATTAGTTTGTTTAATGAGCATCCTGGATCTTCTGTCCTGGTTATTATCTCCCATAGTAACCGGCTGGGTAGACTCAATTTATCCACACACAAGGCAATGCCTGAAGGCACCAGTATTTATAGTTTCCAGAGCACCCTTGGACTTTTAAGGGCACCTCCTGACCCTTTGCTGTCATCCCTCGAGACTTAACAGTGAAATGATTTAGGTTGCAGAGAGCAGAACAGCATGATTAGTAGACCGTGATGGATCTGGGGATGGGACCACACCGGCACACACTGCAGGTGATCTGAACCCCCTCCTTAACACTACAAAGGAAGAGAGTTCCCTGCTCATGCAAACCAAGTCTGCCTTTTCCTTGGAACTCTGGTTTCGGGTGGGTGGTTCACACGGGAGAGCAGTTGCACGACCCCGCGGGCATCCCTGAAGTGGCATAATCCTGTAAGGTAGGGACTCCCAACATGGTGCTCGCGGCTTCCATGGTGCCTGCCAACACCTTCCGTGGTACCCACAAAGTGTGGTTTTTTTTAGAAAGTGAGTGGGGCTTTCGCCCAGCAAGGTGTGGCCAGGATTTTTTAAAATCAGGGGGCATTTAAATTTCTTAGGGGGCACTGGCTAATCAAATTGATCCAGGGGAAAAGGTCGTGATGCCCTGGGCTGGATGGGAAGTCAGGGGGCCTTGCCAGCAAGTTGGGGGGCCTAGCCCTGAGATGCCCCGCTGTAGCTATGGGCCTGCTTCTGACTGGCCACCAGAGACCACCTCCTATGGCAGCCAATCTGTGGCAGGCATTTTGTGGCTGCCTGCACCACACTGTGTCAGTCACGTGAGTCTTTTGATGACGTTTTTCAGCTTTGATCAAATTCATATCCACCCACATGCCCAGTTCCACTTCTGGTCACTTCATTTAGTTTTTTAAAAAAAGGGTTTCTAACCCCCTCTTTCCAGTAAAATAGGCCGTGTTTATAAGAAATAGAAATAATACAAAACATAGCAATGGAACAGGAAAAACAAAGCTCAGTGAATTGGGAGAGGGAATTCCATAACTTATATGTCACCATAGAAAGGGCCCTTTTGGGATACCCACCCAGAAGGCAATGGGGCACTAGGGGAAGGGTCTCACTGGTTGAACTTAATTGATGTACAAGACTGTACAAGTATAAGAAGACAACATCAGCACTTTGAATTGTACTCAGGAAACAAACTGGGACCAAGTTAAGTTCTATCAGACATGGGGAAATACATCTTCAGTGGCTAGTTTGGCTGCTGGACCAGATGACATCACTGAACAGTCTACAATGGCAGCCCCATGAAGAGTACATTACGTTAATCATTACTAGATTTACCTGTGCAGACAGGTCTGAAAAGAGATAGCAAATCCAAGTGGTTTTAGGAGTGCAGAGCTGGTGTGAGGGACACTCAAGGAACTTTTTTCAGGTTAAGCAGCCGGGGCAACCAGACGCGTGCAGAAGAGGACGCCTCTAATAGTTTCATAATAGAAGTAAAGTGCAGCTTTCCTCACCTCTGCGTTACCAATTGCATGTGTCAAAGTCCCCACTTTTACACAACTGTCAAAAATACAAAAATATCCTCCTCTCCTTTGCATCTGGTCACCTGAGCGGCTGACTGTGTATAATTGTCTCACCAAGTTGCAGACAGTGCCTACCTATTGTCCATCTAGCAGATCTCTGTGTGTGTGTGGCTTTACAGAGTTAAAGAAGAAAAATATCTGGCCCAGAGGGTAGATGGTCTATTGGAAATCCAGTTTTCCTACTAGCATCATGGTTTTCTGAGTCTGCATGTCACCAGTAACTTCAAAGATATAGCTCCCAAAGTATTCATTTACTTTGTGCTTTTTGTCTCTCTTTTTTTTTTTGCAAAGGTTTCAGGGAGGGCTGGAGTCAAATGAGCTCAGAGTAGACAAGTATGTTTCAGGGTGTGACCAGAATCTGTCCTCAGCAATTGCCATGGCAGTTTCTTTGATGCTCTCCTATCCATGGATTTACCCTAAAAGGACACTAGATGCCACATCCTCCGATCAGATATAACAGCAGTGCCTCTCAAGTCAACAACATGTTGACCGAGGGGGACATGGTGACTGAAGGGAACCTTCATGTTCAGAGGCATTAAACCTCTGAATCCCAGAGCCAGGAGACAGGGCTTTTTTCCTGGGGCAATGTGCCAGAACAGAGTTCCGGAACCTCTTCAACAAAATTATTTTTAAAATAATTAAAAGTTCATGAGTTTTCAGTATACAGATTGAAAACTTCATTTCCCTCTTGAGAGTTCTGGCACCTCTTTTTCAAAAAAATAAAAAAGCTCTGCTAGGAGGCAACATCAAGGGAAGGTCTTTGGCCTCTATGCCCTTTTGGTGGCCTTCCAGAAGAACTGGTTGGCCACTGTGTGAGACAGGATGCTGGATTAGATGGACCACTGGTCTGACCCAGCAGGGCTGTTCCAATGTTCTTAAGCTCTTAACATGAGCTTAAAAAGAGAGGCGTAATTTCATTTATATATCTGCCTATCATCTCCTACCATCTCTTTTCTCCGTATTGGCATTTTTGGATGGAAAGGGCTAAACTGGTAAGCCGAGGAATGCCATGCCTTTACAGTCAAAGATGGGTTTGTTTTCACAAAGAACGATTAGTTTTCTTTTCATCTGCCAAGGACTTCCACTGGAGGGGTTGAAAGTGCAGCTGCGTTTTTTATTTTTGGAAAAAAAGATATATATTTTTTTGCCCTAAGACACATAACAAAAAATGCAGCCCACCTGATCTTGATATGTTCTTTCCAGATTTTTGTTTTTCAGTTATGTCCGTTATTTAGAACAGGTTATGCAATCGGGCAATTATTGCTATGCTTTTTTACTAAATCACACTTTATAAAAGAAATCACTCCATCTGCAGTTATCTGCCGTATCATTGTACTGCTGTCTCGAATGTATAAAACATATAGAAATGGCCTTTCTCTAAGAGATTACAGTCACAGTTAATAGTGCAAGGAGGGAGGGCAGGAAAGGGAGGAAGTGAGCCCCGGACTTACCATGGCAGCATTATCCCTGAAGGAGGCTTCTCCCCACCACCAGCACTGGAGGTGGCAGAGCCTGCCCCACAACTGGAAAATGATAGGTTGACTCAGAGTTCTTTTTTGTAGCAGGAACTCCTTTGCATATTAGGCAACACACCCCTAATGTAGCCAATCCTCCAAGAGCTTACAGAGCTCTTCTTACAGGGGCTACTGTAAGCTCTTGGAGGATTGGCTACATTAGGAGTGTGTCGCCTAATATGCAAAGAGTTCCTGCTACAAAAGAGCTCTGGGTGGACTGGTGGGCTCCTGGACTCACACAAGGCTTGGCTGTCATGGTGGTCATGTCCTCCTCCACCACCAGGGGGCTTTTATTTTCCCTCGAAAAATGGCAAATAAATAGCATTATATCGATATAACAGTATAACGATATGCGCTCCAGATTCTTTGGATCCTCATCTGACATTTCTGAAAAGTAAGTAGCTGGGAATGAAAGCTGGGAATTCAGCCCTGATCTGGATAGTCCAGGCAAGCCTGATCTTGTCAGATTCTTGGAAGCTAAGCAGGGTCAACTGTGGTTAGTACTTGAATGGGAGACCTCCTTGGAATACCAGCAAGTCGGGCGGACAAGGGCAGGCTTTGCTCAGCTGTCTCTCTGAATATCTTCCAGAACCCAGTAGGGGTCAGTCCCTAGAGGTCAACATGACTTCCAAGTGCAGAAACACACACACACATACACACACACATATAAGAAGAAGAAAGAAAGCTAGGAATTCAGAGATACATACATATAGTGCTTTTCAGTTGCCAGTTTTTCTTTTAAAGCCCATGATATTCCAAGAGATGAATTGTCATTACTCCCGGAATTTCAGGAATGCTTTGCATTGTTTCAGGTGTCTGTGAACTGACCCAAAACAGCTACATTGGGGTATAATTTTGGCTTAGGTATATCAGAATGTACACCCCTGGCCTTTTCCTCATGGTGGGCTAGGCCATAATAGGGCTGTCCAAGTATGAGTTGTATCTGATTTGGAGGGTTAAAACACCCCTCAGTTTCCCTGACCATCTTCTCTCTCTGTTCGGGTTACTCACCCTTCCCTAGCCCATTGCTAGGACGAGGGATCTGATCTTTCCACTGAGGCTCCACATGGTAAACACAGCAAAACTGAGTCAGTCTTTAAGGTGCCACTGGATTTTTGTTTATTTTTTTCTAGACTATATTAACCCCTCATTATCAGAGAGAGCGAGTATTAGTGATCAGGTGACTACTGAAAATGCCTTGCTCTTAGTGAATGCCAGTCAGGTGTTTCTTCTGTTGGTACCTGGAGCAATGCAGATCTTAATGAGTGGGATATAGGGTTGCCAAATCTGGATTGGGCAGTCCTTGGAGATTTGGGGGTGCAGCCTGGGGAGGGAGGGACCTTAGTGGGGTATTAATGCCATGGAGTCCACCCTCCAAAGCAGCCATTTTCTCCAGGGGAACCGATCTCTGCAGTCTGGAGATTAGATGTAAATAGCGGGAGAGCTCCAGGCCCCACAGGAGGCTGGCCACCCTAGTGGGACAGTATGTATAGGAGCAGGCAACTCCCCACAGGTACTCTTTAGGCAAACTAAGTCTGATTCAAGTTGTGGGGGAGTGAGTGACTGAAACTTGGTATAAGGTTTTTGAAGCCAGTCTTAACTCCTTTCTTCAGGGGGAAAGTTTTAGCTCCTGGTGTTGA
Source organism: Gekko gecko (assembly GCA_029375565.1). NCBI lineage: Eukaryota > Metazoa > Chordata > Lepidosauria > Squamata > Gekkonidae > Gekko > Gekko gecko. Next base: position 67,887,079 of record JAPDNY010000012.1, on the reverse strand, counting down.
GTGTTACAGTTGGACTTCAGTTCATAAAAACATCAGGAGAGCCCAACCCGATCAGACCCAATGTCGAGCACCATGTTGATGTGTCTAGTTGTGGCTAGCTGGATATAATCCTTAAGAAAGGCTGTTAAGCATGGCATAGTGGTTGTAGTGTGAGACCAGGGTCTAGGAGCCTTGGATTCAAGTCTACCCCATTCACCTGTGAAGGCCACTGGGTTATCTTGGGCCAGTCACTCTCTCTCAAACTAGCCTACGTCACAAAGTTGTTGTGAGGATAAAAGGGGGACGGGAGAGCCATATACACTACTCTGAGCTCCTTGGGGGAAGCACGGGATGATAATTTGGATACATAGATGTGAAAGTAAAGTTTTCTGTTGCTTTTGATCCATAGCACCTGAGTATTTGTCAATATACTGCTTCTAAACATGAAGGCTTTGTTAGGTATTGTGGTCGCAAAGGTTCCATTGACAGACCTATCCACCATGAATTGATCCAAATCCTTTTTCAAACCTATTTGCCATCCCCATATCTTGCGGCGGCAAATCTCTCAAGTTAATTTTGCATTGAAAAGCTGGGCTTCGTGAACTTTGCGATACTTCTAAATTATGACTGTCTGTTATTTCACTGAATATCTTGGTTTATAGTCTCATGTCTCTCTCTCTCTCTCTCTCTCTCTCTCTCTCTCTCTCTCTCTCTCTCTCTCTCTCTCTCTTTCAAAGTCCTTGCTCTAAAACAAAGGCTAACAAGAGATTTTTCCGGCTATGTAAGTGGAGAAATGTGGGATGCTTTGTTATTTTTCAAGAAGAAGGGAAATTCTTTATGAAATACGTTTTTTGAAAGAACAGAAAGGTGGGGGTAAGAACAGTTCGACGAATAAGCTTATCTGTCGTACAGTAGCCACGCAGGGTCATGGAGAACAGAATCCAACTGTGTATCTCTTGGCAGAGACGGGGAATTATTTATCGGGCGATGCAGAGATAACTGCGCTGCCCGTGTCTGACTCTTCCTTCTTTGGTCTTGTGAGAGACAAGAAGGAAATTTGCACCGGGTGTGTGTGTGGGGGGAGTCTTGTGAGCTCTCTGGTTTCAGCTTCGGGTGAATTCTATCTCAGATGAGGAGTGTTTCTTTCCCATATTACAAGGTAGCACTATTAGCTCTGCTGTCATGGTGTTCACTGGGGCTCAGAATTTGTCAGACAGGTCTTCCTTTTGATGATTTATGAAAAGAGGGGTGGGGGGAACTCAACACAACCCAGAGGATGGTTCCAGGATGTTTCTGGGATGTCAGATTTCATGTTGTGGCTCTTCTACTGCAGAATTATGGAGCTGGTATGAAAAATTCTGTGTAAGCTCTTCACAGTTTGATGGATGCAAACATAACAAGTAGTGCTTTCATGGCCTGTGGGGGAAGGAGGGATGCCATGTCCTCCGTGGCCACCGGTGTGGGGTGGGGGTGGGAGGGTTGCCAGTTCCAGGTTGGGATACTCTTGGAGATTTGGGGTGCAGCCTGGGAAGGACAGGGACCTCAATGAAGTACAGTGCCATACATAGTCTGCACTCCAAAGCATCCATTTTCTCCAGGGGAACTGGTCTCTATAGTCTGGAGATGAGCTGCGGGATTCCCCAGGTCCTACCTGGAGGCTGGCATCCCTGGAGAAAGGGGGTGGTTGCCTCACCAAAGGAATGTTACTTATCCTCTCTTTGAACTCGTTCGCTGAACAGAGGATGGGTGTGGATGAAACACTGCTTCTGTGTAGGATGGGTATCAAGACAGGGAGTCCTGTGAGGATGTTATGAGACAGGACTTTCTGGTATTTGCACAAGATCCGATGGGAAGGATTCTCCCGATATCTAAAGGTCTTTTGGAAATGAACACCACGTGGTGTGATGTTGGGTTGGGCACACGATCCTTCTTTGAGGCTGCAAAAGAGGAGTATCCAGAAAATGCTGCATACAGGCAAATCCCACCCAACACTCTCATGAACTATACCTTCTGCTCTTCCATAGCCCCCCTTCCTCCAGTAGCAAACTCACATTGGCCCATCCTGCTCTGTCAGTGAAGCTTCAGAGTGAACCACTGTTTCTCCCCTCACCTCCCAGAACTGGTGTTTTTGGGGGGTGTCATAGACATAAGCCAAGATTTAACATCCATAGCTTCCATCTCCGTGAAACAAATCAGGTACGTGAGGCACGGCTTGATGCCAAGGTTGCGTTCCCCACCCACAGAGTTAGGTTGCCAGGTCCTCCCTGGCCACCAGGGGGTGGTGGTAGTGGTGGCTGGGTAGGGTTGCTAAATCCAGGTTGGTAAACTCCTGGAGATTTGGGGGTGGAGCCTGGGGAGGACAGGGACCTCAGTGGGGTACAATGCCATAGAATCCACCCTCCAAAGCAACCATTTTCTCCAGGGGAACTGATCTCTGCAGTCTGGAGATGAGCTCTAATTCTAGGAGACCCTCAGGCCCCACCTAGAGGCTAGCATCCCTAGTAGGCTTGTGTCAACATGTCGTTGCTTTCTGTTCCTACTGGCTCCTAATGAGGTCAGTCTGCCATCTGCAAGGTAGGCAGTGGGCCTTATATGGCTTTTCCATACTCCCATATCTGTGCTGCTGCATCACACTGGACAAGTGCCTTCACTGTTGAAGGGGATGGTTGAAATATACACGACTCAGGAACCTTGCTGTGTTCTAATCAGTGCTTGGCGGGGAGCTCCCTCTGTGCATGCCTCCTTCAGTCCTGCATTGGAAGAAATATAGAATACAAAGGAAATGTTGTCGAAGGATGTCTGTCAATGTTGATGCACTTATTCGTTTATGTTTTTATCATGGTATTGAGCCAAGGAATGGCTCCCAAAGTGCCTTTCAGGAGTCAAAAATCCTGGATAAAGGGAAAATTAAAATTGAACGCAGAGAGGAGAATCTCATCTGGGTGGGATCCAGGCACAATGGAGGAGTGCCTGTCTGTCCACTGATGGCCTCGACAGCAGTTCATAATAAGACCATGTTTTATGCCCTGTATTAGGTCTGTGAGATTATTTCTTGTGATGTCCTGAGGCTAAGATCAACAAACAGAAATGCTGTTGACGCTGGCCGTAAAGATCTTTATTGGTGGCCATCTAGTCCCCAGTAGTCACCTAGTCCCCAGAGTCGGGTCAGGTGGGCTGGGGCCACTGAATCCAATTCTCAGCATGCCACACAGGCTGAGAGCAAGCATTTTCCTGAAGAAGGCAGCTATACTGAAATGATCCAGATGAGTAAGGCAAATTAAGGGATTAAAAAAAATCACACTATTCCTGTCTCACCTGCAAACCTGGCACTCTGCCAGATCTTGATTCAGTTCACACTCATAAGAACATAAGAGAAGCCAATGTTGGATCAGGCCAGTGGCCCATCCAGTCCAGCACTCTGTCACACAGTGGTCAAAAATACCAGGTGCCATCAGGAGGTCCATCAGTGGGGCCAGGACACTAGAAGCCCTCCCACTGTTGCCCCCCACAAGCACCAAGAATACAGAGCATCACTTGCCCCAGAGTCCCTATCTATACCTTGTGGCTAATAGCCACTGATGGACCTCTGCACTCCTAACTCTGCAGTTTGTGTGGTGGGGAGATGGGTTCACAGCCCCAGGGCTGCCAAGATGGGAGGGACTGGGGGAGGGGGGACAGTATTCCAGGGACCCTGGTCACCCTGGGGAACCATGGTGCCAAACAAGTCATGTGATTTGTTTTCATATGCTATTTGAGTCGGATCTGGGTGGTATAAGGCAGGACAAGAAGGAATTATTGTTGGGATACATGGTGGTTATTGGCAACCCTCCCTTCATCAGGTGGCCAACCTCCAAGTGGTACCTGGAGATCTCCTGCTATTACAATTGATCTCCAAATGACCAAGAGCAATTCCCCGGGAGAAAATGGCTCCTTTGGAGGGTAGACTCTACGGCATTATCCCATGCTGATGTCCCTCCCCAAACCCTGCCCTCTGTAGGCTCCACCCTCAAAATTTCCAAGTATTTCCCAACCCAGAGCTGGCAACCCTGTCCCTTACACACACAGATGAAAGGTGAGGTGGGGGTTCCATTTGGATGACCAAGATCTGACATCATCATCCCACCCTCAGGTTGTTTGTTTATTTTTTTATTGGTCAGGGAAAACAATTCTAGCAAATCTGGTCTGCCCATGTCTAGGTCGAGCACCCGCCTCATATATTACATTATGCACACACTCACTCTTGTAGACTGAAGTGACAGCCTTGTAAGTGTGTGAACCTTTGCACTGGCTATTGGCAAAGTCTGTCCATCAAGTGGAATTCCCTAACTGTGGAGGCGGTGGTGGCCATGAGCCTAGGCGGCAATCACTGTGATGCAGCGGCAAAAAGGACCAGTGTAGTCTTGGGGTGTATCATAACATCCAGATCACAAGATGTCATAGTCCCACTGTACACTGCATTGGTCTAGCCCCACCTGGAGTCCTGTGTGCAGTGCTGGGGGCCTCACTTCAAAAAGGATGTGGGCAGAATGGAGCGGGTGCTGAAGAGAGTGATGGGATGATCAGGGGCCTGGAGACCAAGCCCTACGAGGAAAGGCCGAGGAACCTGGGAATGTTTAATCTGGAGAAGAGGAGGTTGAAGGGGGACATGCTTGCTCTCTTTAAGTACTTGAAGGGCCGTCACTTGGAGGAGGGCAGGGAGCCGTTCTTGTTGGCAGCAGAGGATGGGGCTGGTAATAATGGGTTTAAATTATGGTGGTAAAGTACCGGCTGGATATTAGGATTCCCCCCCCCCATAAGAGTAATTCAGCAGTGGAATCGACTGTTTAGGGAGGTGGGTAAGCTCCCCTCACTGGCAGTCTTCAAGCAGCAGTTGGATGAACACTTCTCAGGGGTGCTTTAGGCTGATCCTGCATTGAGCAGGGGTTGGACTAGATGGCCCGTACAACCCTTCCAAAAGCTTCAGCAGAATCGTGGAGGATAGGTCCATTCACGGTCACTACTCTTGGGACTAAAGGGAACCTGCATATACAAAGGAAGCAAACCTCTGAATTCCAGGGCTAGGATGCAGGATTGGTGGGGCACAGGGGAGTGGGGTTCTACGCCCTGTTTGTTTGGCCACTGCATGACACAGGATGCCGGACAAGATAGACCATTTGTCTGATCCAGCAGGGCTATTTTTATGTCCTTATGAGTCTCTACCAAGAAACCTAAAGGAAAAGGGGGGGGGCAGAATGTACCAGGGTTTTTTTTTTTGCTTGGGACATACTCCAATGCCCTTATTGTACTCGGCTCCTGAAACAGCTTTCTTTCTTTCCTTTCCTTTCAGACTGCTCTCCAGTACAGCCAAGCGGTGAACAAAAGCAACCAAGTGAAACTTTACTGTGCTTTTTTGGATTACAGGTACATGACACAGTTGTAAATGAATTCCTCTTTGAAGCTTTTGAACAGAGAATGGAATATTTTTAAAAAATGCATACAGTGACCAAAGAGGCAAGTCTGCACCCCACCCGTCCCCTCCCTATTGGATCCGTGGGAATAGTCAGAATATTGAAATCATAATAAAATGGAAGCAGATTACTCGTCTGTTGTTAGTCTAAGAAAGGGGATTTCTTACATCTGGATAAAAGGAAAGCTGGAACAAATTTCTGAGCAAACCTCACCATAAATCTAATCATACTTTGGAACGGCTCTTGAAACTCCGTTCCCATAGTTGGGCTGAACCGTGTGACAAAACTGATGTTAATACTCAAGAAGGGCCAGAATTTCTTGCTGAAAGGGAATAATGAAAGATTTTGGGTCACTAAACAAAAGTTTTAGGTTATTTTTTTTTCTGGATCATCAAAGACTTGTGCAAAACTTCTCTGGGAAATTCTGCTGGCCTCTACTGGCATTGCTGCATTCCCAGTTCCAAAATTTGGGCAAACTAATTTGCTTGCAGATTAAGCAAGTAATTGTTGCCAGAAAAGAACTGTTGCATTGTCTACCAGGTGTCTGTTCTTGGCGAATGCCACAAAAAAACCAGGGAAAGATCAGAAAAGGCTTGGTTGTTGTTCTTTAACCTGACTATTTACTCATGTCAGGATTTGGACAGCCATTCTTCTCAAACCACACCAAAGCTTGCTGGGGAGAAATGGGAACAATTGTATCAATCATAGGTGTGACTTTCCCTACTGCTAGACTCAAAGTTTGTATGCCCCTCCTCTTTAGACGGTAACATGCAAAGCATCAAATAAACAAGTGACAAGTCTCAGCCCATCTCACCATCTTCACATTTTTAATATAATATGCAAGAGTAGCATGATACATATAACAACTGTGCAACAGAACTGGATTATAGAATCAAATAAGCAGTGTGACAGTATAATATATACAATGAACAAAGCAATGGAAGCTACACAGAATTTCATAGGCATGGACCGTGACCCTGTTCTTTTTTATATAAAAACAGTCCTTAAAACAACCGTATAAGGTAGGTTGATATTATTATCCCCAACTTGCAGATGGTGTGTTACTGAAACAAACTATGGCACTATGCACTACATTTTTGACAGACATTTGTTTGTTTGCTTACTTACTTAAAAAAAAGCAATACATTAGACTACTATATAGTACAACATCCATGAGATAAGATTTGAAAAGCTAAACAAGGTTCAGTCTCTCTCTCTCTCTCTCTCTCTCTCTTCACTAATTCTTTAGATTTGTTTCTATTCCAGAAAGTAATAAAGGGAGACCAGACTTGAACACATGAATCTGCCGTATACTGAACCAGGCTCTTGGTCCATCAAAGTCAGTATTGTCCATTCTGGCCAGCAGCTGCTCTCCAGGGGCTCGGGCAGGGGCCTTTCACATCACCTCGTACTTGATCCCTTTAACAGGAGATGCCAGGGACTGAACCTGGGACCTTCTACATGCCAAGCAGAGGCTTTGCCAGTGAGCCATAGCCGCTCCCTAAACTTATCCTATGCATTTCTGTGTCCATCCCAGTACTTCTTGTATGCATATATTTTCCCCATCTCGCCATCTTCACAAATAAACACACCTGATGTAAACAGATTCCGTGCATATTTACTCAAGTTCTCTGTTGTTGACTTTTGTCATGGAAACAGCAATTAGAAGAAGTACTCAAGTAATTCTCGTGGTGCTCAATGGAACAATAGAATCATAGAGCTGGAAGGGATCTCCAGCGCCATCTAGTCCAACTCCCTGCACAATGCAGGGAATTCACAAATCCCTACCCCCCACACCCCCAGGGCCCCCTGTTCCATGCCCAGAAGATGACAGAAAACCTCCAGGATCCTTGGCCAAACTGGCCTGGCCTGGAGAAAAATCGCTTTCTGACCTCAGCATGGCGATCAGCATTTCTCTGAAGCGTGTAAGAAAGGACCACAAGAACTAAGCACTGAGGCAACCCTCCCTGCCCTCCCTCTCATGATCTGCCTAAGTTCACAGAATCAGCAGTGCTGTCAGATGGCCCCATAGCCTCTGTTTGAAAACCTCCCAAGGAGGAGAGCCCACCACCTCCCAAGGAAGCCCGTTCCACACTGAGGAACCACTCTGACTGTCAGGAAGTTCTGCCTAATGGTTAGCCGAAAACTCTTTGGATTTGATTTCAACCCGTTGGTTCTGGTCTGACCTTCTGCAGTTTGCCAGCGACAAGCCTGCATTTGCTCCCCTACCCCACTGTGCCTAGGTGCTGGGGCTTGAACTGTCACTCCAATGGGGCCATTTGAGGGTCACATGCATGGTTCTCTTCTCTTACCTACGAGGGGGAAAATGCTGGGACTCCACGGCAGCTAATGGCTCAAACAGGCACAGAGTGGCACATCTGGACAAAGCCTGGGCAATCAGACCACATGGCAAGCCTAGGTTTTCAAAACCCTCCGAGTCTCTCTCGAAATAGCTACCAATGTTTCACCCAAGCAGGACACCTCCTGACACACACACACACACCCAATGAACCATAAAGCTTTTAAGAGTCAGGCACTACTGCACTGGTAACTGGGGCTGTTATATTTTTAATGGATGAAAACTCAGTGCTTTAAACAGATTCCCAGGAGGCAGGAGAACAAGAGATAAAGGTTTGTCTTGACAGCTATTTCCTCTTTCTCTCCTGTTGTCATAGAAGCAGCTGTCTTGCTAGGGAGTTGTAGCTTAGTGACTGAGCACCTGTACCTAGGAGGTCTAAGGTTCAGTCTCTGGCATCTTGATACAGGCTTTCCATAGGGTTGCCTACTCAAGTTTGGGAAATTCATAGCGATTTGGGAGAGAGCAGAGTTATGAGAGGGTCTGCGGCTCAGTGTTAGAGCATCTGCTTGGCATGCAACAGTATAGGCTGGTATAGATGGAACAGTATGTCTGGGGCAGTGGTGCTCGGTCTTCTTGGTTCTTGGGGGGCGACAGTGGGAGGGCTTCTGGAATTCTGGCCTCTTGACGGCACCTGGGTTTTGGCCACTGTGTGACACAGAGTGTTTGACTGGATGGGCCTGATTCAACATGGCTTCTCTTATGTACTTATGTTCTTAGGTCCCAGGTTAAGAACATAAGAACATAAGAGAAGCCAATGTTGAATCAGGCCAATGGCCCCTCTAGTCCAACATTCTGTGTCACACAGTGACCAAAAATACCAGATGCCATCAGGAGGTCCAACAGTGGGGCCAGGACCCTAGAAGCCCTCCCACTGCTGCCCCCTCCAGCACCAAGAATAGAGTGCATCACCTACCCCAGACTGAGAGTTCCTATCTATATCTTGTGGATAATAGCCACTGATGGACTTCTGCTCCATATGTTTATCTAATTCGCTCTTGAAGCCATCCATGCTTGTAGCTGCCACCACCTCCCGTGGCAGTGAATTCCATGTGTTAATCACTCTTTGGGTGAAGAAGTACTTTCTTTTATCTGCTCTAACCCGACTGCCCCACAATTTCATTGAGTGTCCACGAGTTCTTGTATTGTGAGAAAGGGAGAAAAGTACTTCTTTCTCAACCTGCTCTATCCCATGCATAATCTTATAAACCTCGATCATGTCACCCCTCAGCCATCGTTTCTCCAAGCCAAATCCCCCACATCTCCTGTAAAAAGGATCAGGTGGTAGGTGATGTGAAAGCCCTGGAGAGTTGCTGCCAGTCTGAGCAGACAATACTAACCTTGATAGACAGATGGTCTGATTCAGTATAAGGCAGGTTCTTGTGTGAGTTTGGGGACGGAAGGGAGCTCAGAAGGTGACGTGATGCCATGGAGTCCACCCTTTGAAGCTGCCATTCCCTCTCAAGTCTGGAGATCAGTTGTGCTTCTGGGAGAATTCCAAGCCCCTGCCAGAGGCTGGCAAACCGAGGCCTTTCCAGGAGCAGGGACAGAGAAAAGCTCTGATGGAGAGTCATTACCAAACAGAGTGGACAGCTCTGAGTGTGACGGACCCATGGTTTGACGCAGCTCTGAATGTTTTCATATGCTTCTTCTGGTTCTTACAAAGCCAGTTTGGTGTAGTGGTCAGGAGCGCCAACTTAATCTGGGGGAACTGAGTTTGATTCCCCACTCCTCCACATGCAGCTGCTGGTGTGGCCTCAAGTCAATCACAAGTCTCCAAGCTGTTCTCTCAGGAGCAGTTCTTGAAAGAGCTCTCTCGGCCTTGCCTACCTCACAGGATGTCTGTTGTGGGGAAGGGAAGGGAAAGGAGATCGTAAGGCGCTCCGAGACTCCTTTGGGTAGTGAAGGGCGGGGTATAAATCCTCTTCTTCTTCAGAAACAGATGGCTAACTAAATTCTGGTCTGGTATACATCACACATAAGAAAAAGGGTGAATAGATTTCCCGTTATATGCCGCTGCTCTCAGAAATACAGTGGAAGATAGAACAGGCAGCAGGTAAGGGGAAAGATCTTTCTCTAAGTGAGGCCTTTGAGAGCCACTGCTCATGAGAGTGGACAAATATGAGATGGACCCAAGGAGTAACTGATTGAGGGCAGCATCATACATTCGACCCTGAGTATGAGCTCACATGCTCTGTGGGAAACGTGGCGGCATTGCGTTGGAGGCCACTTGACACTTCGCAATCACACTTCTTGTTCCTGTTTCACACTTTGGACAACAGAAAGACACACACACACCCCGAATGTGGCACTGGCAAGTCCCGCTGGAGTTTGGCCAGTGGCCCCGTAGCTGATTGTACTATGGCAGCAGAACAGCCCTCCGATGGTGGCGGCGGGCAATTAGTTGGCAGCTAATTTGCGCATCAAATTGCCGGTAATGAATAGAGTGTGCATAGAGTTTGCATAACATATGGTGGACGTCAAGCCCCACACTTCTCTTTATTTGGAAAGACTTTTATGGATCATTTGCACAATCGAGATTTAAAGGCTGCCTTCCAAGGGTTCATGTTTTGAGACAGGAGCACCTGTTCCTGTAAACTGAGCTGAAAATGCTGTTTTGACCACACCGTCGCCCAAGCAGAAGGCTCAGGGCTGCGGGCAAGGAAGCCGGAGGGGGGCTCTTAAGCCGCCGCCTGTTGCTATTGGAACTGCCAAGTGCCAACCACAACAGGCACCGGGCCACTTCTTTACCTTTGAGCCTCCGGATAAACCGAGATGCCTTTCTTGCAGCGTGTCTGTCATCCTGACTCATTTAAGTGCTGTTAAAATCCTGTTACATCATACCAGGGAGTTTGCCTTGCTATCACAAGCACCGTGGAGGTCTGAGGGACGTTAGCACACCAATGACAGGGTCCCGTCCTTCTGGAACCTTTTCGCTTTGGGGGCAGTTTTAATGATGGGAAAGTTGTCCTGAGATTGCTCTTCTTTCTTTTCTTCCACGAGCTCCGTAGGGGCCTGCCTCTTCTGATTCAAAAGCCCCTTTCTTCCCCATTTGAAACTTCAATGGCAAAACTTCACCTGCATATTTATGGCAGATTCCTGTTGTGTTAACTTGATGAATAAGCTTCTGAAAAGATTCCCCCCCTGCCTTTTTTTTTTCTTCTTGTTTTGCTTTGAGATGATATTTGAGTTTGTTAAATTTTAGGCAGTTTTCAAAGTAACTCTCCCCCTCCACCCCCCCCAAACTGTAGTTTCAATTATCCGTGTTTAACACACAGGGTAAAGGTAAAGGTTCCCCTGCTCGAAAGCCAGTCGAATCCGACTCTAGGGTTGCGGTGCTCATCTCCGTTTCCAAGCCGAAGAGCCAGCACTGTCCGAAGACGTTTCCGTGGTCATGTGGCCGGCATGACTAAACACCAAGGCGCACGGAACGCTGTTACCTTCCCACCGAAGTGGTACCAATTTATCTACTTGCAATTTCTTGCTTTCGAACTGCTAGGTTGGCAGGAGCTGGAACTAGAGACGGGAGCTCACTCCGTCTTGCGGCACCTGGGTCTCGAACTGCTGAACTACTGACCTTCCACAGCCTGCAGTTCAGCGTCTTAACCACTTGAGCCACTGCAGCTCCTGGGAATAAAATGAAAATAAAACCGTATCTGATTTGCAGCAACGGCAGTGGCGTCTGGTCTAACGAAGGCTGCGTGCGAGAGGATGGCGACCTCGGCTACTCCATCTGCTTGTGTAACCATCTCACCAACTTTGCCATTTTGATGCAAGTCGTCCCAATAAAGGTAAGGCAAACTATAGGCCCCCGGGAAGAAGTTCTCTACCAGGGTTGGGCTGACCAGTTTTCTGCCATCTTCCTTTCTTTTGTTTGGCTAGAATCCCCACGACCTACCAATGTAGGTCAAATTGCAAAGTGGGGGGTACCTATTTGGGAAGTGTAAATTGTAGACAGCAGCTCTGGCTTCCAGTTTTGCAAGACCTTGGGCAAGATTCCCTTCCGTGTTCCCCACCCAAGTCACTCCACACGAGAGAGAGTGTGCTGTAGTGGTTAAAAGGGGCGGACTCTGATCTGGAGAACTGGGATTGATTCCCCACTCCTCCTCCACAGGAAGCCTGCTGGGTGATCTTGGGCCAGTCACAGTTCTCTCACAGCTCTCTCAGCCCCACCTACCACCTGAGGTGACTGTTGTGGGGTAAAGAAGGGAAGGCGATTATAAGTCACTTTGAGACTCCGTAAGGTAGAAAAAAGTGGGGTATAAAAACCAGCTCTTCTTCTTCATGTGCACTTCCAGGCTTGCACATCCTCTCAAGCATATCTTCATCTCTTTCTCGGAGCTCTGCTGGGGACTAGCGGAGCTCAGAGGAGACAGTGGGGTTTGAGGCATGCAAAAGATTCATGCTCTGTGCCTTTATCCAGGGGCCACTAAGTAAAGGTAAAGGTTCCCTTGCTCGAAAGCCAGTCGAATCCGACTCTAGGGTTGCGGTGCTCATCTCCGTTTCCAAGCCGAAGAGCCAGCGCTGTCCGAAGACGTTTCTGTGGTCATGTGGCCGGCATGACTAAACACCGAGGTGCACAGAACGCTGTTACCTTCCCACTGAAGTGGTACCTATTTATCTACTTGCAATTTCTCGCTTTCGAACTGCTAGATTGGCAGGAGCTGGAACTAGAGACGGGAGCTCACTTCGTCATGCGGCACTCTCAGGTCTCAAACTGCTGAACTACTGACCTTCCACAGCCTGCAGTTCAGCGTCTTAACCGTTTGAGCCACCACAGCTCCTGCCAGGGGCCACTGCCAGCAGCAAATAGGAGATCGCCCCAGAGGCTCTGCATTGACTTCCTATTTCTGAAAGGAGCATACTGGCCAAATGCTTCTGATGTATCCAGGGCCTTCTGCCATTCTTCAGCCTTGGCAAGATGCTCAACCATGTTGACCACTGCTGGAGGCTTAAGTATTCTGTGTTCCATGATCCCGCACAGGTGGTCATACTTGCAAATATCATAAATGCCTCACTGGATCAAATCGAGGTCCACCCAGTACAGAATTCTTTGGAAGAATCATTGCAACCCACGGGCACTAGGTGATGCAACAGAAATTGACTACTGATTTGCTTCTCATTATTATCTTCCCACCCCTGTTCTATACTAAACACATATGAACATGCCATAGTGTTTGGCTCGGCCTCTATGCAATTGTGTGTGTGATGGGGGGGGGGAGCAAAGTGCAGATGAGAAGGTGGCAACCAATAACAAGTTCCTTTGTTGCTCAGACACATTCCTGGAGATTTGGGAGTGAAGCCTGGGGAGGGTGGGTTTTGTGGAGGGGAGGGAGCTCAACAGGGTATAATTGCCATAGAGTTCAGCCTCTCCAGGGGATGAAATCGCTGTAGTCTGGAGGTCAGCTGTAATTCGGGGAAATCTCCAGCCCTCTCCTGGAAGCTGGCAACCAACTCAGACATGTATGACCTGGTGAGGTATTGCCTGACCTGTTCTGGTCTGTCAGTGCAAAGAAACTTTCTTGGCTGGCGAGGCTTATGTCCCTAGAGTTCCGTTCTTCGGCCCGAGCCAATTGTGCGGCCACAGGCTCTATCCTTGCAAGGTCACTGGTCCAAGGCCTGTTGCTTCCTGGTGTTTGATTGGGCAGCACTGCCTTGCTAGCCTTAACTGACCTGTTTTGAAGGCTTAATTGCATAAATCCACCTGAAATGCATTTGGAGCACTGCAGAGGGAAGGCAGCTAGAGCAGGCTTGGTTTGGAGTGGAGAACTGATGCCAGCCTCCAAGGGGCACCTCAAGAATCCTCCAGAATCACAGTTCATCTCCAGACTACAGAGACCAGTTCCCCTGGAGAAAATGGATGCTTTGGAGGGTGGACTGTATGGCGTTGTACTCCACTGAGGTCTCTTTGTCCTCCCCCAGGCTCCACCCCCAAATCTCCAGGAGTTTCCCAAACTGGATCTGGCAGCCCTACCACCCCCACCCCCTGCTGGGGACCTGGCAACCCCATATCCCCTCTGCAGAATTTTACTCCATATCTCCATCCCAACTCCATTTTTTCCCTCTCTAGGAAAAGCCATAATGCCTATACAGTGAGGCTGATATTCTTTGAATCCTTACTTCGGTAAAAAGCTCCCTGCCTATAGACAACTCACACACCAGGACAAGAGTGCTCTAAGTATTACCCCTTGATGGGCTAGTTAAGGGCGGGCACAGAGCTTTTGACTGAGAAGGGGGCATCTGAAGTTGCAATTCCTTCCCTGCAGTTTGACAGCAGTCTGGTCCAGAAATCTACCATCCTGCATCAAGTGTAGAATGACTCAGAATCTATGCCCTGGGGAGTGATCCCACTTAAACACATTACAGATTGATTAATGTTCTGTTGACCTATCAATGGCGACCGAGCTCTAAGAAATTAGCAGTGGGTGGTATCAGAAGATTGGAAGACAGTGTGCTTTTTTTTTTTGGGGGGGGGGGAGAAATAGCCACGTTGCATCCAAAGGCCCATGGATTACACAAGTGCCGGGCTTCGTATTTCAGCATTGTGTAATACTCTGCCATTGGGGGATCCAACTCTTGATTTCCTTTGTCAGCGACCTTGGAGCAGATTGGCCTTGCTCCTCATGCAGAAGGGGGCATACAATTAACACAGAAAGCTGGAAGCAGGAATAGATGGTGGTTCCCAGCCTTCAGGGGGCTTTGCGTTCCAGCATTTTCTTGCTGTGTGCATTTCTCCTCACAGAGTGTTCTGACCCAGCACCTGCCCCCGTTGCCAGTGTTTGCATAGTTCCCCAAATTAGTTTGCCTCAGGAGAGCTCTTTTTTTGTTTTTGTTTTTGAGACAAACACCCCCCCCCAGTGATTAACCCTCTTTCCCTTTTTAAATCCTGATTGCTGTAGGGATACAGATGTTAGCGTTCCTCCCCCTGGCTGTGTTGGGTGAATTCCCATTCTGGGTTGCCTGTTATGTGTAAAGACTCAGGGCTGGAATCTGTCAAAGAAACCAGACAGGCTTTCTCAGTTTTTGAACAAAGATGGCGGGCGGCTTCCTTTTCCCTAAGGAGTTGTCCCTGTTCAAGCCCTGAGAGAGACTGTCAGATTTGTTAATGAATCCCAGTTCTGAATTTTCAAACATAAGGAATGACTGGTGAGGAAGAACAGGCTACCTGGAGGGTCACTGAGTGAGGAGATGACCTTTAACCTCTGGTCTTTTGTTTAGATGACGTGAGGAGTGGTTTCTTCGGTAGGCATAAATGGCTCGAAGATGTTTTCTGATTAGCATCAATGTTAGGGTTGCCACCCCATGTGCTGGAGACGGACAGGAGGCTTGAGGGCGGGGAAATTCAAACTGGCGTCATCCTGAGGACATGACGTCACTTCCGGCATGACCCTGGAAGTGATGTCATCGAGTCATGGCAACCTGCTAGGATTCCTGGGGGCCACGCTGGAAGTGACATCACGCTGTCAGAGCAATGACAATTTTCCAAGCATTTTCCCCCTTTTCGCCCTTTGGCTGCCAACCGATGCCTCCCACCAGCAAGCCCCATTGCCCAACTCGGCTCAAAGCAGTGGCAGGAGACAAATGAAATAAAAAATAGCAGCACTCCTGAATGATCAGTTTTACCATAGAGTTTCTGGCAGTTTCTAGAATTACCCCATGTCACTTCTGAGTCTTACCCGGAAGTAACATAGCAACATCAGCGATGTTGTCAACATTACACACATCACACACACACACACCCGTCCTCATGTCTTCACCCCTAGCTTTCCCTTGGTCTGGCAATCCTACTTGGAAGTCCAGTGGGAGAAAACCGGCAGCCCTCATTGATGGCTGGTGGCTCCTATGTCGTGGGCATGCCTGTTAGCCAGTTCAGTGACTGAGGTCAGCATCCGATCTTGAAAACCCAGTCTCAGGCTGGTCACTAAGGCAGGTCCTGTTCAAACCCTAGACTCCCTGCTGCCACATACAGCAACATGGCAACAACTTAGGGTTGCCAGCCTCCAGATGGGGCCTGGAGATCTCCTGCTGTTACGACCGATCTCCAGATGACAGAGATCAGTTCCCCTGGAGAAAATGGCCACTTTGGAAGGTGGACTTTATGGCCTTATACCCCACTGAAGTCCTTCCCCTCCCCAAACCCTGCCCTCCTTAGGCCCCACCCCCAAATCTCCGGGTGTTTCCCATCCCAGAGCTGGCAGCCCTCGTGATAAAGCCACCACACCCGCTCTTTGCTCAGAAATTCTGCTTGGATTCGTTATGTCTCTGCACACTTGAGCGTGCCAGTCTGGTGTTACGAATTGGCCTTTTGAGAGGAGTCGTGCGCAGAGCCTCGAAGCCCAGAAGCTGTCGAGGGAAGCGCCGCTAAGGATCCTTTGATGGATTTGTAGGTCCGTTAAACCGCACTTTATAATTCCAGCCCAGATTTAAGATAGGAGCGCCTGAGACATGCCTGCCTTATGGGAAGACTTTTATGGCACACGAGGAACTTAAGGAATGGAAAACTCCAAGCAGGCAAACATTTCTTCACTGCTCCTTTGTTTTTATAGCCTCCTTCTTGTTTGGCTGGCGAGGCAGATTAAACCGCCCAATTACTCGTGTTTCATTCTCCAGTGTCTTTCCAAGAAATTTCCTAAAGAGCCCGATGGCCGTTTCACAACGTTAGAGCAGGAGATATTTATTCAATACCTTCTGTTTCCCTTGGTCCAGCAACGGTCTGTTGGGGGAATAATATAAAAACATGAGTTATAAGTGTGCAGAAGTATTTATTTGCCTTTGGGGTAATCATGTATGTGGATGTGTAGGATTTTTTAAATATATATATATATGTGTGTGTGTGTGTGAGTGTGTGAATTCATACTTGGTGCACTGTGATTCATATCAGTCACGTTTATGCGTGTGGGGTTTTGTTTTTTTTGAAATATTGTTATTAGTTTTTAAAGATAGAAAGAAAGAGACAGCAGCTACAAAAAGAGAGAAACTAACACACAACAAATATGGAGCATGTACTCATAGTAACTGCTTAAATTTAACATAGGTGGATAGAATCGTCCTCATATACACCTGAACCAGTTTAACTACTTAACATATAGAGCTTTTACTTTGATAATTACTTTGATAGTTTTCCAATTCATCTGTAAAATCTTGACCAGTGTTTATGTGTGTGTTATATGTAGGGTTGCCAATCTCTTGGAGATCTCCTGGAATTACAAATCATCTCCAGGTGACAGAGATAGGTTCCCCTGGAGAAAATGGCCACTCTGGAAGGCGGACTCTATGGCATTATACCCTGTTTAAATACCTCCCTTCCCCAAACCCCACCCTCCTCAGGCTCCACCCCCCAAACCTCCAGACATTTCCCAACCCAGAGCTGGCAACCCTAGTTATATGCCATAAATCCCTTCTGATTTATGGTGACCCTATGATTTAATGACTTCCTAAGCATCTTAGCCTTACTGAGGTGTTGCAAACTGAAGGCTGTGGTTTCCTTTATCCAACTCATGTTGGGTCTTCCTCTTTTCCGAATGCCTTCAACTTTTCCTGGAATTATTGTCTTTTCCAATGAGTCTTGTCTTCTTATGGTTGACCAAAATGTTTATCTGTGCCTTACTGCAATTTATTTGATGTGCACAATACATTACACAAGTCGGTGTTATGGACATATTAGCATTCCCCATATGGGGCATAACGAATCCCAATTTACGTTTTACATTCTGAGTCCCATAGCTGTCCTCGGTGTTTGGCATTTCTGTGTTGTTTTGACCACTGTGTGACATAGAGTTTTGGCCACTGACCTGATCCAACATGGCTTGTCTTATGTTCTTAGACCTGAGCAGGGACTCTCCACCATTTTTAAGACAGCAAGTGCCAGTGAGGTCGCTGAATTAGCATGCTGCACTACAAATAAGATTATAACCCCATGGCACCTTAAACCCTAACAAAGTTATTGTAGCATAAACTTTGGTTTACTGCATCTTCACCTGACCAAGTGCACCTTCTCTGCATCAGACAGAACAAGTGCGCGACAGTAAATCCATTAGATTTTAAAGTGTCCTGGGACTCTTTTTTGTCTTAGACAGTAAGTGACAACACTTTAATTTTCTTTTTAAGTTGGAAGCCTGGCTTGAAATAAAATACTGTGGACGGCATACGCCTTGTGTGTTGAGTGGCATCAAGTCACTTCTGATTTATGGGGACCCTATGAATTAATGACCTCCAAAATATCCTCTCATTAATGGCCTTGCTCAGGTCTTACAAACTGAAGGTCATGGTGTCTTTGAGTCAATCCAACTCATATTGGGTCTTCCTCTTTTCCTGCTGCCTTCAGCTTTTCCTAGCCTTGTTTTCTTTTCACGTGACCAAAGCACAATAGCCTCCGTTCAGTCATTTTAGCTTCTAGGGAGAGTTCAGGCTTGATTTGATCTACAGCCTACTTATTTGTCTTTCCGTCAGTCCACGGCATCCAAAAAACTCTCCTCCAATACCACATTTCAAATGAATAATCTTTCTTTCAATCAGTATTTCCTTATATTATATAATATGTGGAATGTATGTTTTATTTATTATTTTTCTCTCACCCTTTCTCCAGTGAGCTCAGGGGTGGTGCATTCTTGGTTCTCCTCTACTGTATTTGCACAACAATCCTGCAAAATAGGGTTTGTTGAGTGAGTGTGACTAACTTATGGCCACCTAATGAGTTCCATAGGGATTTGATCCTGGGTCTCCCCACCCGCCCCGTTCCGGACAAGCATTCTACCAAATGTGCCATGCTGGTTACACCTCTAGATTATAGCTATCACCAGGACATCGCTAAGGGAATTTGTGACTGCCACAGGTAAAAAAAAAATGATATAAAAAAATCTGCAACGTTTTGTACCAGACATTAGATTTTATACAGAGTACATATAATTCTGTACGTGCAGAATGGGAGAAGGGAACTTGTTCCGATAGTAAATCAAGAGAATGTTTACAACTCAAGGCAATTAAATAAAACTTGTGGTATGTGACTGAACTTTTTTTTTTTGTTTCATGCTACTTAAATAAACATTCTTGTTGCTTTTTTGGACAGGAAAAAAATACCTCAGTTTAACCCCCCCCTTTAAAAAAACGACTGCATGGGAAAACAGGTGATGGTTTTTATAAGAAGGACAGAGATACTGTTGCTTCTGATAATACATCTGTTTCTTTTCTCCCACTGTGGTCTCGGGCCAAACAGGTCTTGTGGGTTTTTGAAGCACTGCAGCACTAGAGAAACCTGCAAGAACTATTTAGTCAGGCCAGTAACCGGAGGCATGTGGGCACCATCATTAACAGTGGTTCTGTCATGCGTCCTTAGATACTCCAAAGGGCAAAGTAAAGAAGATTAATGACTGGCTCCTCCTGACATCTCCAGGCGTCTCAAAAAGCAGCCTCTGGGTCCCAGTTTGGATCAGAGGGCCTGTAGCAGTGCTTTTTCCTAAAAAAAAAAAAAAAAACATTTTCAGTTTTGTTCTCCCTCGTTTGAATCAAACCATGATTCTTTATTTACTACATGTTGCTTTATTCTGCCTTGTACTGAATTCCCCCCTCCCCAAATGTATGCATTTTCTGGCATGATTTGTACATCAGTATATCAGCCTGATATTTATATGTATAAATGATATACATTGATGTGCATTATACCTAGATCATATATATATATATATGTTTCAGAGCATGTCAAGTTCAGCACCTTAAACACCAAGATTTTGGGGGAGTGGTTGGTTGGTATTCGTATGTGTGTGCATGTGTTTGTGCACCTGGAAGTCATGGCGACCTCTCGTGACTGACCCCCTACTGGGGACCTGGCAGATATTCAGAGTGGCGGCCGAATAAAGCCTGCCCCTGCCTCCCAACTGCCAGTATTCCAAGGAGGTCTCCCATCCAAGTATTTGCCAGAATTGACCCTTCTTAGCTTCTGAGGTCTGATGAGATCGGACTGGCCTGGGCTATCCAGGTCAGGGCTCGACCAACAAGATTTTTGAGGTACCAGCTTTTGAGTTTTAAAGCTCTCTTCATCAGACACAAGTAGAAATGGAGATTCCCCAAGCCTTTGTATCACAGTCAGAAGATGGGAGGGGTGTCGCAAAGAAGGGAGTCAGGATGCAGAGGCACAGTGCAAGACGTAATCAGCTTGATTAGAGCAGGGGGGAAATGCTTAGGGGCATTCTGCCCTCTCACCTTCTGAGCAGGATATAAAGACTCAGGAATCTCCATTCCTACTTGTACCTGATGAAGGGAGCTCTGACTCTTGAAAGATCACACCCTGAAAATCTTCCTGAGATTACACCCCGAAAAAATCTTGAGAGCCAGTGTGGTGTAGTGGTCAAGAGTGGCAGACTCTAATCTGGAGAACCGGGTTTGATTACCCACTCCTCCACATGCAGCCAGCTTCAGGGTGACCTTGGGTCAGCCACAGTTCTCCCAGAGCTCTCTCAGCCCCACCCTACCTCACAGGATGTCTGTTGTGGGGAGAGGAAGGGAAGGTGATTGTAAGCCACTCTGAGACTTCTTCGGGTAGTGAACGGCAGGGTAAAAAAACAATGCCTGATCCTCCTGCTCTTCTGCTCCTCCTCCTCCTCCTCTTCTCCTCCTCCTCCTCCTCCTCCTCCTCTAAGGTGCTACTGGACTGGAATATATTCTCTCATATATACTCATATATACTCATATATACTCTGTGCGTGTGTGTGTGTATAGGATTATGAAGAGGGTTTGCTAACTGCAGGAACATTAGAAGGCCTCTGATTTTTTTTTCCTTGTTGAATCTTCCTAAAACCCCGTCCTCAAACGGAGAGGGGAGGGCAGCCATTCTTAAGCCGTCAGGTCCCAGGCTTCTCCCAGTCAAAAGGCCCAGCAGGAAGATCCTCACCTGCAGACAGAATACGGCCAGCCCTTGCCTTTTGTATGTTGTTTCAAGCACCGGCCGAACAGCTGGCGACCGCATTCTCCAGCGGATCAAAAGAAGACCACTTCTTAAACAAGTACATCTTAGGCTCCGCAGGGGGCTCTTCTTTAGACCTGTTTCTCGGTGGGGTTTTACTCTTATGTAACGCTTTCTTTTAAGACAGCTTGATTATGAAGTCTTTAAAATAACCCTTTTATCCATGATCCAGTAGAAAAGATAACGTTACCTATTTTGGGGGGGCTGGTCAACCCAACCCAATGGGCGGTAGAACGGTACCGTAACCCCGAAAAGCAATGCAAAAGCTAACACCAACCAGGTAAACCCAACACGTTCTTTTGATCTCCATCAGGGGAATCTACAAAACGTATAAAAACAAAATATACATCGATGAAGAAATTCATTAAAAATGGGGATTGATTTATGTTGGAGCCGTTTATGCTTACTCAGTAAAAGAAGCCAGGGCCCTCAGTTTGCAAGACCTGAGCAAGGCTATAGGACATTTTGGAGGTCATTAATTCATACAGTTTCCATAAGTGGGAAGTGACTCGACGGCACTCCACACACACATACACACTCTTATGCTGCTTATATATTAGCTCCAGAGAGCCAGTTTGGCAGACTCTAATCTGGAGAACTGGGTTTGATTCCCCACTCCTCCTCCACATGAAGCCTGCTGGGTGACCTACGGCCAGCCACAGTTCTCTCAGAGCTCTCTCAGCCCCACCTGCCTCACAAGGTGCCTGTTGTGGGGAAGGGAAGGAGATTGTAAGCTGCTCTGAGACTCTGAGTGAAGGGCAGGGTATAAATCCAACTCTTCTTCTTCTCTTGGAAGCTAAGCTGGGTTGGTCCTGGTTAGTGCTTGGATGGGAGACCACCTAGGAAGCCCGGGGTTGCTGTGTAGAAGCAGGCAATGGCAAACCACCTCTGAACATCTCTTGCCTTGCAAACCCCATGTGAGGTCGCCATAAGTCAGCTGCGACTTGGCGGCACTTTCCACCACCGTTGTAACAGTTCCTGTGGGTAAGTGGGGACAAGGGGTGGGGCCAAGTCTCAGTGGCAGGGCATCTGATTTGCATGCCAGACTCCCCAAGTTCAAGGTGGGTACTAGCCACGTTAGTCTGTCTGTAGCAGTAGAAAAGAGCAAGAGTCCAGGAGCACCTTAAAGACTAACAAAATAAGTGGCAGGGGAGGAGCATTCGTGAGTCACTGCTCACTTCTTCAGATACCAGTGACTCAGCAATGACCCCCTAAAAACTCATCCCCTACCACATGTTTTGTGAGTCTTGAAGGCGCTACCAAACTCTTGCTTTGTTCTGCTATCCCAAGTTCAGTCCTTACCATCTCCAGTTAAAATGATCCAAGAGTAGATGATGTGAAAGACCTCTGCCTGAGATTCTGCAGACCTACTGTCAGCCCAGGTATTGAGCTTGATAGACCAGTGCTCTTTCTGACTCAGTGTAAGGTACCTTTCAGAGTTCAAGCCCCCACAACACAGTCACCGCAGACAGAATGTAGTGTGGCCTAGTGCCCAAATGGTGTGGTATTGGTAACATGTTGGTGTTGCGTGGGATGTTACAACCTGCTGAAAACATTTGTTTGGAATGAAAAAACTGTGCAGCTGGTCCCATGCACCCAGATGGGTTTCCAGTTTATGTTTCTCTAACGAGAGCCCCCGAGGTTTTCAGGCAGACCAGCTTTGAAGCGAGAGGGATGCTCTAAATATGGCACGGGGATTTTCCTGTTCAAAGAAAACAAGTCCAAAATCTCACCAAGTTTTTTTTTGGGGGGGGCATGCCTGAAGGAGCTCTTTAATTCCAGCCCTTCTCTTGAATCTTCTTTCCATGCTTCCAAGATGACATCCAAAACCGCGTCTGACTTGCAAGCAGATGGCCGTGGCAGACGTATTATTTCTGTAGAATTTCAGAAACAGGACAGCTGTAACAATTTGTGGCCAAAACCACAGGAAAACACTCAAAGGTACTGCAGAAGACTTAGTTTGATGTCCTTTCATGTTTTAAAAAACAAACAAACCAAAAAAAACCAAGTTGTCCACTATTTTCCGACTGGCTGCACCTTTTCAAGGGTATTTTTTCTTCTTCTGTAACTCCTAGAACAGGTGGTTCTTCCTAATTTCGTGTCAGAGCAAAAAAGCCTCTTGCTGTCTTTCTTCAAATAAGAATCAGACATCTCTGTTTAAAGAGCTGCGGAAGGAAAAGTAGGGTTGCCAACTTCCAGGCAATGGCTGGTGATCTGGGATTACACCTGATCTCCAGGTGACAGAGACCAACTCACCTGGAGAAGATGGCCACTGTGGCAGGTGGACTCTATGGCATTATGCTCCACTAACGACCTTCCCCTCCCCAAACCCCACCCTCCTCATTTTCTCCAAGGGAACCCATCTTTGTAGTCTGGAGAAGAGCTCTAATTCCAGGGGATTCCACAGGTCCCACCTGGAGGCTGGCATCCCTACTCCACCCCCAAAATCTCCAGGTATTTCCCACCCAGAGCTGGCAACTCTCCTCCCCAGGCTGTACCCTCTCAATCTCCAGGAATTCCCCAACCCAGATTTGGCAACCCGACTGGTGAGAGATGAAATATGGCAAGACAGGAACCAGGAAGAAGGGCAGAGCCTCATCTGAGGCTCCCTTACTGAAAGATGCAGCCTTTGTTATGCCTGTTTAAGATTTACAGTAAACCTGCATTCCTTTATGCCCTTATCGTAACTCATTGCCATCTGATATTAGTTTAAGGCAGACACCATCTATCATTTCTAGGCCCTACTAGGGGATGGCAGCTCTAGGAATTAGCAGAAACTCTGTGGTCACTCAGCCTCTCAGTTCCTCTCCCCCAGTCCTCCGCCCCACTCTCTCTGCCTGGCCTACGGAGGTGAGTGGGTGGTATCTAGAGGCAGGGCTTTTTCAGTGGTGGCACCTTGCCTGGAGAATGCCCTCCCACGTGAGGCTCGCTTTGCACCTGCCTTATTCTCCTTAAGTTGCCCGGTGACAACATTTACCCTCCCCATGGCTTCTACTACTGCTGCTTCTTTGGGGGGGCAAACCCTCTTTTCATGCAACCCAAACAGCTGGAAAATGGGAGGTATCAATGAAAGTGCCTCAGGTTCAGGATCGGAACCCCTTGGAACATGAACTTCCCCCAACTCAATGAGCATGCACAATGTGTTTGTGATCACTTCAGCAATAATGCTAAAAGGAAATATTCTGAGAAGGCGCCAATAAAAGGACATTAAAAAAGGCGCTTGTTTTTATTTTTTTATTTTCCCACCCACCCTAAAGCTCCGATTATGTTACAACGTGTTTCAGTTGACGGGATCAAAACGAGGGGGACAGAACGGAGCATCATGGAAGACTTTAGGATCTCGAGCGTGCCGGCTGGCTCAGCCGTCACCAGAGTTTCACAGCCATCGCCGTTTATTTTCGGAAAGTAATATAACAACACTGGACGAATTTACAGCCATGTGGCACTCAGATCCTGGGCCGGCATTGGCCCTGCTAGTGGCGTGATAAATTGGCACCCAGCAAGGCTGACATTATTTGCGTCTTTATCACTTGGCTGCAATGTCCACATCAC
Source organism: Gekko gecko (assembly GCA_029375565.1). Taxonomy (NCBI): domain Eukaryota; kingdom Metazoa; phylum Chordata; class Lepidosauria; order Squamata; family Gekkonidae; genus Gekko; species Gekko gecko. The sequence goes on along the minus strand of JAPDNY010000012.1, from coordinate 67,862,790 downwards.
GCCTGGCTCGCCTGCTCGTTTGCTTGCTGAAATACATTCATCATATTCACTAAAGGCCGGAGAGATGCACAGGACTATTTGGGGAGAGAGGAGCACGTCAGATGGAAACAAAAGGTGCCCTGTGATTAGCAGCGTTTGGATAGCTACCAGGTAGTTGTAGGAGAGGCAGTGCAGGGTCGTGGTTTGTCAGACTGGAAGGACCTGCGTTCAAGTCCCCGCCGTGCTATGATTCCTACTGAGTGACCATGGGCCAGCTGCCATTTCCCTGTCCAACTTGCATCACAGGATTGCCATGAGGATAAGGGAGGAAGAGCTGCGTGACTGTTGCCCCAAGATCCTTGGAGGAAGGAACAGAATTGGAAGGTAGCCAATAAGTATTGTTTCCCCTCAGCTGATTTATTTCCTCTGTTAACACAACTGGAGCTCTCTGAATTTAATCAATGGAAAATGAGGGATTCTATTTAAAAAAACTAAACTAAAATATAGTGTTTAGGGCTAATCTTCGTTCTAGGTTCATTTTTAATGAGCGTTGGGAAAAAAAAACACCCTCCCTTGTCCAAGACGTCTGGTGAATGTGTTTGTGTAGCTTAAGGCCTCTTCCTCGCTGTTCCCTTTTCCTTTGCCCTCACTTCCCTTGTCCTCACTTGCCCTCACTGCCATTTCATCAGCTGGTTGTAGCGAAGACCCAAGTCGCCTTGTTGACTTTGTCGTGAGGCGACATCTGATGTGATGACATTACACAGGCCCATGAACGGTACCCTGAAGGTCGCCTTGGCCAGTCACGTTAAATGGCAGTTTAACAAATGAAGACAACGACGGTGAGAAGGAACAGCGGTCAGAGTAACGAAAAGGTGCCAAATAGCATCCAAACATAAGAACCTAAGAAGAAGAAAAGAAGAGATGAAGAAGAGGTTGGATTTATACCCCACCCTTTACCTCAGAGTCTCAGAGCGGCTTACAAACTCCTTCCCCTTCCTCTCCCCATAACAGACACCCTATGAGGTAGGTGGGGCTGAGAGAGCTCTGACTGAGAATTGTCCTTGAGAGAACAGTTCTGACAGAGCTATGACTTGCCCAAGGTCATCCAGCAGCTTCAAGTGGAGGAGTGGGGAATCAAACCCGGTTCTCCCAGATTAGAGTCCACACACTTAACCATTACACCAAAGAAGAGCTCTGCTGGATCAGTCCAATTGTCCATCTGGTGCAGCAATCCTGACTCACATGGTGGCCAACCAGTTGCCCTGAAGAGCTAAACAAACTGGTCGTAGAGGCTGAGGCCTTCCTCTGATGTTGCCTCCTGGGAAATGTACAACAACAACAACAACAACAACAGGAAGAGTTGATTTTATACCCCACTCTTCACTACCCAAAGGAGTCTCGGAGCCTTCCTTTCCCCACAACAGACACCCTGTGAGGTAGGTGGGACTGAGAGAGCTCTGAGAGAGCTGTGACTAACCCAAAGTCACCCAGCTGGCTTCATGTGGAGGAGTGGGGAAATCAGACCCAGTTCTCCAGATTACAGTCTGCCGCTCTTAATCACTACACCAAGCTATTGGGAGGGGGGCTTTTGCGGGGAGGGGAGGTAACTGTTTCTGCTGCATCACATGTACTAATACCAAGGGGAACATCAAAATTCCAGCCCTGTTTTGTGTTTCCTTCTTCTCCGAAAGAACGTACATAAGACCACATGAACCTTTCTTGCAGTGAGTCAGACCCTTAGTCCACCTGGCTCAGTTTGGCGTACTCTGACTGACAGCCGCTCTCTGAGCCTCAGGCAGAGAAAGAAAGCGCTTTCCCGGCACCTGCTACTTGAGCTCTTTAGCTCCAGAGCCTAGGGATTGAACTTCTGCATACAAAGCTTGTGCTCTGAGCGGGAGAAAGTTCCAGAGGATCTTGACAGGGCTTTCTTGCTTGCTCCGTCCCCCACACACCTTTAAAAAATATTCTCTCCAGACTCTCCATTTAAACAAAATGGGTACGATGCCATACACATTTTTAAAACTGCCCTCAAGTCACAGCTGAGAAATGGTGACCCGGTCGGGTTGTCAAGGCAAGAGATGTTCAGAGGTGGGTTGCCATTGCCTGTCGCTGTGTCACGGCTCCGGACTTCCTTGGTGGTCTCCTACTCAAGTACTGACCAGGGCTGACCGTGCTTAACTTTCAAGATCTGATGATATCAGGCTTGCCTGGATTATCCAGGTCAGGGCTTTAAAACTCTGCATCAGTTAGAACATTTTACTTTTCAAAAAGAAAAGAAAAGATATACCAGGTGAGCAGGAAACGCCCCCACCCCACCCCAAGAGGAAGCCGTAATCTTAAAAAGCTTCCTTAATCCTCTTCCGAAACATCCATTCCTCAAAAGGCCAAAAGCCTCGGTTCAGAAACAAACCAGAAACTTTGTGCCACTTGCTTTTCCTTCTTAGGACTTAACGCAACCCGACGGGGGAAGAATTTTCAATCAATGAAATGTTGATCAGGTGAAATGAACCCAACAAGTACCATATGGGGGACCTCACAGCTGCTTCAGGGGGAAAAAAATAACACCTGTTAGACTTCTAGTCATGGGAAGCCCAGTAACCTTGAGAAGAGTACAATGGATTCGTCTGCTTGCAGTGGGCAAGAGTAGATTTCCCCTGTTCCGCTTCTCTGTTCTGTAGTTTGGGACTCTGCTGCGTTTCGTTCCTCCTTAATTCCAGTTTGTTTATTTATTTATTTATTTATTTCATTAGATTTATAGACCGCCCTCCCCGCGAACGGGCTCCAGGCGGCTAACAAACTGGGTTTGACAGACAAATGGAGCATATGCCACTTATTTCCGTTTGCCACAAACCCTGCGAGTGCACCGTGCAGACCTTTCTGCCAGCCAGAGAGGGGTTGACTCTTTTCCAGAGCAGCTCTGAAATCTTCTTCCGTATGAAGCTCATCTTCCTCTCTCATTTTTTTTTTAATTCTTCCCAGCTCTTATTGCAGGGGTGCCCAACTAGGTGCCCATGGGCGCCATGGTGCCCCACCGACACCTTTTCAGGCAGCCACCAAGTGCTTTTAGAAAGTGGACAGGACCAGGTGGGGCCTTTGTCCAGCAAGGCTTTTGTTTGGCTATGCAGGTTTTTAGAAATGTTGCTTCAGCAGCAACTGCCACCAAGTATAAGGACCTTCACTGTGTGAGTGAAGGTAAGCTGGGGCCGCCATTTTGTAGCCGGCTCCACCTCCTGCAGCAGCCATTTTGTGGCATCTGTTTGGTGGCTGCAGCCACTTTGCTGTGTCCAAATTCCAGAAGTGCCCCCAGGCTCAAAAGGTTTGGGGACCCTTGCCTTATTGGATTGCTTTTATAGTTGCCCATCTATACTACTGCCACCAATTTTTTTTGAGTCACATTGTTTGAACTGTATCTTTTAATATAACATTCTGAGGTCATTATTAGTTACAGCTGACTAAGTTTTACTGGCCTTTACTGTCATTTTGATTTGTTTGGACTCCATCTGGTGGAGTCTTAAAATAAAGGTAGTATGGAAAATAGTGTAACTAAATAGATTTGCAACTGCTCCCCTTCGTACTACCGATGCATACTTCCATGTTGCTAAAACACTGGGAAAGATATGGGATGTGCGACCACACATGGGATCGCATCGGGATTCTTTCTTGCGGTACGTTGTGTTCTGCTGGTCCACGCTGGTGTGCTTGTGCATTGGTAAAACGCAATTTTAACACAGCCTTGATTCGACTGTGTATACAATTGCATCAAGATTGTTCTTTTGGAGTGTTTTATCAGTGTGCTCCTGTGTACCGACAGAGGAGGGGGAAAGCTGCAAATGGACCAAAGAAATGGAAAGCTGGTGAGCGACCCGCTCGCAGTTCTCTGTACAATATTTGAAAATATTAAAAGGGGAGGATTTCTGATCCTTCGCTTCCACTTTGCAAACCACATTAGGTAATTTGGTACCGTAAAGTCTGGGGAGAAACTTGGATGGGGCTCTTGGAAGTCTCCATTGTTTGTAGAAGATTTTACAGAAGCCATTTTAAGTAGGGTACGGTTGTTGGATTGACAGGCAGACTGCACAGTCTGAAGTGCCTAGCTTGGAATGAATCACCGCATTTTGAACTAGCAGTGTGAACTTTTATAGCCCTAACGTCTCAAAAGTAGGCACCACTAGAGCTCCTTGAGGCAAATCCTTGATGGCTAACCACAGGTTCAGACCACAGGTCAACAGGCCTCCTCTCCTTTCCCCCTTTGCTGGTTTGAATGCATCTATCTGACGTCACTCCAAACCAAACGAGGAGTAAACCTTGAGTCTGAACAGAAAGAGGAGCTGGAGTCTTCTGAACTCTTAGTTTTAAAGGAAGCCCCTGCTGAGCTGCAAACTGAGAGAAGAGAGTAAGAAACTGCGTCTTAGGCAGCAGGAGATCGGCAAAGGAAGAGCAGGCAGCACTGTTAAAAGTTAGGCATGTAGCAAAGAACTCCAGTGCTTGTGGTCCTTGCTTCGAGCAAATTCCACTTCTTGTCAACAACCCAAAAGCCACAGCTGACGGGGCAAGAATTGAGACCAGAGTTGCCAATTTCCTGGTGGTCGCTGGAGATCTCCTGCTATTACTGATCTTGGCGCAACAGCAATCAGTTCGCCTGGAGACAATGGCTGCTTTGGGAGGTGGACTCTATGGCATTATACCCCATGGAAGCCCCTCCCCTCCCCAAACACCACCCTCATCAGGCTCCACCTCCCCCAGATCTCCAGGTATTTCCCAGCCAGGAGCTGGCAACCCTAACTGAGCCCAGGAACTGAGCCTAGAATTGAGCCTTTGCTTCATAGAAGAAAAAGAAGAGATTGGATTTATACCTCGCCCTTCACTACCCAGAGGAGTCTCAGAGCGGCTTACAAACTCCTTTCCCTTCCGCTCCCCACAACAGACACCCTGTGAGGTAGGTGGGGCTGAGAGAACTTCTGACCGAAACTGCTCTTTTTCAAGAACAGCTGTGCCAGAGCTTGTGACTGACCCAAGGTCACATCAGCGGGTTCAAGTGGAGGAGTGGGGAATCAAACCCAGTTCTCCCAGATTAGAGTCTGCGCACTTAACCACTACACCAAACTGGGCCATGATGAAGCAGGTGAAGATCTATGCATAAGTTAGGCTTGCCAACCTCCAGGTGGGGCCTGGAGAGCTGGAATTATAGCTGACCCCCAGACTCCAGAGATCAGTCCCCCCGGAAAAAATTGTCTGCTTTCGAGGGTGGACTCTGGCATTATACCATGCTAAGCACCTTCTCCTCCCTAAATCGTACCCTCCCCAGACTCTACCACCCAAATCTCCAGGAATTTCCCAAGTCAGAGTTGGCAACCCTATGCATGACTGGGCAAGGTGGCTGGAGGACTTTGTTGGGAGATGATTCCAGGTTTCTCAAGCCCCAGCTAAAAGAAGCAGGGGTTCAATGATCTAGAGGGAGCCAAATTCAGAGCATTTACAGTGGTGGTTTTCATGCTGTTCTCTGAGGAATTCCATGATTTCTGAAGAAGTTCATAGAAGGGGCCTTAGTTGAATAATGGGGATGCCAGCCTCCAGGTGGAGCCTGGTGTTCTCCCAGAATTACAGCTGATCTCCAGATGACAGAGAGATCATCCCCCCTGCAGAAAAATGGCTGCTTTGGAGGGCGGGCTCTGCGGCAGTATACCCCTCTGAGGTCCCTTCCCTGCCCACAGCCTGCCATCCCCATGCTCTACCCCCAAATTTCCAGGGATTTTCCAACCTGGAGTTGGCAACTCTGACCACCCCTTAGTGATCCCACCTTCTTGATAGGAACAAGTTTTGACTTCTTTCCAGGTAGGTGAATACTTGCCATCCCACTCCTAAAAAGAGAAGTCTGGTGGGAAGCATCATGGCAGCAAAGACCAAACCCTATCAGTGGCCTAGGTTTCGCCAAAATATCAGCCACTGGGTAAGTGCGGGATAAATCGAGTGATGGTCAGGGCCCACTGAATATAGCCTCAGCCTAGGGAGGAGAGGAACCTCACCAGGGTATGAAGCCATACTGTCCACCTTCCAAAGCAACTGTTTTCTCCAGGGGAACTGGTCTCTGAAGTCTGGAGATCAGTTGTAATTCAAGGAGGTCTCAAGGCTCCACCTGGAGATTGGCAACCATAGTTTTCTACCCGTTCATAGCAGGTATGAAGTGTTGCTGCATGAGAGGTCTATGTGGGGGGGGAAAGACTTTAAATGCTTTTTGGCTGGCTCCTCAGTTTTGATTTGCCACTTTGCCTGAGCTTGTTTTGATAGCTGTTCTGCTGCTTGCTTTTCTTGGTTCGTATTTTTAATGATGCCCTGGCCTGGACGGCCCAGGCTAGCCCAATCTTGTCAGGTCTCAAAAGCTAAGCAGGGTCAGCCCTGGTTAGTACTTGGATGGGAGACCACCAAGTCCAGGTCACTCTGCAGAGACAGGCAATGGGAAACCGCCTCTGAAAGTCTCACGCCTTGAAAACCCTACAGGGTTGCCATAAGTCAGCTGTGATTTGACAGCAAATAATGATGATGATGGCGGTGGTGGCGGTAGCAATAATGATGATGATATGTTGTGGTTTATTACCTTGTGTTTTATTGACTGTTATATGCCTTTGAGCATTTGGGGCCTCCTTTTTTGAAGCACAGGATATAACTATGTTAATGAAATGTAATAAATCATAGAAAATTTAGGATGGGCCAGAATCACAGAGTTTTGTGGCACCCTGGAGACCAACTTACCCAATCCTTTGGCAGATGCATACACACATTACAAAATCCGCACTGCTCGGCTGATATCACAGACCCACTTATTTGCAAGTGAACCTGACCGATAAGACCTCTGCAGGATAGGATTAGATTTGGGCCATTGGTTCTTATCTGGTGCCGGAGTCCTTGATGAGCATGACATTCTAGCCTGGAGCAATGATCCACACCCAGGTTTTGTTTCTCTGCCTTCTGATGCCTGCCTTAAAGCTGTCTTGCTAAAAGAGCCTTTGATTCCCAATTGAAGCTTCATTAATCGTGACGTGACCTTCCTCCCCTCACCACCCAATGTCATATTCTTGGACCAAACTCCATTGGCTGAGCTGTGATCTCTTGAGAAACAAACTGGCTGTTACATCTTATGCTGGGCTTGAAGAGCTGATAGAAAATGTTCTCTTTTTTTTGTTAAGGGGAGAGAAGGGGATGAGACAGAGAGAGAAAAAGAGAGAGAGAGAGCATCTGTCTGTCTGCTGTAGACCAGTCTCAGAAGCTAAGCAGGGTCGGTCCTGAATAGTATTTGGATGGGAGACCACCGAGGAGATCCAGGGTCACTATCCAGAGGCAGGCAATGGCAAACCACCTCTGAAGGTCCCTTGCCTTGAAAGCCCTGTGGGATCCCCATAGGTTGGCTATGACTTGACAGCACTTTCCACCAGCATACATACATACTTATATCAGTTCCCCTGGAGAAAATGGCAGCTTTGGTGGGTGGACTCTACGGCATTATACCTTGCTGAGGTATCTCCCCAATCCCTGCCATCCCTAGGATACACCTTCAAATCTCCAGTGATCCCCCAACCTGGAGTTGGCAACCCTAGCTCAGTGTGCTCTCCTCTGAGTGGCAGCGGCTTTCCAAAGTCTGTGGCACAGAAAGGTGTTTCCCAGCACCTGCTACTGGAGATCGAGTTAAGAGGTGCTAAGGACTGGTCCTGGGAATGGGAGCTCTGAATGAAAAGCAGGCCTTCGACCACTTAGCTGTGGTTACTCCCTGCAGTTCCCCAGCCGCCAACTGGTGTCCACGTGATCGTGGAAAGTGCTACAAAGCTACAGCTGACTTAACGGTGATTCTCTAGAGTTTTCAAGGCAAGAGACCATGAGCAGTGGTTCGCCGCTGCCTGCCTCCGCGTAGCGACCCTGGCCTTCCTAAGCGGTCTCCCATCCAAGTACTAACCAGGGCCGACCCTGCTTAGCCTCCAAGGTCCGATGAGATCAGGCTAGCCTGGTCCATCCAAGTCAGGGCAAGCGGTATGAGAATTACTGCTCTAGCCTTATTAAAGCCCACTGGTGACTCCTGGCATTTCACTGCCCCCTTTGAGCTCCACAGATTGATTTCTGCCTCCTGAACTACAGCACTGAGGGCTGCCACGTGTCAGCTTGAAAAACAAAGTCCTTGTTAGTTATGGGAACAGGGAAAACCTCTTTTACAGAGGGGGAAAGAAAACACTGGAAAGCTCTTCCTTTGGAGGATTTAACTGTATTATTTGGGGGTAATTAGCTTAAGTGGTTTCTCAGAGCCAGAAGTGACCAAGCTCGGCGCTCTGGCAAGCCACCAGGATATATGCATTTATCTCCTTTATAAAGCACCTGACTGCCGAGGAGGAAAAGCAAGAATGGCCCAAGCCTATTACAGGCGCGTAATCAAAGGATTTGTCTCTGCTTTGTTTAACCTTCCTTGATGTTTTACTTATGAGATTAACTATTTATGCAAGGATCATTCCGAAAAAGAATTCTTCGGAGGTCACTGAGTAATCTGTCATTTAAACGTTAAAAGGATTTCCTGGCAAGAGGCTGCAAATAAATGGCTGGGATTGAAATGGGGCAGCAGTGCCAGGTGACAGCGGAGGATGCCTCTGTGACAGACAAGGAGAGGAGAAACGGAAGACTGCTGGGATTCATAATCAACATGCGGCTTGAAAGCAAGTTGAGATTTGGCAGGGGGGGAGGTGGACAGAACTGCATATTTAAACCACCCCAAAGAGATCTGGAAACCCATTGTGAGTTTGGAGGGGCCTATTTTCCCTCGTAGGGTCGCCACCCTCCAGTCGGTAGCTGGAGATATCCTGGAATTACAACTGGTCTCCGGACTGCAGAGTTCAGTTCCCCTGGAGAAATGGCTGCTTTAAAAGGTGGGGCTGTATGGCCTTATAACCCTGCTGAGGTCCCTCCCCTCCCCTCCCCTCCCCTCCCCTCCCCTCCTCCCCTCGCCAAGCCCTGCCTTGCCCAGGCTTCCTCCCCAAAATCTCTTGTTACGTATCAGCTCGGAGCTGGCAACCCCCTGTGAGGCTCACGGAGACATGGAATGTCTTGAGAAGCGAAAGGCAGAAGAAACGGGTCTGCCTCGAACATGGAAACACTTCCGGAAGGAAAGTTCCAAGAAGCAGAATTACTTATCGTTCTTCATCAGAAGCCATGGATGAGGTCTTCCTTGCCTTGGGAATAGATCAAGATGGGTATTAGCCATGTCAGTCGGTCTGCAGCAGGGGAAAAGACCAAGAGTCCAGGGGCACCTTGAAGATTAAGAAAATTTGTGTTGGGGGAGGAGCTCTCGTGAGTCACTGCTGAAGAAGTGAGCGGTGGCCCACGAAAGCTCATCTCCTGCCACAACTGTTGTTATTCTTTAAGGTGCCACTGAACTCTTTTGTCTTGGAAAGCATTTCTTTTCTTCTGAGTTTTCTCAGAAAATTCACGGTGAAGGCTCTGATGTTTCCAAGAGTTTTCTTCCCCCCCCTGAGAAAACTTGGAGCAACCAAATGAGGGGGAAGATCCCCTGAAGCCAGGGTCAACAACCTCCAGGCGGGTCCTGGAGATCTCCAAGTGGGTCTTGGAGATTTCCTGGTGTCCCAGTTTATCTCCACTCCAGAGGACAGAGGTCAGCCCCCTGGAGGAAATGGCTGCTTCGGAGGGTGCGCTCTGTGGCACTGTACCCTCCTGAAGCCCCTCCCCCCTCCCAAGACTGCCCTCCCAAAAAATCTCCAGGAATTTCCCAACCCAGAGTTAGGAAACCTACCTCAAGCCCTCTCTGCTATTTACATCTTCCAAGCAGACTTAGCCTCCAAGAGGAGTAGGGGAAAGGGATACAAGGAGGGCTCATTGGAGAGAAAGGAAACCACAGAACCTTGTAAGAAGAGTAAACCGCAACTCCCTCATCCCCTAGCTGAGAATAACACCTGCTCAGAACCAGTGCTCCCTCCAAGCTGAGTTAATGTGAGCTAGCTCACAGGTTTTTTAGACCCCAGCTCACAGATTTTTGTTCTAGCTCAGGAAGGATGTCTCCGGAGCAAACTGATTTATGCAGCAGCCCAAATCGCTCGCTCACAACCCACTAAGTCGAACTCTGGCTCGCGAGACTTCACAGCTTAGAGGGAGCACCGCTCAGAACCAATGTTTCCAGTCCTTAGCAAGCTCCACCTACCCTTGGTGAATTTCCTCCTACCCTCGGGAGCAAGAAAGCTTCTTGCTTGCATGCGGAGTGGTGAATTGGTGTGGAACAGGAGCAAACTATGGTGCAGGCCAGACCTGAATTCATATCTGAGAGGCTAGAATTCCCTGCTCCAGATAGTGAAATTCGTTGAGATTTGGGAGTGGAGCCTGGAGGGGGCAGGATTTGGGGCGGGAGGGACTTCAGCAGGGTACAACGCCATCGAGTCCACCCTCCAAAGGATCCCTTTCCTCTAAGAGGCCGATCTCTACAGTCTGAAGACAACTTGGAATTCTAGGAGATCTCCATCTCTCACCTGGAGTCTGGCAACCCTAGGGTCTGGGTAATGCTGGAGTGGAACTTCTAAAACCAGAGGGTTGGTTTTTTTTTTTTGTTATTCCAAATTCCTTTGATTTGAACTTTGCTAACCAGGAGTACCCCTTCAGTCAAAGAAGAATAAACAGGAGCAGGCTAGGAACAAGATGTATCTGTTCCTATACACACCTCTCTGGAGATTTGACATCTAAAATCTCAGAGGAAAGGGAGCGAAACCTGAAGGATGACAACTTCCATTAAACAATCCACAGCCCATCACCGGCTGCTCTGTAGCAAATTGATGATCCAGTGGGTGGATAATTACAATGCAGTGAGGGAGGGGAGGGGGGAACCTTACCAAACAGACATATAATTATTGACTCAATTTTGTGTGAATTCTTGCATGGCAATCAGGATATGGGGGCTTGGTTTCTCCCTGTCAAGGGGCCTTTTTATCTATTAATGAAGCTCATCTCCTTTATTGGCACTTAGTTCCTCCTCTCCCCCCCGCCTGTGGTGTCTTCTGATTCCCCCCCCACTTTCTAAAAGAAAGAAATCCGTGCATGAAAAATTTAAAACGCTTCCTCTTAAATAATTGATTGCCAATAATGCAAAGACCTCTTTTAGTAAATCTCATTGTCTGGATTATGAATATGAAACAGTTTACCCCCCACCACCCCTTTTTAAAAAGCCTCAGAAACATAAGAGAGAATTTTGGCTCTTCCCACTGAAGGCTTTTAAATTCACCTGTTCTGGTCACGGGTTCGAGTTCTTGGCAGCAGCTGGGATTTGCATATGTATAATGAGATGACTGACTTTGTCTTGGTGCTCTTCTTGGATCTGGCACGTAGCCGCCGTACCGCAAAGCAAAAACGACGTCGTTGGTCCGTCGCATTGTTCAGGGCAACGGCAGCCAGTGTAGAAAATAGAAGGCAAGAGACCAGCAGCGGTGCATGTATGATTTAGTGAGTTATTATCTCTCTCCGGAGGAATAGCAGAAAACAAAGAAGAAAACCCCCAGCTCTTGCTGATTCTTTCAGAAAGTGATCGGTGGGGATGATTTAGAATTTCTTCTATGGTTACCTGAATAGTCCCAGGCGAATTTGGCTCCTTGCTTGTGCCAGTCCTTCATTTATTTCTCTTCATGTCATTTGGGGGTTTTGCTCACCAAATTTCCCCCGTGAATGTATCAGTTTTCATTGTTATTTGTGTACCGGTACTATATGTATACGTGATGTACATCATGTGCGTAAATTCCATCTAAACAGAAACAAAAAAATGCATACATAATGGAGGCAAATCTACAAAAGCAACAGCAGAAATGGGAGAACAGGAACCGCTGACGACAACGTTAAGCAGCATAGAAGTCAATGAAATAGGAAACATCCACCGACTCCTGGTGATTGGTCTCCTCGGAGCAACCATGAGACCAAATTAGGCCCAACAGCAACAAACTTGTGTATGAGCCAGTGTGGTGGAGTGGATAGAGTGTCAAACTAGGATCTGGGAGACCCAGGTTCGAATGCCCGCTCTGCCATGGAAGCTCGCCAGGTGACCTCGGGCCAGTCACGCTCTCTCAGCTTAATCTACCTCACAGGGTTGTTGTGAGGGGAAAAAATGGGGAGGTGGAGAACGATGTAAACTGCTTTGTGTCCCCATTAGGAAGAAATGTGGGGTAGAAATGAAGCCAACCTAAATGAAATAGACCTGTCTATTTAAACCCTAGTCATATCTTGAGCAAGGAGTCTGATTCTGGAAACAAAATGGATGACTGGGTAAGCTGAATCCCCCCTCTTATGTCTGGATATGTGCAATCTTCCACTCAGGCTTAATTGCCAGGAGTGCTAGTAGCCAGCATAGGGAGGCATGCCTGGACTTGCCTGGCAGGCCACCTAGATGGAGAGCAGGGAGGCATGTCTGGGCTTGTCTGGGCTTGTCCGTACAGGCCACCTAGTGGGATCTTGAAGCCCCAGAACAAAGGCAAGCAGGATCCTGGAACCTGCCTGCGGATTGGCCCCTGAGGGCAGCCAGCCAATCTGGAGCCTGGAGGCCATTTGAACTCAACAATCGCATGGGGGCTGGGAGGGGCTTAGGTGTATATAGTTAGGTGAGAGCCAGTTTGGTGTAGTGGTTAAGTGCGCGGACTCTAATCTGGGAGAACCGGGTTTGATTCCCCACTCCTCCACTTGCACCTGACTGGATGACCTTGGGCAAGCCATAGTTCTGATAAGAGCTGTTCTTGAAAAACTCCGTTTCTGTCAAGAGCTCTCTCAGCCCCACCTGACCTCACAGGGTGTCTGTGGTGGGGAGGGGAAGGGAAAGGAGTTTGTAAGCCACTCTGAGACACCTTTGGGTAGTGAAGGGCGGGGTATAAATCCAATCTCTTCTCTTCTTCTTCTCTTAGGGCAGTCGCCCCATGTGAAGCATTCCTTTTGAGATGCAACAAACTGCCGCTTGCTGCAATCACTCTGCCTTCACCTCTGCCGTGTTAAACCCACTATTTATCACACCCCATCCGAGCTGCTTACCTTCCCATAGCCTTCCCCTCCCCTCTCCAAGCGCTGGTCTTCCTGCCAAATTGAAGTCCGATTCCAGAGCTTGGCTGAGAGGAGAAAAGGACCTCTGGGACACGGGCTCTGGGAGATCTTGCCACAGGTAGGGATGTGGTTTTCACCTCCCAGATGGAGAGCGAGAAAAGAAGAAAACTGGGTGAAATCTTTTTTTTTTTGGGGGGGCAGTTAAAGCTCATTGGGGAAAACAGTAAGTCATAATGAAATGCATGACTGTTTTGGCTCAGCCTGCTGTGTTTCGCTCCTGCCATTCCTGCATGCCCACTATATCCTTCCAGTGCAGAAGTGTGTGATGGAGCAGCATACGTGGCAGTTCCCATCTGCTGCTGCTGCTCCATGAGTGGGGGGAACGGTCCCTGCAGCTAGGGCCACTCTGGCAGCATGGGGTGGGGGGGCTGCAGTGGTTGCCCCTTTCCACATTCCACTCTCACGGATGAAATATGCCACAATCATGTACATCAGAAAAGAAGAAAAAATTCCTGTAGTGATTGTTTTAGCTCAAAGGCAACCATCGTGGTATAGCCGCTACAGTATCAGACTATGATCTGGGAGTCCTGGGTTTGAATCCCTGCTCTTCTGTGGAAGCTTGCTGGGTGACCCTGGGCCAATTGTATGCACTCTGTCAGACCCCTGGTCAACTTATCCTCAACAACACTCTCTTTGGCAGCGGTATGTTTATTGAGTTATAAGCAAGATCCAGGTCATAACGATACTGTGTCAGAACTGAGGATTTTGGCAGCTATAATCATAGATATAGATAATTCAAATGAAACCCCTCCTAAGGCCACTCATACGTCCTAAGGCCACTCATCCAGCCTAGCTATACGTCCTAAGGCTACTCATACGTCACATTCATCCCGTCTAGCTATAGCGTTCCTACCCCCCTTCACCTGGGAAATATATGATCCCATTATCTACACAAGCAAGCTGGCACTGAAAAGTTTCAAGGACGTTTCTCTGGGAGAGGAAGGCTTCTTCGGAAGAGTTACGGCTTCTTGGATAGCACAGTCACACACTCCACATTCGCTCCCTCCCCTAAGGAATTCCCTTCCACCAGCATTCATGGCAAACTGAGAAGAGTGATGTTTGACACACTCAGCCTAACCTACCTCACGGGGATGTTGGCTGAAGATGGGCAGCCATGTTAGTCCATCTGTAGCAGTAGAAAAGAGCCAGTGTTCAGTAACATCTTGAAGACTAACAGCATTTCTGACAGGGGGTGAGCTTTCATGAATCACTGCTCACAAACGAGGGGCGACTCACAAAATCTCATCCCCTTCCACAATTTTTTAAGGTGCTACTGGACTCTTGCTCTTCCCACAGGAATGTTGTGAAGATAAAATGGAGAGGAGGGAAATTTGGTAAGCCACTTTGTGAAGAAAATGTTGTAAGCCAATGGGTCCCCATTGAGGAAAAAGGTGGAGTATAAATAAGTAAATGAATGGATAAATAAAGGCAGGGTTTCCTTTTGTATGGATGCATAATAAAACCAACTGATAAAAACAACTGATTGGTTTAGCATAGGAAAAGGAGTATGACAAGGAGTACATCATGCAAAATGCTGGCCTAGATGATTCAGAAGCTGGAATTAAGATTGCTGGGAAAAACATCAACAACCTCAGATATGCAGACGATACCACTCTAATGGCAGAAAGTGAAGAGGACCTAAGGAGCCTCTTGCTCAGAGTAAAAGAGGAGAGCACAAAGGTTGGCTTGAAACTCAACATCAAAAAAACTAAGATCATGGCGTCCGGCCCCATCACTCCTTGGCAAATAGAAGGGGGAGTCATGGAAGCAGTGACAGACTTCACATTCCTTGGATCCAAGACCACTGCAGATAGTGACTGCAGCCATGAAATTAAAAGACGCCTGCTCCTTGAGAGGAAAGCTATGCAAACCTAAACAGCATATTAAAAAGTAGAGACATCACCCTGCCCACAAAAGCCCATATGGTCAAAACAATAGTATTCCTAGTAGTACTGCATGGCTGCGAGAGCTGGACTATAAGGAAGGCCAAATGCCGAAGAATAGATTCTTTTGAACTGTGGTGCTGGAGAAGACTCTTGAGAGTCCCCTGGACTGCCAGGAGATCAAATCAGTCAATCCTGAAAGAAATCAACCCCGACAGTTACCTGGAAGGCCAGATCCTGAAGCTGAAGCTCAAATACTTTGGCCACCCAATGAGAAGGGAGCACTCATTGGAGAAGAAGGCCCTGAAGCTGGGAAAGACTGAAGGTCAAAAAAGAAGGGGGCAGCAAAGGATGAGATGGTTAGACAGTGTTATTGAGGCAATGAACATGAAATTAAACAAACTCTGGAGCATGACAGAAGACAGGAGGGCCTGGCATGATGTGGTCCATGGGGTCACGAAGAGTCGGACTCGACTGTGTGACTGAACAACAACATAATAAAACCTGTCTGTGTCAATGTAGAGCTGTCAGTGTAGAATGTTCATTACCTGATAGTGTGTTCAGTTGATGTGCTGGTGTTGATAACTTTTTGTGTGTTTGTTTTGGTTGCCAAAAGCTGTCTGCTGCAATACTGGCCTAATACAGTTGATTCTTCTGTGGGCCATGTAGGGTGCTTCTATTGAAGTGAGACTTCTGTTGAGTTCTCAGCTGCCAGCTGGAAGTCCTGCTTTTGAAAGCTATATTGTCCTTAATCCCTTGTTGGGATATGTGCGATGTTATGTAACTTTACACAGTGTTTTAATGGTAACATTATTTTTCCTCCCTGTAAACTCCTTTGAGCTCATTTTCTGCACAGAAAACCTTCCTTCTGGTAATAATAACAACAATTAAACTTAAGACTTTTATTTTCTTTCATTGCACAGGTACCAATCGGGCACCAGATGGCGCTGTCGTCCATCAGTTACATCGGCTGCTCTCTGTCCATCTTTTGTTTGACTATCACACTGGTCACGTTCGCGATTCTGTCGTGAGTAATTTTAACTTTTCTACCCACTGAGCCAATATCGGTCTGGAAATATCAGATGTTTTTTTAAAAAAGTTTCATTTCAAGGCACTGGACTGAATGCTCTCAGGTGTTAAGAGTTTCATAAAAGGTTATTAATTCCTTAAACCTCTTTAATTAGATTCTGCATATATATTTGTAACAGTCGGTTGAGTTTGTTCCAAATTACTTTAATTTCCTGAAATCAGGACGCTCTTTAAATAGCAAGTTATTTCCTCGCAATTTATTCTTTGGCAATCGCTCTTCTTCTTTTGAGGTGGGTTCAGAATACAGGAGGGGAAATCAGAGAAGCTAATATTTGATCTGTGATCTAGAGGCTGGCAAAAGGCAGAACTGGGACTCCGGGCTTCTCGACTTGGCTCCCAATGGCAGCAAAGAAGCTCTGAAGCTCTGAGGCCAAAGAAGTCGGAGGAAAGCGGGTGAACCTCTCAGACAAAAGGCACCGATCGTGTTGCTTCGCTTCTCTCTTGGCTCGAATAAGCTTTTTTAACAAATTACCCTTTGCTGGTTAAGGACGCCTTCAGATGATCACAGTCCTCAGACTTCCAAAATCCTGACTCCAGAAACTCCAAAATGATTTATTGATTTGATTTGATGAAACACATGACACCGCCGTATGCTGAATCCGGCCATGGGTCCATTAAGATCAGCCGTCCAGGGTCTTAGGTCGAGATACACACACAAGGATGCCTTCTACTGAATCAGACCTTCGGTCCATCAAGGTCAGTTCTCCCTAGCCCACTCAGACTGGCTGTGTTCCTTCAGAGTCTCAGGCAGAGGTCTTTCCCATCCCCTACCACCTGGTCCTTTTTAACTGGAGATGTCAAAGATCAAGCCTGGGACCTTCTGCATGCCAAGGAGAGACTCTACCACAAGGGCTGCCACCTTCAGGTTGGGAAATTCCTGGAGATTTGGAGGTAGAGCCTGGAGAGGGTGTGGTTTGAGAGAGGGCCCTCAGTGGGTTATGGAGTTCAGCCTCCGAAGCAGCAGTTTTCTCCAGGGGGATCACTCTGTAGTCTGGAGATCAGTTGTCATTCCAGGGGATCTCCAGGCATGACCTGAAGATTGGCAACCCTATCTAACACTGAGCCCACCACCCCTCCCCGATCTTCCACATCACATCAGCCACAACCTTTCACATCACATACTGCTTGATCCTTTTGACTGGAGACAAGAACGTAAGATCCTCAGACCAATAGTCCAACTAGTCCAGCGTCCTGCCTCACACAGTGGCCAGCCAGTTCCTCTGGATGACCAGCAGCAGGGCATAGAGGCCAAGGCCTTCCCCTGAGGTTGCCTCCTGGCTCTGGGACTCAGAGGATTAGTACCTCTGAAGGTGGAGGTTCCCCTCAGCCACCCATGGCTGGTAGACATCGATAGACTTCTCCTCCATGAATCTATCTAATCCCCCTTTAAAGCCGTTTATTCCTGTGGCCATCACTCCATCCTCTGGCAGCGAACTCCACATTTCAGTCACTCTCTGTGTAAAGTAGTATTTCCTTTTGCCCATCCTGAACCTACTGCCCATCAGCTTCATTGGATGCCCTCGAGTTGTAATATTTTGGGAGAGGAAGTTCTCTTTGTCAACTCTCTCGACCCCATGCATAATCTTATAAACCTCTATCATGACAGGGATTGAATCTGGGACCTTTTGTAAACAAAGCAGATTCTCTGCCTTTGAGCCACGGCCCCTCTCCTGATAACAGCACCCACCCCATGCAAAGGGGTTTGGGCAAGTAACAATAAATTGCACAGGATTAAAACCTCGGTTACAGTGATTCAGCCATTCTCTTCTCACAGGGAGCATTGTCTGCAGAGCAGCACCCAGGTCTAGCCACGTGGAGCTCTGCCTGCACCAGAATCCCTGTGGGGTGCTTTGGTTGTAGGGCCTCTGGTACAACAGGGTAAAGGAGCACCTGCGGGGCAGACGGAGCACATCCAGAATCCCGCACTGTGCTGAATGCAGCAAACATTAGGATCGCTCTGCACACAGGATGCGATAGTGGGGCCCTGCTGCCTGTACGGCTGGGGATGACCCAACTAACACTTTGCAAACCAGCAGGCCTGAAAGTCCAGTGCCACAAGACTAGGGGGACTTACAGCTGGCCAGGATTAGGGTTTTGCAGGGCCTGGCCCTCCAAAAGTGAGACTCCTTTTCCAGTGAGTTGTCACTAAAGGAGAGGAGAGGCTGTGGCTCAGTGGTAGATAGGGTTGCCAGCTCTGGGTTGGAAAATACCTGAAGATGTTCGGGGTGGAGACTGCGGTGGGGTGGGGTTTGGGGAGGAGAGGACCTCAGCAGGGCACAATGCCACAGGGTCCACCCTCCAAAGCAGCCGTTTTTCTCCAGGGGAACTGATCTCTGTCAGCTGGAGATCCGACTGTAATAACAGGAGCTCTCCAGGTGCCACATGGAGATTGGCAACCCCAGTGGTAGAGCAGCTGCTTGGTATGCAGAAGGGTCTCAGGTTCAATGCCCCACATCTCCAGTTAAAATGAACAGGTGGTAGATGATGTGAAGGACCTCCCCCTGAGACCCCGGAGAACCACTGCCAGTCTAAGTTGACGATAGTGACTTCTATGGACCAGCGGTCAGGTTCAGCACACGGCAGCTTCTGCAAGCAAAGAAGGAAGCAAAGCAAGACGGCGTGTGATGACCCTTCTCCTGCTTCCTCAGTAGCCCCGGAAGCTGCCCTGCCCGTTCTTCCTCTTCCTTCCGGAGCCAGCTGTGAGCCCCGCCATCCGAAATCCTCGCCCCTCCTCCGGATCACAGAAAGAACTCCAAAACAGGGACACGGCAAACTTTGCAAAGCTCATGTTCAGCAGGTGAACCTATCACGTCCCACGGCTGCCATCACTCGTCAGCCGAGCCTCAGATCTCTTTGCCCTGCCGCTCGGTGAGTTGCAACAGCATAGCAGCTCTGGTCGTGGGGCTTTGCTCCCTTGCCTTGCATCTGCGCTGCAGGCAAAATCAGTTCTCCTCCAGGTTCACAGATGGACAGGTCAAGTAATTAAAGTAAGGTGGGGAGAGAATGAATGCTCCCCACGAGGCATTGCAGAAGTGAGCGCGCACGGAATAATAGTATTATGGACTCAAGCAGAGGACCAGAGGTTCCCAAACTTATTTGGCCTACCACCTCCTTTTCAGGAAAAAAATTACTCAGCGCCTCCTTGAAAATCTACCTTCAAAAAGTGGATAAAAAGATGCTGTGACAAATTTGCACCCAAGGCTCCTACCGCCCACCTGGATCGTTCCAGCCACCCTCAGGGAGCGGTACTGCCCACTTTGGGAACCAGTGCAAAGACCAAAAGTGCTTTTAAAAAACCCATAGCATTTTATTTATAAGCAGCAGCCTCAATAGCCCAGACTAGCCCAAGCTCACAGGGTCGGCCCTGGTTAGTATTGGGAGGGGAGACTGCCAAGGAAGACCAGGGCTGCTCTGCAGAGGCAGGCAAGGGCAAACCACCTATGTTTGTCTCTTGCCCTATCCTGGATGGCCTGGGCTAGCCTGATCGTCAGAAGCTAAACAGGGTCACTCCCGGTCAGTACTTGAATAGGAGACAACCAAGGCATTCCAGGCTCACTACACAGAGGCAGGCGATGGCAAACCACCGCTGTTCATCTCTTGTCTCAGAAATCCTATCAGGTTTGCCATAAGTTGGCTTCAGCTTGACAGCACTTTCCACCACCAAAGGGAATGAGACAGGCTAATACTCGAAAATGCACCAAGACACAGGGCTGGTCCAGCATACATTCTGTATTCTAGTTTCGAGCAGGGAGCCAGTTTTTCATCAACCAGTTGGGCTATTCCCAAGCAGCTTCAGCATTTGCACCAGGATATTTTTCGCCTGTTCAAACAGTCCAGCCTACTAGAATGTTATCAGCAGTGTTCCAGGCACATGCATCCTTGCACGGCTTGGTGAGAGGTCTAGATGCCACCCTCTCCCACAAGCCTGCTGTCACTGTTTGTCGCTTGGCAGTCAATCACTTGAATGAACAGTAAGCAAATCTCTGATGATAAAAGATAACAATAATAGTTTGCCAACAAATCCCAACCAACTCATGATGACCCCAGGGTCATGGGATTTGCAAGGCAAGAGATGAGGAGAGGTGGTTTTGCTGTTGCCTTCCTTTGCACAGCAACCCTGGTCTTCCTTGGCGGTCAAGGCCTCATTCCCCTTACATATTCTGAACTGTAGTACCTGACATGTCTCAACCCATATCCTCTTGACAGGCTCTGGCACATGCAGAGCTCCTTCTTCTGGAGGACATTTGACATACTCTGACTAGCTTCTCAGGTGTAATATCATTAACCTCAGATTAGCACCTTATTGGTCATTAATGTGCTGTACTAAGGAGGTTTCTAGGATTGTATTTATTATCATTAATGATTATGTTGTTACCCACCTTGGGTTCTAGCTATACTGTAGGAGAGGTAGGCTTAAGTAAATAAACGATTATGTTTAGGGCAAACTCTGGATGCTCAAACTTCCACGTTCCTTCTCCTGTAGATCTAAATCAAGGGAATTGGTTTTTATATTATAAAGACTTGGTGGCAAGTGCCGGTTTTGAAGGCAAGAGACGAACAGAGGTAATTTGCCATTGCCTGCCTCTGCGTAGTGAACCACGGCTTCCTTGGTGGTCTCCCATCCAGTTACTAACCAGGGCCAACCCTGCTTAGCTTCTAAGATTGGGCTAGCTTGGGTTATCGAGGTCAGGGCAGAGAGCCATCAAGTTGCAGCTGACTTCGGTGACCCCATAGGCAAGTGGAGGACAGAGGTGGTTCGCCATTGCCTTCCTCTGTGTAGCAACCATGGATGTCCTTGGTGGTCTCCCATCCAAATCAGACCAGGGTTGACCGTACTTATCTTCTGAGAGCTGTCAATTTCAGGCTAGCCTGGGTCATCCAGATACAGGCATTACAAAGACCTGTCGTTGTTGTTGTTCAGTCACACAGTCGAGTCTGACTCTTCGCGACCCTGTGGACCACATCACACCAGGCCCTCCTGTCTTCCCGCATCCTCTGGAGTTTGCTTAATTTCATGTTTGTTGCATTGATAACACTGTCTAACCACCTCATTCTTTGCTGTCCCCTTCTTCTTTTACTTTCAATCTTTCCCAGCATCAGGGTCTTCTCCAGTGAGTGCTGCCTTCTCATTTGGTGGCCAAAATATTTGAGCTTCAGCTTCAGTATCTGGCCTTCCAGGGAACAGTCAGGGTTGATTTCTTTTAAGATTGACTGATTTGATCTCCTTGCAGTCCAAGGGACTCTCAAGAGTCTTCTTCAGCACCATAATTCAAAAGAATCTATTGTTTGGCTCTCGGCCTTCCTAGTGGTCCAACTCTTGCAGCCATACATTCCTACCGGGAATACCATTGCTTTGACCATACGGACTTTTGTTGGCAGGGTGATGTCTCTACTTTTTAATTATACTGTCTAGGTTTGCCATAGCCTTCCTCCCAAGGAGCAGGCGTCTTTTAATTTCATGGCTGCAGTCACCGTCTGCAGTGATCTTGGATCCCAGGAACGTGAATTCTGTCACCGCTTCCAAGACTTCCCCTTCTATTTACCAAGGATTGATGGGGCCAGATGCCATGATCTTAGTTAGTTTTCTTGATGTTGAGTTCCAAGCCAACCTTTGTGCTCTCCTCTTTTACCCTGAGCAAGAGGCTCTTTAGGTCCTCTTCACTTTCTGCCATTAGAGTGGTACTGTCTGCATATCTGAGATTGTTGATGTTTTTCCCGGCAATCTTAATTCCGATTTGTGATTCATCCAGGCTGGCATTTCGCATGATGTACTCTGCATATAAATCAAATAAGCAGGGTGAAAATATACAATGTACAAAGACCTACGCCCCTTTAAATAACAATGAGTTGTTACCATTGAGAGCGTTTGGTGCTTTTGTGGTCTGCTCTTGGCCCTTCATGCAGTGAGCAGGACTTGGAATGCAGGCGGAATGGGAGAGCGGCTCCTTCTCTATCCCGCTAAGAGGCTTATAGAGGGGCGTGCTCTATAGGACCTCCAGCCAGCTGGCTCCTGTATGGAGTATTTCTTCAGCCTCCCAATCCTGGAATTATAATGTGATTTGGGGAAACTAGTGATAATCGCTGTATTTCCATATTTATAGAAAACTCACCGATATGTAGATAATAGCACACTGCGGTAGTTATGAAGTGCCAGATTTGATATAAATATGGAAATGCCTGGCTGTTCGCTGTGCCCTGTTTTGCTAGGACTTCGCGCTGGCTTCAACCTCGTCAATTTCCACTGAGTTACTCTCCCTGTTCCTTGTCAGAGGAGAATCGGCCCCGAGGTTGTTAATTGTGAACTGATTTAGAACGATTTGCCTCTGAAAAGGGATGCATAAATTCAAATAAATGTAGAAGGTTATTGCAGGAAGATGAAAATGGATCTGTCAGATCACAACTTCCTCTCCCCCCCCCAAAAAAAATTAAACCATTAACAAACTTCAGTTCTAGTTATTATTTCATGGGATAGCCCTGTGGCTTGTGATCTTGATGGGTGACAGAGAATAATGCATGAAACTGCCCGTCGGGCCAATGCACAGTTAGCAATTCTGTAGCAATGTACAGTTAGCAAAGCCTTTGCATAAAATTCCGTGTCGAATTGGCTTGCTGGCACAGATTTCCAAGGGATTGCCTTCTTCCCCTGGGGATACAGTGTCCTGAACTTGTTCTGTGCAACGGAAGACATTGGAAAGGGGCAGGTGCTTTGTACAAGTGTGTCAGAGAACTAGGGGAGAATCAGCCCCCTGACTCATACCGTTTCAGACCCGAACTTGTTAGTTCTCAGGTACACCATTTCCTATGGCCAACTCAGCAGTTATTAACACTGAATGGCTATTAAATCTACCTATCATGTTTTTATTATGTCCGTTCTCCAAGGGGTATGGGAGACCCAGATTCAAATCCAGTCTCAGCTGTGAAACTCACTAAATGGTTGGGCAGTCATTCCCTCTCCCTCTCTCAACCTACTTCAGTGGATGGTCCTAAGACTGGAAGACTGGAGAACCACAGGGTGGATCTAAATGAAATTTTCCACCAGTTCAACTTCCTGCTTACAGACCCCAAATTTGCCCCTTAGGCCATTTCTGAGCACTCCCCCAAGAATAATATTTTGGTGAGATTGGTGGGCCTGGTTGTGGGGGGGAGTTCTGTTGATAAAAGTGCTTTCCTTCAGCAGAAGGTTTAGTCTATATCCAACCCAATGTATGTCTGAATTGTTTGGAGGAAGGGTAGGATAAAAATAAGATAGAGCTACAGTGCTCAGGTTGTGAATGCTCCAGACTTTGGAAGTGAGTTTTGGGCAGCGTTTGAGAAGCAGGGCTTTTTTAGTGGTGACACCCAAACTGGAGAATTAACTAGCTTAAGGAAGCCTACCAGCCACTCTCACTCATGGAGTTAAAAAGAATTGCCCTACTTGATCAGTCTAGTGGTCCATCTAGCCCAGCACCCTGTTTCACACAGTGGCCACTAGATGCCCAGGAGAGATGATAAGCAGGACACAAAGGTGAAGGCCTTCCAGGGCTCAGGCAGATGTCTACAGATTTTTGTTAATGGTTATTCTGAAGAGTTATCGAAATGGCAGATTACTTTAGGCTGTTTTTTTCCTTTCTGATTTCATTTGTGGGGATGGGTTTTAATTTATTCCAAAAGTAGAGTTTTCTTTTTTGGGTGGGGAAGAGCGTCATTTGTAACTTTCTGGGCATCATGAATTACTGTGATACCTGTAGCCGTACAAAGACTTTCAGTGCAACAGTGGACTGACTGATGCTAGGAAGGCTGATCACAACAGTGTTAAGTAGGCTTTTCTTTAACCCAAAACCATTCAAATTAAAAAGTAACTTTTTAACCTCATCTTTGGAGGGCTGAGGCTCATTAGGATTCAGGGTAGACGTAGCACCGTCCAGTATGGAGCTGCCACCAGTGACAGATGCCTGGGGTGTGGCAGATCGTTCTTGATCTGATGGCAACAGAAACAAATGGATTCCCAAGAACATTACCCCTGGTGGTCTTCTGGGAGACATGCACTACGCTTTAAGTTTCATGCGACATCTATTACCAGATTCTTGTCCGCACTGTGCAGTGCTGCCTGTCCCTTGCAATGATCGAGGGGTGTCACACAGTACAATTTAAATCAGATCAGGAAGCAAAAGTCTCAGTTGCCAGTCAGTTTTCCAAACTGCTTTAATTGACAGTTTCGACTTGACTCTGTGCGATGGCCACTTTGTCCACGCTGGTTCCCATGCTCTCCCCAGGCAATGCTTTTGTTTTCCCACCCCAAGTGGATAGTATGAATTGCACAGGGACGTGCCATGCTCAGGACATCTAGTGTGCGTGTGGGGGAGCGATCCCCCTTAATTATGTGTTTGGAAGCTACGGCAAGAGTCTGTAGCTCAATGGTAGAGCTCGGGTTGCCAACCTCCAGGTGAAGCCTGGTAAGCTCCAGGTATTACAATCCATCTCCAGACGACAGAGACCAGCTCCCCTGGAGAAAATGGCTGCTTAGGGGGGTGGATTCTATGGCATTGTACCCTGCCAAGTCCTCCCTCCCTTCCCCAAACCCCACCCTCCCCAGGCTCCGCCCACCAAATATCCAAGTAATTCCCAACCCAGAGCTGGCAACCCTAGCTAGAGCACACACTTTGCGTGCCAAAAGTCTTAAGTCGAAACCCATTACCATAACTGCCTGTAACGAACGTGGTGGGGGCAGGATAAATGCCTGCTGCACAAGCATTTTCCTACAGCATGGGCAGCCCAAAACTTAAGTAGCCACAGGGGTGGCTAGGGTTTCCAGGTGCACCTGACCACTGGCAGGGGATGGGGGGTAGGGTTGCCAGATTCAGGTTGGGACACTCCTGGAGATTTGGGGATGGAGCCTGGAGTGGGGGGGAACAGGGACCTCAGTGGGGTGCAATGCCATAAGGTCTACCCTCCAAAGTGTCCCATTTTCTCCAGGGGAACTAGTCTGGAGATGAGCTGTAAGTCTGGGGGATCCCCAGGTCTCACCTGGAGGCTGGCATCCCTAGGGGTGCATGTTCGTTTGAACAACTGGAGTTGGCACAATGATGTCTGCCCTCTTGAAAGCAGCTGACAAACTTAGGGCGTAGCAGATTTTAATCTGCGGCAGGTGGATAAGAGCCTTTGCTCGGTGTACAGTCAAGAACTAAATCGGAGATGCCAGAAAATTCTCGGGAAAGGCTGCTCGTGTCTGATTTGTGGCCCAGTCCCCCCCCCCACGACATAAAAGAAGTTATTACAGCTTTGCAGGCTCTGAGCCTTTTTAGCAATTCTTGGCTTACAGTACAAATCAGCGCTTTCTTCTCTGGCGTGAGCGTATTGGGGAATCTAATCAAATACAGCTGAGTCCCGAAACTCACAAATCAATTCCCACGCAATAAATGATGAAAGGATTATTTCTTCCTGGGATGCTAACTGGACTTCCTTTCTGCAGCTCCGTCAGCACCATCCGCAATCAGCGCTACCACATCCACGCCAACCTGTCGTTCGCCATCTTGGTGGCTCAGATCCTCCTCCTTATCAGCTTCCATTTAAGCCCTGGAACGGTGAGTACCAAATGGGTGGGGGACCTGGCATGCCGAAACAATTCCCGTCTTGATTAGTCACTGTGCAAGATCAAAACAAGCTGGAGGCTCCTATGTTTCCAGATAATTCTATGAGTGTAATCAAAAGCAGGAGGCTATTTTTAGCCGTCCAACAAACAAGACTTTCTAGACCTCAAAAGTTAACAGGATACAAATTTTCACCCCTGGGTACTGTGGGATGCCACAAAATTGAGAACAACTTTTTTCATTGGAGTTGCATCTCTCATGATAGGACATTGTACTTTTACTGGCCAACACAGATGGAAGACCAGACTCTTGGGGTGTCTACCTGGCTTGGGAGTAGCTTTCTCTTGTGCCATTCTGAGCTACTTAAAAGACCTAACAATCCCCCATTATAGAAGGGCAATTATGCTCTCTGGGTTAAATTCCCCCCCCCAATCATACTGGAAGGCCAATTTGCAGGCACAGCATATTCGGACAGAGATTATAAATGTGGATCTGGGCAGGCTGAGTCCTGAGAGCGTATTTTATTGCAGTGTGAAATCTGGTCTCATTTGCAAGAAGGGTATTTGTCCTCTCTCTTAGTAGACTATGTGAATTTATCTTCTCAAAAAAATTGTCCAGTTTTCCCTTGTGGATGAGGATCAGAAATGTATCTTGTGTGTATAAAATGATGTCAAGTCACAGCCGACTTATGGTGACCCCAGCAAGGGACTTTCAAGGCAAATGAGAAGCAGAGGTGGTTTACCATGGCTTTCCTCTACACAGTCTGCCTTGGTGGTCTCCCTTCCAGGTACTGAACCTGCTCAGCTTCAGAGGTCTGATGAGATCTGGCTATACCACACCACCTTCCCTCCTAAAACTACCTTAGCAGTCACTAAATATTTAGCTGTGGTGATTGCTTGTAAGAGTGTTGGGTCTTGAGCTGTTCAAGACCTTTGAGTCAAAAGAACAGTAAGAAGAAGAATACTTGGCTTGGCCAGTCTAGAGGTCTTATGTTGCCTGCTTACTAAAGAAGCCAATGCTTATTCTTCTCACTGACTCCATGGCGACATCCCTTATAGTCCTGATTAGCTCTTCAGGCAGAGCCTGTTGGGGTGGGGGTCTAATTTCAACTGCTTAAGAACTCAGTTGGACCAGAAGGACTCTGCAACAACTCAGAGGCAATAAGCAAACAGCAATGACCTCCAACCTGAAGAATGAATTAGGTAAATTTATGATACATACTTAAGAAATGTTAAGAATTTTATCAAAACTCTTTTGGATTCCCTGAAAATCCACCAAATGTTTTGCTTGAAGGGGAGTTTATGCATTTGTTTAAGGGGGGGGGATGGTGGCAGTACAGGGGTGTATGAAACCCCACCTGAGAAATTTCACAAACCTTATTTTAAAAAGTTTGGATTTCCTCAATATTCCTCTAGTGTTTTACCTGAGGAATGTTGAGGGAAACATCTAAATTATTTATTTATTTATTTATTCAATTCATACCCCACTCTCCCAACCGGAGCAGGCTCAGGGCAGCTTACATAAAAGGTTAAAACACATGAAACAACAATTATGAAACAATCTTAAGCCATCTGAGCTGTCATAAAGTGCTACTGGCAGTGGTACTAATAATAATAGTATTGCATAGAGATGGTGGAAACAAATCATGATGGAATAGTCAAAGTGGGATACAGTCGATGTTGACGATCGGCTCATCTTGATCTATTTATGCAGCAGGCGCAGGCTGCTGGTGGTAGTTCCAGGGGAACAGGGCCTTATCACAGTTCAGTTATTAGATGCGGGTCCTTGATTAAAGACCTGGTGGAAGAGCTCTGTCTTTCAGGCCCTGCAGAACTGTGAAAGGTCCCGCAGGGTCCTAGATGCCTTCTGGGAGCTCATTCCACCAGGGCAGAGCCACCACTGAGAAGGCCCTGGACCTGACAATGGAACTGCAGTGTCAATTCTGTCTCAGAGTGGTGACTGCTTATGGCTGGAAGTGGGGAGTTAGCCACATAAATTAGCACAGGATCTTATGGTGCAGGCTGAATGTTAAGAAAGTTGTATGATTTCTGTGGTTTTTCACAGCTTCATTAATAGGGTTGCCAAGCTGACTTACCTGCAAAGTGGGGGGATTCCTGGCTCTGTCAGGAGTCTCCCTGCGCATGTGCAAAGCGCATGCACACCACAATGATGTCACCGGAAGTGATGTCATCGCGTCACCCACGTTGGGTATGGGGGCACCGTGACTCAAGGGAAAACCATAGAGTTTTCCCTCGATTCACAAAGTGTCCCCCCCACAATGTGGCCAATGTGATGATGTCACCCGAAGCTGGGGACGCCCTCTGGCAGGGGGTGGAGTTCCCCCCAGGGCCCAATCCGCCGCCGGCGGGTAACGGGCCTCCCGGGCAGGAATTTACCCACCCCCAGCGGGGGCTTGGCAAGCCTATTCATTAAACATTGGTTGCCTTGGCCTCATAATGCTTCTATCATTCGTTAGGGGTTTTGCTCATAGCATTTTAGTTCTACTCTAGTCAGTACAAATTAAACATGACAAACTTTAATTCTGAGCAGCATGAATCTGAAGGTAAAGTCATATATTAATCACAGGCAGCACTTGGACCATGATGTAAGTAAGTAATAGTTTTAATCATTATCACGGAGCTTTATTTCCGGATCTTGAAACATTGGGCAGTATCCTGGTCTCATTAGCTTGATTTAACTGCTGGAGAAATAGAAAGGTAGACTTTCATGTATCTGTTTCGCAGCTGGACCATCTAACCGCTGCATGTCAGCACAGACAATGCTGAACTAGATGTTATTGTTTATGTTTATGAGCATATGGGGAGGGGCTGTGGCTTAGTGGTAGAGCATCTGCTTGGCATGCAGAAGGTCCCAGGTTCTGTTCCCAGCATCTCCAGCAGAAAGGAAGAGGCAGTAGGTGATGTGAAAGACCTTCTCCCTGAGACCTTGGAGAGCCGCTGCCAGTCTGAGTAGACAACACTGACTTTGATGGACTGACAGTCAGATTCAGTGTAAGGCAGTGTGTTCATGTGAAACTGCCTTATATGGAGTCAGATCACCGGTCCAGTGAGTTCAGGACTGTCTGTGCTGATGGAGAGCTTACCTTCAAGGGCTACAGTTGCCAGTCTCCAGGTGGGCCATGGAGTTTTCCAGGAATGGCAACTGCTTTCCAGCCTGCAGATTACAGAAATTAGTCCCCTTGGAGAAAATGGCCACTTTGGAGGAAGGAGTCTATGGCATCGCATCCCTCCCTCCCTTCCCCAAAGATGACCCTCTCCAGGATCTGCCCCCGAATCCCCAGTAATTTCCCAGTTCGGAGTTTTCAACCCTTTCAAGGGCTAATCCAAACAACAAGGGGAAAAGACTAGTGTCACAGGAATCCCAAATATACAAATTCCACTAGCAGAAAACACCATCAAAGATGGCCAAAACAATATATTAAACAATTATAAAGTTGGTGGTGTCACGACGACAACATTCATGCATACTGTAACTATAATAAGGTGTAAGATACAATATTTCCTCCTTTGAAGGGAAGACATAAAGTCCATGTAGTCAGTGTAACTTGATAACTTGATAGGAGGAGTCCACATAGTCATAACATTTTCCAAACAGCCTTTGCAAAGATGCCCATTCTAGATATTTGGAAGATGCGTTTCCCTCGACTTTTTCAGTTTTGCCGGCCGTGTAAGCAGAACCTGATCCCAGCAGTTTCAACAGACCACAAAGGTTCACAGTGTAAGAAGCGAATCATAGGCTCCACCAACAACTTTATAATTGTTTAATATATTGTTTTGGCAAACTTTGATGGTGTTTTCTACTATCAAGGGCTATGGCTGACATTTGATCCCATATCCCAAAATTAAGATACCAGACAAAATGCAAGAGTCAAACTGGATTTTACTAATTACAATATGAACTGCGCATTAAACTCATGTGCCACACCCTGTGGGCTCCCTAAGAGGCTGCCCACTGGGTTTGTCAGCATTTAGGCAACCCACTGTGGCTCCAAGGTCAACATGCCCACAGGCCACAGCTGCATTTCCTCACCTGCACCAAATCTGTGCAGAGAGATGTTGCCCTGTGTTCCCCTTCCCCCCACACAGTTCAAGCACTGATATGCAGCATGGCAAGATTAATCCCCACCAGCCCTCTGGAACTCTGCATCCATCAATGGCTGGTTTGGGCACCTTCTGCCATCCCTTCAGGGTCCTGAAGGCACCAGATTTTGGGGATGGGGAAAGAAGGGCTGCCTGGTCCAGTGCAGCCAGTGAGCGAGCAGGAGAACAGCAGACTGCTGATCCAGGCAAGGGAAAGGACAGAGGCAAGACCAAGCTGAAAAGAGGGCAGGACAAGGTTGCCAGCTCCAGCTTGTGAAATTCCTGTAGATTTGGTGATAGTGCCTGGAGAGAGTGGAATTTGGGGAGGGGAATGAGATCAGCAGGGATGTCATTCCATAGAGTCCACCCTTCAACGCAGCCATTTTCTCCAGGATGACTGATCTCAGTAGCCTGGATTTCAATTGTAATTCTTGGAGAACGTCCAGACCTATGTTCGCCATCTTCCAGGAGATCTCCCCCTATCAAAGTTGTTCTCCAGAAAACCAAGATCGGTTCCCCTGGAGAAAATGGCTGCTTTGGTGGGTGGACTCTATGGCATTATATCCTGTCGAAGTCCCTCCACTCCTCAAACCCTGCCCTCTCCGGGCTCCACCCCCCAAATATCCAAGTATTTCCCAATCTGGAGCTGGCAATTCTATCTTGGAAGTTGGCAATCTGGAAGATGGCAACCCTAGGGCAGGAGCAGCTGCAGCTTATCCTAAAGATTGGCCGGGAGACCTAAGTTCCCATGCCTTGAGGGCCCTTCTCTTGGTCGCCCAAGTATCCATTTCTGATGTCCACCTAAAGAGACACCAAAGTAGAGGGCACAGCTCCTTGCCCTCTGGTAGCGTACCCGAGAAAACTGCTGAGTCACATCTCTGCCAGCAGTAGATAAGGTGCTGGGAGAAGAGAAGGGCGGGGGGGGACCAAAAACTCAAAAAACTCAAAATGGATTTGGTTTTAGAGGGGAAATAAAAACTTGGAGAGGATGAAGCTGAGTAGAACAAGATATAATCAGCAACAGAGAAGAAGGCAGGAAAATATACAATGAAATAATGCCCAATAAATCAGTTAGACAGTGTGTGACTCCTAAGAGGCAACAGGAGCCGGAGGGAAATGAAAACGAGCGTAGGGAGCCAACGGAAGAAAAAGGATGGCTTATTGTCATGGTCACTATCTTTTCATTTCCTCAGGCTGCCACACATAAGCAAGTGGAGGTGCCGTTCCATGTGGGGAGCAGTGCCTGTGTTCTCACACTAGGGGGCCGCGGCTGAGTGGTAGAGCACCTGCTTTGCATGCGGAAGGTCCCAGGTTCAATCCCCGACATCTCCAGTTGCAGGATCTCCTCCAGGAGGTCTTGGGGAAGACCCTGGAAAGCTGCTGGTGGTCCGAGCAGACGACACTGAGTGATGTGAACCAGAGGTAGCTTATGAGAGGTGTGTGAGCACATACACACTCTGTGGTTCTGTACTTGCTTTGGATAAGGAAGGTCCCAGGTTCAGTCCACAGCATCAGGCAGTTCTGACCTTGACAACCAACCGATTTTTGGGGGAGAGGGCAGTTTAATGGGATTGCACTGATTTTAACCATAAGAACATAAGAGAAGCCAATGTTGGATCAGGCCAACGGCCCATCTAGTCCAACACTCTGTCACCCTAACCGTCTCGCTTCTCCTCTCCAAAAAACAAGCTTTAATGGTTTCAAATTGCTGCACACACCAGTTTGCTTTGGGGCAGGTCCCTAGCCAGGATGTTTTAGTGGGGGGGCATGTAAGTTTCTTCGGCGGCACTGGCTAATCAAATTAAAGGTAATTTAATTAAAGTTAGATAGACTTTATGTGGGAAATAGAGAGGTGCTGTCTGGCTCCGTGCTGCCCCCCTAGCCGGTCCTTCGCACCAAACAGCTGCTCAGGAATACTCTGCTCTTTCCCCACAATTGCTGCTGCTTGGGGGCCCTGGGCTGGATGGGAAGTTGTGGGGCCTTCCTAGTAAGTTGGGGGGCCCCTAGCCCTGAGATGCCCCACTGTTGTAGCTAGGGGCTTGCTTGGGGGCCAATAGTGGGAGGGCTTCCAGAGTTCTGGCCCCACAGGTGGGCCTCCTGATGGCACCTGGGTTTTGGCCTGATCCAATGTGGCCTAACTTGTTCTCGTGTTCTTATGTTCAGTCAGTTTCCCCTATGGAATGAAGCTGTCAGGCCCCGTCTGCAGTGCAAGGCCAAGTTAGGAACGTAAGATGAGCCCTGCTGGAGGAGACCAATGATCCATCTAGTCCAGCATCCTGTCTCACACAGTGGCCATCTGGTTCCTCTGGAGGGCCAACAACAGGGCAGAGAGGCCGAGGCCTTCCCCTGATGTTGCCTCCTGGCCCTGGGATTCAGAGGCTTAGTGGTGCCTCTGAAGGTGGAGGTTCCCCGCAGTCACCATGGCTAGTAGCCACTAATAGACTTATCCTCCTGAATCAATCTAACCCCCTTTCAAAGCTGTTCATTTCTGTGGCCATCACTGCATCCTCTGGCAGTGAATCCCACATTTTAATCACTCTCTGTGTAAAGTAGTATTTCCTTTTGTCAAAATGTCATCTTCTTATTGCTCAGACCAAGGAAACGGAAGCTTTTACAGGGTCAGGTAGTATCATTTGACCTGCTGTGGCCGATTGGTCCATGAAGGCTGGGTTATCTGGTCTCCCTCCTTCGGCCAGAGTTTGGTGGTGGTACACAGGTTGAAATCTGATGGGCATCCCCTAAGTCATTAATGCAGGATACACAGTGTACTCAAGGCCCTGACAGGCACCTGTACCATTCATATTTTGGGTGGCTACAACTGCTAAACTAGCATAAGATCCATGGATTGTTCATTTGTGCCCTGTTTGTGAGGACCTGGTGAGAGTTGGAGAGAATGCTGGCAGGGGCATGTGGGTTTCCAATGGGTTGCCATCGTCCACGTGGCACCTGGAGATCTCCTGCTATTACAGTTGAACTGCAGATGACCAGGGTCAGTTCCTCTAGAGAAAATGGCTGCTTTGGAGGGTGGACTGTATGACATTGTACTCCGCTGGGATCCCTCCCTTCCCCCAACCCCTCTCTCCCCAGACTCCACCCCTAAATCTCCAGATATTTTGCAACCCAGATCTGGCAGCCATAGTTTCCATGGCAGAAGTGAGCATCTCAGCACTTAGCAGGACAGGGGTGACGCCTGGGAAGGAGGGTTGCCAGGCTTCCCGCCAACAATCCTAATTGCTTCCTACTGCTTGGAGTGGCAGAAGATTTTTTTCTTTTAAGTTGTTGTCATGCGCACTGTGACCAGGGCCTCTCAGAAGTCGGGAGAGGCCTGGGACACCTCCATTTTTGGGGGCCCTGGTGAGAAGGACTCCCTTCCCATCCTGGCCTCCTCCACTACTGCTGGGGCTTAGCACAGCTCCCAGGCTCACCACCACCAGAGGAGGATATCAACTCATAGTGTGCACTACAGGCAGTGTGGCCAGGTAATAGGACACAAGTTTGAAGCTGTATGATGAATGTCTTCTTTCAGTCCTCTCTGTGAATCTCTGTGACTTTTATGTATAACCTCATTTGAAAGATAATGTCAAAAAGTCTAAATTTGAGGCCCTCTGTGAAATGTGAGGCTTGGGACAAATAGCCCTCCAGGCTCCTTTTGTGATTTGCCTTGGCTGTGGTCATTTCTGGGGAAAACCTGGAAGTGATGTCTGGTAGGCCTAGGAACCCCCAGAAACTCTATGATTTTACCACAGAGTTTTCAGTGAGTCCTAGAACTATCTGACATAACTTCTGGGTTTCCCCAGAAATGACATCATGACACACCTGATACTGGTATGCCACCCATGTGCCCCCCCCCCCCAAGTTCTGACTGGTTGCCAGGTATGGCCTGTCCTTGTATTCAAGAATCAGTGAGATCCAATAACAAGACGCCTGGCTTGACCAAACTTGGCAGCCAATGCCAAGATAAAGAGTGGGAGGAAAAGCTGCCGGTAGTGGAAGAACTGAGGAGGAGCTGAACCTGCATCTAAGAGGTCCAATGTCTTGGAGGTCATGCGGGAGGGGCATGACTGCTATTTGGGCTAATCAGCACCCCTTTCAAGGTCTCAGCATCTCAGAGAAGCAGCTTGGAAGGGGAGGCTCTTTGCCCAATTACCCATCTATCCGGCAGGCACAAGATAGGCGTGGGTGTGTCCCAGAGCGTGGGCATTCGCTGGCACTTCAAGACTGAGAAGGGCCCATTGCTTTAAAAATACCGATATTCCCCAACTGCTCAAAGCAACCAAGGAAATCAGAGGCATGAATGTTCTTGGTTTGTGTATCCTCCCCCCCTTGCAAGTTTCTAGAGCCCCCCTGAAGGTTGTTTGCCTAAAAGTCCCTTGAATCCTGGAGGGGGCACTGCCAATTCACACAACCATTCTCAGCTCGTTTTGGGGGCATGTTGTTGCTTTGTAGGCCTGTGCTGCAAAAAAAAAAAGAGAGAGAGAGAGAGAGAGAGAGTTTGAACTTCCCTTTTTCAAAGCTCTCTGCTTTATGTTTGTTTTGCTCCTCACCTTGGATAACTGGGGAGCTGAAGAGCTTCCTTCAGCAGGAACGAGCACCTTTTTGAAAATACCAGGGACGCTGCACATTTCCCACGTATTCTACAAAACCGGTCTGGCTTTGCAGGGGGAAACGAGAGCTTCAAGGATGAGGAAGCGAAGTCTACGGTGACCCGCCGGCAGTAAATAATGTTGCATTGTGCTGGCAGAACCCAGGGAAGCTTTTAAGGTTAGGCAGCCTGCATACGGAACTGTTGTGAGCTATCCACTCCTTCGCAAAGCTCTGAACCTGCAGTGCTTTCGCGACAGGGCAGAAGAAAACACCCTTTCTTCTCTCAGATATCAGGGCCTAATGAAGTCAGTGGGTAGCCATTACGAGACGCCTGTACCTCTGAGTTTACACTTCTTTTAAAAAAAACCCCACAACTTACTACACAAGACTGCAGTTCTACCAGAAGAAGGACCCTCCACAAAGGAATTAGAGTCGTACTTCCTTCCTGGGGGCCTGGGATTCAAGGAGGGGCGGTGGCTCCATGTTAGAGCATCTGCACAGCATGTAGGATGTCCCAAGTTCAGTCCCTTGCTCCTCCACTTTAAAAGTGTCATAAGAACATAAGAACATAAGAGAAGCCAATGTTGGATCAGGCCAATGGCCCATCCAGTCCAACACTCTGTCACACAGCGGCCGAAAATACCAGGTGCCATCAGGAGGTCCAGCAGTGGGGCCAGGACACTAGAAGCCTTCCCGGTGTTGACCCCCCCCCCCAAGCACCAGGAATCCAGAGCATCCCTTGTCCCAGCCTGAGAGTTCCTATCTATACCCTGTGGCTAACAGCCACTGGTGGACCTCTGCTCCATATGTTTATCCAATTCCCTCATGAAGCCGCCCATGCTTGTAGCCGCCACCACCTCCTGTGGCAGTGAAAGACTTCTGCCTGAGACCCTGGGGAGCTGCCACCAGTTCCAGTGCACCAGTGATCTGATTCAATATAATGTAGCTCTATGTGTCCATATGTCCAATTTCAGAGTAGTCTTTGCATGGTGACTCCATGGTCGTCTGGTCTTCCTGGGACCATCCCACTTCAAAAGGCAGGGAGGGAGAGAATGGCAGTACTGCTGTGGTTAGGGTTGCCTGGAGATTTGGGGGGTAGAGTCTGTGAGTGGTGGGGTTTGTTGAGGGGAGGGACCTCAGTAGGGTCTGTTGCCATAGACTCCACTCTCCAAAGCAGCCATTTTTTCCCCAGAGGAACTGATCTCTGTAGGCTGGAGATCACCAGGGCAACCTGGAGGCTGGCAACCCTACTGCTGGGCCTAGAGACAAGCCAATTCCCCTCTGTACGTGGCATTCTGCTCGGGTTGCCAGGTCTCAGTTGGGAAATACCTGGAGATTTGGGGAGTGGAGACGGGGGGACAGGGCTTGGGGAGGGGAGGGACCTTAGCAGAGTATAATTCCATAGAGCCCACCCTCCAAAGCAGCAGTTTTCTCCAGTGTAACTGATCTTGGTTGTCTAGAGATCAACTGTAATAGCAGGAGATCTCCAGGTTCCACCTGGAGGCTGGCAACCCTATGTTCTACCAGTGTAAACACAGCCGTGTGCATTTATGAAAAGCTGCTCCAAGACAGATTTGATGCAACAGTCTGTGCAATCACATCACAACTGGTTTTTAATTTATTTTTTTGCAGTGTTTTTATCAGTGCCTACGTGCAGATTGATAATGGAGGAGTGAGAAAGACAGGAATGGCACAGTGATCATGTCCTAGTGTTGTTGATCCTGACTGTAGCTCCCAGGGGGAGGGCTTTTTTTTTACCAGCCCTGCTACCTGAGATGGCTTGGCTCTTCTGCATGCAAAACATGTGTCCTTCCACTGAGCTCTGGTCCTCCGAAGCAGTGAATTACAGATGAAAATGGCTTGTCAGGTCGTTACTCCGATTTGTTCAGTACCGCATGCTCTGATGGGCAGTGGCTCCCCATTGTCTCAGGCAGGGCGGAGTCTTTCCCAGCTCCTGCTCCCTAAGACCTTTTTCAGTGGAGATGTCAGGAATTGGATCTGGGACTTTCTTCATGCAACTGAGCCACAGCGACTCTACCTTCCATCCATAAACCACGGCAAGAATTATAACTCTGATACAGAGTTGCTTATACTGAATCAGACCACTGGTCATACATGAAGTTGCCTAAAAACTGAATCAGACCATTGGTCCATCAAGTTCAGTACTGACTACTCAGACTGACAGCAGCTCTCCAGGGTTCCAGGCAGGGGCCTTTCACATCACCTACTGCCTGGTCCTTTAACTGGAGATGCCAAGGATTGAACCTGGGACCTTCTGCATGCCAATCAGATGCTCTTCCTCTGAGCCACTGAACCACAGCCCCTCCTCACTGTTGGTCCATCAAGGTCAACATTGTCTACTCAGATTGACAGCAGTTCTCCAGGGTCTCAGGTCTTTCACATCGCCTATTGCCTGGTCCCTTTAACTGGAGATACCGGGGACCAAATCTGGGACCTTCTATGTGCAAAGCTGATGCTCTTCCACTGAGCCACAGCCCCTCCCCTAGGCTCTTTTAACCCTTCTTCACATGTACCCTGCTGCTGAGTCACAGATACACAGTTCTTACAGAACAAGGCGAAAACTGTTAATACCTTCTAAAAATCAGAAAGCTTTGTTTATACTCCATCTGTATACTGGTGGTACAGTTCAGGGAGGCTATATACTATGCCTGTTTGACTATGAAGCCATGCGTTATTATGGGGGCGGGGGAATGTTTTGCTTAAAGGAATAAAACACATTTATTCATGTTCTCTGTTTACTGGGTTCTGAAAAAGCAAAGAAAACCTTCTGCCTTCCAGGATTGTAATAATAATAATAATAATAATAATAATAATAATAATAATAATAATAATAATAATAATAATAATAATAATAATAATAATAATAATAATAATAATAATAATAATAAATAAATTAAAGTAGTGCCTTTTGCTATGGCAAAGCTCCATGGCCATTATCAACGGAGCTGGCAGAAATGAAGCTTTATTTATATCTGTGACTCATTCAAAAATAAAAATGGGCAAGGACAGTCTGAAAGAAACCCTTTCGCTTAATCTTACTGCAAAGGTATCTCATAATAGCATCGCCACCAGCAACAATGCCTCCTGGCAAGCTATGATGGGATCAGAGAATCCACTCAGGAAGAGAAAAAAGTAATAGTGTGACGGAAACAACAGGACACATTTCCTATATAAGAAAGATGTGAAAGCATCAATACTTTCCCACATCTCTGCTTTCACAAAACAGGCAGGGACCTTGGGAAGGGGAAAGCTCGGGCAGAAAGCCAGAAGGATCTCTTTGGTCCTTTCTGCACTAGACCTTAAATCCTGGTTCAACCCTGTCCTTGAACTAACATTCTATGCTACATGCGAGTTCATGCCTGTAAGTATCTCGGGGTATTTTTTGTTTCCCCTTTACCTTGAGGTCACCCTGGTTTTGCCCCATACTTGTCCCAGGATAAATGGATACTGTTATAACCAGGGATAAATGCAAGGTATTGTGTCACGAGTTGAACTCTGATAAAACCAGGGATGAGATCCAAGTGTGGAAAGGACCTTTGAGGACTAATTGATAAGCACCAGTATGACAAAGGGGCCTGTGGGGAGTTCAGCAATTAAAGACCAGGTTTCAGAGGCCTGCGTTCTTCCTACTCCAAGCCCACGAGCGTTGTCTTGACTCCAATGCGCCGCTCCAAGGACAGTTTCAACAGCATTTGCTTGCTGTTTGCATGCTTCGCCATAATTAAGAAACATCTTTAATATGCTCTGAAAGTTTCTCTTGCCAGAGATCACATTATCTTCTTTCTCCTTTTTTTTGCTGGGCTCCAACTAGAGCAGGGGTCCTCAAACTTTTTAAACAGGGGGCCAGTTCACTGTCCCTCAGACCGTTGGAGGGCCGGACTATAGTAAAAACAAAAACTATGAACAAATTCCTATGCACACTGCATATATCTTATTTTGAAGTGAAGAAACAAAACGGGAACAAATACAATATTTAAAATGAAGTAAAGTTAAATCAACAAACTTACCAGTATTTCAATGGGAACTATGGGCCTGCTTTTGGCTAATGAGATGGTCAATGTCCGGTTCCATATTTGTCACTACTTCCTTCTCATGTAAAAAAAAATGACAGACAAGCAGTGGCGGCATAAACACCCGGCGGGCCGTATAAATGTCCTCGGCGGGCCGCATGTGGCCCACGGGCTGTAGTTTGAGGACCCCTGAACTAGAGCAATAACGAAGTGACAGGGCAGAAACTCTAGGAAATCTCTTAGAACCAACTATGTAGCACCCTTGATGTCTAGCATGGAGGGAAAGATTAAGAGAAATATCCCAGGGACATGAATTGTACTAAGAAAAGCCCAAAAATGTCTTTAATATATTTTAAAAATCATTTATTATAAAAGAGAAGGGGGAAAGAGAAAAGGGTGGTTGGATTCAAAAAGCAGGGGGGAAAGGCAAGACCCGAATACAGGGGAGACTCACAACCACAGCACAGAGATGTTCAAATGGAAAGCAATTCTGGCCCTTCCAGCACTCTCCTTTTAATCCATGTTCACTGCGGTATCCTCCATGCAATTCTGCACTAAAATCAGGGAAAGGAGGAAAGGAGTTCAGGCTGGCTCCTGAGTTGGCCACGCCCAGTAGGAACTCATTAGCATAATAGGCCACACCCAACAGCAGAAACTCATCAGGATTGGCTACATTAGGGGTGTGTGGCCTAACATGCAAAGGAGTTCCTGCTCCAAAAAAAGCCCTGGGTTTTGACAACAAACAAGGTAAACAGAATAAGAAGCAAAAGGTGGGTGTGGCTGGATGACCACACTTCTGGTAACATGGGGGTGTGACCTAATATGCTAATATACTGTGCTGTCAGGGGTGTGGCCTACTGTGCAATAAGTTCCTGCTGTTGGGTGTGGCCTATTATGCTAATGAGTTCCCACTGGGCTTTTTCTACAAAAAAAGCCCTGACTAAAATCAAATCGAACCTTCTTTTTAATCCAAGCTTTTCCCCCATTCTGCACTAAAATTGAGTTCAACCTTCTTTTTATTCCGTTTTTTCTCCCCATTCTGTATTACTTTACCTCCCTTCAGTGGTCAGCCCGGTTTCAGCTTGCTGTTGCCCCGGGGTTATTTGGATGCTGTTTTGCTGTGGATTTAAATTGCCTTCACTTGAACACTGAGAAAATCTGGAGTGGCAGGCAGTTGTATTGACTAAGCTAAACACGTTACCTAGGTGATAGCAGGTTCCTCGGTGCATGCACGGAGTTCCATGCAATAACAACAAGTGGGAGGGGTTGTTAACCCCACCCTGACCTCTGTGTACTCAGTTTCCACTGAAGACAAGGGGGAAATCCCAAATGTCCAGATTTTAATGGTCAACGGAACTGGACCTCAGCCAGCCTCCTTTCTAAGAATGACAAGCTGCTTTAACTGAATTCCATGCAAAGCTCCCTCTCTGAAGTCAGAGGCTATGTTACCAATCACAGCCATATAAAGTATAGTCCCACCTCTATCACGCATCTGGTAATAGCTCTGAACTTCCATGACAAATAGGTGGTGTGGTCCAAATCGGATTGTCTCATATACAAAAGGGAGTAAGTCTAGCAGGATGATCCAATGTAGAATGGAAACGAATGGGCCATTCTAATGTAAGCCTCCAGGAGTCCAAGTTTCTAGACACTCTAGGTGGCGCTTTTACCTTAATGAGTTTCTGTCACACCAACTATCTTTCTATAGCAGAATGTAGGAATTCAAAAGTTCTCATTATTGGGCAACACCAGCACAGCAGGGACTGTACTGAATTCTCTTCTTACTTGTCCTACGTTTTCTGACATTGGGGAGGAGCCATGGCTTAGTGGTAGAGCACCTGCCTTGCATACAGAAGGTCCCAGGTTTGTCTCCCATCTCTCTAGGTAAAGGTTCTTTGGTATCAGCTCTCAGGTCACTTAAAGCATCCAGGTAGGGCTCATAGCACAGCCCTGAGAGAACACCATTTCCCCATGCAGCTATACAGTGGAATGTTTATTTGATTGCATTCTCATGTGAAATACTCCTTTCTTTTGGCAACCAACCACATCAGGAAGAAGGTCGCCATGGATTTCAGGAAGCAGATGTTGCTATGCCTGAAGCAGATATTGCTATGCCTATGCTACCAATAAGAAAAGACTGTACCAAACTAGATGGACCAGTGGTCTGACTCATGTGGCTTGCATGCCGGAGGATCCATACCACCCATGTAGATCCTAATTGATCAGTTATCAGCCTGCTGTGCTCTGTCTTCCAACTAGCTGGGTCTACCAGGGATTAGACAAGTTCATGGAGGACAGGTCTATCAGTGGCTAGTAGCCATGGTGACTGAAGGGAACCTCCACATTCAGAGGCAATAAACCTTTAAGGGAAGGCCTTGACCTCAGTCCTCTATTGTTAGACCTCCAGAGTAACAAGTTTGGCCACTGAGTGAAACAAGATGCTAGACTAGATGGACCACTGGTCTGATCCAGCCAGGCTCTTCTTATGTTCTTGTGTTAG
This sequence comes from Gekko gecko, assembly GCA_029375565.1. Classification (NCBI taxonomy): domain Eukaryota; kingdom Metazoa; phylum Chordata; class Lepidosauria; order Squamata; family Gekkonidae; genus Gekko; species Gekko gecko. The sequence goes on along the minus strand of JAPDNY010000012.1, from coordinate 67,821,957 downwards.
CCAGGAAGCCACTGGGATGCTGGAGTCCAGCCAGTATTGCTCTTGGTCCCCACAGTCTGTGAAATAGAAGTACTACATGGGTTTATTTATACAAATGTTGTAGGTGTTGTTGAGAAAATGTACACAATGCATTTTGACAAAGTGCAAAGCTTCTAATGAATATTTGTATGTTTGATTTATTTGCCCATTGGTTGGTATTTCTGAAAAGCTGTGCATCTCTCTATAGATCTCCGTTTGCTTTGACTTATAGGTTCCTTGTAAAATCCTGGCCATTCTTCTCCACTTCTTCTTCCTGAGTGCTTTTGCTTGGATGCTGGTGGAAGGCTTTCACCTGTACAGTATGGTGATCAAGGTGTTTGGATCAGAAGAAAGCAAGCATTTCTACTACTATGGAATTGGGTGGGGTGAGTAACTTTTTCCTTTACTGAAGGAAAGAACCATGTATTGGTTAGACTGGGAGTGGGAAGGGCAGCCATGGAAGATCTGGAAGAGATTCTGAAGTGTAGGGATGTGGCACTAGGGACCAACATAAGTCGTTATAGTATTCCCCATTAGAAGAAGAAGAGATTGGATTTATACCCCGCCCTTCACTACCCAGAGAAGTCTCAGAGTGGCTTACAAACTCCTTTCCCTTCCCCTCCCCACAACAGACACCCTGCGAGGTAGGTGGGGCTGAGAGAGCTCTGACAGAAACTGCTCTTTTTCAAGGACAGCTCTTGTCAGAACTTATGACTGACCCAAGGTCATACCAGCAGGTGCAAGTGGAGGAGTGGGGAATCAAACCCGGTTCTCCCAGATTAGAGTCTGTGCACTTAACCACTACACCAAACTGGCTTTTACTATGAATGGGCTTGAAAGCTGGACAGCGCAGAAAGCTGACAGAAAAGAGTGGCAGAACAAAGTTTCAGTCCAGTGGCACCTTTATTACCGACAAAGTTTTTATTCAAGGTATAAGCTTTCATGTGCATGCACACTTCTCCAGATTCATTTGAAATACAGTGCTGGAAGAGAGTGTTGCAGATGCTATGGACTGCCAAAAAGACAAATAAGTGGGTTCGAGATCAAATCAAGCCTGAACTCTTAGAAGCTAAAATGACCCGACTGAGGGTATCTTACTTTGGTCACATTAAGAGAAGACAAGAGTCACCGGGAAAGACAAGCGTGCTAGGAAAAGTCGCGGGCAGCAGAAAAAGAGGAAGACCCAACCTGAGATGGGTTGACTCCATCAAGGAAGCCACGAGGGCCCTCCGTTTGCAAGACCTGAACAATGATAAGTTGCTTGGGGGGGACATTAATTCATAGGGTCCTCATGAGTTGGAAGCGACTTGACAATACGTAACACGCACATATATTAGAGTGTCAGACTAAGTTCCGGGGTCCAAACTAAACGTTACCGTTTTTAACAAGTTGGGTTTGGGTTCCTTGGGCCGACTGTGTGTTCCCCACAACCCCGCGCCAGCTGTGCAGAACAGCTTCTTTTAAAAAAGGAGAGCCCAAACCAGCTTGGGATGGCACCATGGGGTGAGGGTGGGGGGCTCCTGCCTCCACCAAGCCATTTTCCCACACGAAAACTGAGCTGGGGGGTGGGGGGGGAGAAGGGGATTATTTCCCTGGCTTTGCTGCTCCACACGCCACAGACACCCCGTGAGGAGCAGCAGAATCACTACCTCCTCTACCAGCCAGTTCCACATCTCAATCACTCCTCCTGTCGCTTCGAAGACATTCAAATACGGATCTCTTTGTCTGCCGTGCAGTTTGTCCCCCTCCTCCCTCAGTTGCCAGGGCTTCCGCGCCTCTTTCCGGGAAGGAGGGTTTCAGCACCCCTTCCTCGGTGCCTGGCTTCATTTGCATCTGTTTCCCCTGAGACAAAGAACAAAAGGAGGAAGGAGCGAAGGTATCCAAGACCACAATATCCATGTCAAGGCGGGATCATTTTGAAGATATTTTTTTGCAAAACGCTTTTTCTTCTTTTGCTCTCTCCTGCGGGTTAATTTGGAAACTGGAATCAAAGAAGCAATTACGGCAATTATTTCAAAATACCACCATTGTCATTTGAACTTTTTTAAACACCCGGGGTGCAGCCCCGGGAGCGTGTGTGTGTGAGCAAATGAACGGCATTTATTCATTTATGTACTCCTCAAGCGCTGCCTCCATTATGCGTTTCATCAGCATAACCTTCTACCTTGCAGTCTTTGCTTCTGACACCATAATTTATGTTTTCAAAGCCTCCACAATCATCAAGTGTCTTCCTGGGGGAACGGAGGACCTGTGGGCACTTCAGCTATAAAACCATGCATTGTTTTGAAAAAGCATAGGCAGGGAGGATCATCTTATAGATTTAAAAAGACGAGAGGAAGACCAGGCATCTCATTCCAGTTGATGGGGTCAACAGTGAGATCCAAGCAAGGACAGTTCTAAAAGTCTCATCTGACACTCTACCCCAGTTTGGGAGTTGTTTATTATTATTGACTTTAGAAAACGAATATGAATACATCAAGCAACTGCTGAGTTGGTATACCACAGGAGTAAGGATGCTAGCCTCCAGGAGGAATTACAGCTCATCTCCAGACTACAGAGATCAGTGCTCCTGGAGAAAATGAATGCTTTGGAGAGTGGAGTCTGTGGTGTGCTGTACCACACTGAGGTCCCTGTCCTCCCCAGGCTCCATCCCCAAATCTCTAGGAGTTTCCCAAACTGGATTTAGCAACCCTGCCCCCCCATCCCCCACTGGTGGCCAAAGGTGACCAGGTAACCCTACACAGCAGAGAGCTTCTGAGAACTGTTTTGCACATTACGTTGTAGCAAATTTTATTTTATTTATTCACGGAACTTGGGTTTCCTACTGACAGGTGTCGCTTTGAAAATGCCCATGTTTGTAAACACTTTGTTTTATTCTGATTTTGCATGCCATCCACACACGTTTTAATTGCAAACCTAGAAACGTAGTGTTACGTTCCCTTGGAGACCTCCCTGCATACATTTCATTAAACAAGTTTCTAGCCCTTATGGATCCAGCAATAATTTCAACAGTGTGTGGACAATGAAATCTCCAAAGCCAATGGGGTTGTTCAGTTAGGTTTCCAGGGGTAAAAGCATAGGAGAAGGCCATTTCCTGCATACCCCTCCCCCAATTTGTGGGGGGTTTGGTGGCTGCTGACCACTTTAGGTAACATGAACCTATAGCCTGATCCCATGGGTCTCATGTTCTTACTGCAAGGGAGTATTGCAAGCAGGAAATGGGAGCATATCAAGCAGGGGCCAGGAGACCAAGACTGAGGAACTTGGGAATATTCAGTCTGGAGAAGAGGAGATAGAGGGAGGACATGGTTGCTCTCTTGAAGTATTTGAAGGGCTGTCAGAGGAGGGCCAGGAGCTGTTTGTGTTGGCAGCAGAGGAGAGGACTCGCAATTATGGGTTTAAATTACTGGCAGAAAGGTACTGGCTGGATATTAGGAAATTTTTTTTTACAGTAATTCAGTGGTGGAATTGTCTGCCTAGAGAGCTGGTGAGCTTCCCCTTACTGGAAGTCTTCAAGTAACGGCTGGACAAACACTTGTCAGGGATACTTTAGGCTGATGCTGCACTGAGCAGGGGGTTGGACTAGATGGCCCATATGGCTGCTTCCAACTCTATGATTCTGTAATATGTGTGCTTCAGTTTCACGAGTATCCCACCATATGGTTTTGTGAAACCTATTCAGCAGTCATCAGAGTGGCCGTACACCATGGTCATCTGAAGCCTTCAAGGATTCACCGTGCCTGGCTCAAAGAACTTCTAGGATTTGCTTAGCTCTGGAGCCTCCATGTTCTTAGCTACAAAGAACGTTCCAAGATCCCTGCTGATCAGATCAATGGTCCACCTAGTCCAGCAACTTTTCCCCCACAGTGGCTTACTGGCTGCCCCAACTAAGGTTGCCAACCTCCAGGTGGGGCCTCCAGACTACAGAGATCAGTTCCCCCAGAGAAAACAGAAACTTCTGAGGGCACTTAGTATGGCATGCCATATATCGTAGGTGAAATCTCTCCCCAAAATCTCTCCTCCATGGGCACCACCCTCAAATCTCCAGGAATTTCCCAAACCAGAATCAGCAGCCCTGCCCACAAATGGGATACAGAAGCCAACATCTCCCCCAATTGCACCTGCTCATGAGTAACTAGCATTCAGAGGAAAACAACCACCAAACATGCCGGTTCCATTTAGCCATCTTGGCTAACAGCCATGGATGGAACTGCTCTCTGTGAACTCCTTTCGTTTTCTAAGCCAACTGCAATCACTACCTTTGGTAGTAGTGAATTTCACTAGTCAGTTATGTGTTGTATGATGAAATACTTCCTTCCCCCCCTATCCTTAATCTACCGCCCATAAATTTCATTGGGTCCATTCAGCTTTAGTATTTTGGGAAAGGGGGGGAAAAGCTCCTGTTCTTTCTCTCTCTCTCCACTTCCTTCACACAGTGCCTAATGTTATAAACTTCTATCATTTCCTAGGCGCTATATCAGCAGAATATTTTGGGCATGCAAAGATATTACTAAAACATGTATCTGTTTCCATCCTGTCCTTCTCAACCTTAGCTCCTCCTGTGTGCTTTACATGAGAATATTAAACTGGCTCCAGCTGAATGCAGTCCGTCTCTTGCTGACTCAGTGCTGCAAAAGCGTGGTAAAGCTGCCATCCAGCGGGCTCCTGAGAAATTCAGCTAGGCTCAGTGCGGCCTACCTTTAAAATGGTCTGAGAATTGTCCTGTTGCCTTGGTATTTCAGAACAGCTCTAAAAAAATAAATTGCATTGTCTGTTTTGAAATCAAAAGGGCATTTCTGTCCTTCCCTTCTGTCCAGGTTCTGGTGGCTTGCTTAATGAAATCGTTCATTACTGTAGAAAAGTATGGCTGTTGGATTTACACTTAGCTTCTCCACAGCCTTTAAAAAAATGATCCACTGTTCTTTTGGATTTCTGTTGGGTGGCATGGGGAATATGAATTCCAAACCATTAGAAAGGTGGATTTATCTCGCTCGACTCCTGCTCTTTGGCTGTTATGCCAGGCATCATCTCCAGGGCCCTGTTCTAAGAGTTGGGCTGACCTAATGAAAAGAAATCATATTGGCCAAGATTAATTCTTCCCCAACAAATTGGAAGAAAATACCCTGTTGCTGACAAACCAATACTTGTGTCTTAGGCACATGGTCTAGAAGTCCTGTTTACAGGGTTTAAGATTACTTAAAGATAAATGTATTCTGCTGACTTCACTAAGAGGCCATTGATGTGGTATGCCTACAATAAAAGCTGGAATCCCCACTGCCCCTCTTCCTGAGCCTCCACTTTCCAAATTCCTTGCAATTTTTCTTTTAAATTCTCCCGGCTGTAACCCTGGCCGAGTTAGCTTTTTTCCTCCCAAACATATTCCCACTCTGTTGGAGCTTTGATAAGGTTCTTATGGGCTAGCGTTTTTGCTCAGCCTCATGGCCTTTGTTCCTACAGAGGTTATTTTCATTCTTGGGGGGGGGGGACCAGGGTGTGTATGGGGAGGAGGAGGAAAGAGTAATCCTATAAAGAAGTGAAAAACGGAGAACTTGCTTTGAGTGGAGAACTTTGTCTAACCCCTTGTATTCCCAAGCAAGCAAAAAACGGAACATGTTTTGAGTTATTTTCAGAGGGCGGGTGAGATTTGGAGAGAAGAATATGCCAAATTAAGATGGATGTTGGAATCTGTCCCCCCCCACTCCAAACTTGAACTTTGATCAGTAGAAAAGGCAAGATTCTGTACAGATCCCTTTCCTTCCTCACTCCAGCAGAAAGGCCTGATACCACAGGGGGTGGTGTATGGCACATGGCATTGTATACTTCAATTGGCATCTGGACTTAAGGATGCTTCTTTTATTTCTGCAGACATTTTTATCTTCCGGCAGGACAGCCGCAAAGATCCTTGAATACCTGCGTAATGATTCCCATCTCCTTGGAGGTCTGAGTCATTGTTATTTGTCTAGTGGACAGAGTAAGGAAGGGAACATTGTATAAGGACAGACAGACAGCTTGGTGGAGTGGTTTTTAAGTGTCAGAGGAGGGCCCTGGTTCAAATCAGGGAGCCCCTGGTTCATATCCCCACTCTTCCATGGAAGCTTGCTGGGTGACCTTGGGACAGTCACACACTCTCAGTCTCACCTGCCTCACAGAGCCGTGAGGATCAAATGTAAGAGAGGAGAACGATGCAAGTAGCTTTGGGCCTCCATTGGGGAGAAAGGCAGGGTATACATAAACAAGAGAACAGCTGCCCAGTCCTGAGGACATTAGAAGTAAGAGTAGCATTGCCAACATCCAGGAGGGACCTGGAGCTCTCCAAGAATTACAACTGATCTCCACACTATGGAAATCAGTGTACTGATGCAGCTTCCCCCAGGAGGCATGGGCCGGGGTCCAGCAGGGCAGGCCACAGGCAAGGCTGCAGAGAGTAACCAAAGTCCAGTCCAAAAATCAGGGGTTCCAGAGAGCAGGGGTTCCAGAGAGCAAGTTTACCCAAAGTCCAATCTAGCGTCAAGGAGTTCCAGGCAGCAAGTCCAAATCTAGTCCAAGGTCAGGGTTTCCTGAAAAGCCAGTTGTCAGGTCCGGTTCAAGGTTATAGAGGTCCAGTAGCAACAAGGTTGGCAGCTCAGTAGCAACATGTACTCATTGCATCCACAAACTGCTGCTTCTCCCAGCTGAATTTATAGCCAAGTCTTAATGAGCTAAACTCTCAGCCAATTCCTTGGCAGTCCTGAAATTATTCATTCAGTTGACAGCTGACAATGGGCCATGAGTCTCGCACTTCTTCTCCTTTCTTGCAACTCTAAGTGTCTCTGACAGCGTCGGCTCTGCAAGCGTGTGGGTGAGTTCAGTGGGCTGGGTTTGGCTGCTGAAGACTTGTTTACTGCTTCAGAGCTACAAGGTATTGGCTCGGTTTCAGCTGTAGGCTGTGACTCCTGATCAGCTGGTAACCAGTTTGGTGTAGTGGTTAAGTCTGTGGACTCTAATCTGGGAGAAACAGGTTTGATTCCCCACTCCTCCACTTGCGCCTGCTAGATGACCTTGGGCAAGCTATAGTTCTATCAGAGCTGTTCTTGAAAAAGAGCAGTTTCTGTCAGAGCTCTCTCAGCCCCACCTACCTCACAGGGTGTCTATTGTGGGGAGGGGAAGGGAAAGGAGCTTGTAAGCCGCTCTGAGACTCCAAGTGAAGGGTGGGGTATAAATCCAATCTCCTCCTCCTCCTCCTCTTCTTCTTCTGGCTCAGAGACAGCTGCAGTTGGCTGATCAGTTACCTGCTGAGGGCTAGCAGGTAGCTCTTCATCTGAGAAACCTGAGCCATCACTCATGACAGACTGACTCGTGACAATCAGTCTCCCTGGGCAAAATGACAGCTTTAGAAGGTAGTGTCTAAATCCCTGCACAGTTCCCTCCCCTGGCTCCAGGAATTTGCCAACTTGGCAACCCTAAGCAAGAGGATCTACAGAGGGAGCATGTATCCCCCCCCCCATTATTGCTTTTCTGGATTGCGTGCCATTTTCATCCTCTGTTCCAGTGCTCATGGATTGCACAAAAATAGCATCCTCCCATCAGGTGGCATATTTGGGACAGCTGTGCACAAGAGCAGATTTGCGGGCATGAATATCTATGAGTATTCATTGTATCCATAAACAGACCCTCTGTACAATCAGGCTGATGAAGTGGTGATCAGTTTTTACCCTACCTTACAGAGACGTTTTACATTAATTTCCACTACAGCGGAACATAAAAACGAAAGAAGGAATATTATAACTCTCTGGTAGTATTTACTGTTTTTAATGGAATGTCACTGAGCCAAATTTCTATTGAGATAATTTGTTCACATTGTAAAGTGCCTTTGAGATGGAAGGCAACATGGTGTAGCCCAATCTTGTCAGATCTTGGAAACCAAGAAAGGTTGGTACTTGGCTGGGAGGCCACCACGGAAAATCTTTGCAGGGGAAGGTGAAGGTGAACTGCCTCTGCTTCTCACTTGAAGAAGAGTTGGTTTTTATACTCTGCTTTTCTCTACCTGAAGGAGTTTCAAAGTGGCTTACAATCGCTTTCCCTTCCCCTCTCCACAACAGTCACCTAGTAGGTAAAAGTGGGGCTGAGAGAGTTCTGAGAGGAGAACAACTCTGAGAGAAATGTGCCTGGCCCAAGGTCAACCAGCAGGCTTCATGTGCAGGAGTGGGGATGGGGGATCAAACCCAATTCTCCAAGTCCACCACTTTTAACCACTACACCACTTGCATTAAGAGCCTCTTGCTGGGCTCGCCATAAGTCCATTGTGACAACAGCACTTATGTAAGTAAATTGCCTTTTCAAAAAGGCAGAACATCTGGTCCAAAAGGAAGCAGCTTATTTCAAGAACAAAATGTTTTTGAGACAGTTTCATGGTAAGGGAAAGAATAGTTTTCCTTGGCTCTCTCTTTTAGAAGGGCCACAAACTTTTCCGGTGAACATATTTGGCAGGCAATACTGCTTTTGACACCAACAATCACTCAAGAACCGTGTATTGGATCTCCCTGCCTCATCACTGTTCGACTCTAGCAGCTGCTGAACAGCTTTGTGGCTGTACAGCCGCTGTGGTGTTGGAGTGTCATTTCCCTCTGCCTTGTAGCTGCTTTTCCATCTGCACAGCAGTAAGTGAAATCAGCTCTTCCCCCAGGATCACAGAGAGTCAGGTCGGGTAATTAAACGGCACTGTGAACTATGACTTGCATAACTTTGCATGAAAATATGCATGCCTGAAGTAATGTCAGTTACACAGATAAGAAGGAGGAGGAGACTGGATTTATACCCCACCCTTCACTCAGAATCTCAGAGCAGTTTACAAGCTCCTTTCCCTTCCCCTGCCCACAACAGACACCCTGTGAGGTAGGTGGGGCTGAGAGAGCTCTGACAGAAACTGCTCTTTTTCAAGAACACCTCTGACAGAACTATGGCTTGCCCAAGGTCATCCAGCAGCTGCAGTGGGGAATCAAACCTGGTTCTCCCAGATTAGAGTCTGAGCACTTAACCCCTACATCAAACTGGGACAAAATACCCAGTGGTAAAGCTTTTTAAAACACTCAGTGTTTGATCTCTATAATCCCAGTCTGTCTGATGGTTGAGCCACTCTGTCTCATGCCGGATCCTTTTCTTCATCTTTTCATAGCATCACTGTCTTTTCCAGTGACTCTTGTCTTCTAATGACGTGACCAAAGTATGATGCTCCCGGGTTAGAAATTTTAATGTTTAGGGAGCGTTCAGGTTTGATTTGGGGGGACCGGAGCAACCTGACAAATCTGCAAGTAGCCATGGTCTACAAAACCCAAAGTTGCACGAGTGGTTCAGCTCAGCCCTAGTTATCTTGTCCACGTCTACGAGGCCTTAAAGTGCTGACATTAAAACATCTCAACTGCTGTGCGATATTGTCTCTAAATCTTATGGCTCAACCGCAACTGCTTTGCTCCCAACTGGGCCTGGAATCGCACGAATGCTTCGGTTTATTGCAGCCGACGTGTCACCCGTAGGCAATTTTTCAAGGCAAATCCAGCATTATGACCCTAAGTCGATTAGATTTCTTCTCTTTCCTTAGTGTCACAAGTGGGTGCTTCTTAGCGAGACAAACTATTTCACACAAACAAAATCCGGTTGAATTTAGAGGCTGCCGCCCAGCTGGCTTTTGCTAGTTTGCCTGCTCCTTATTCTACCAAAGTCGACAAAGGAAGAGCAAAGGCAAGGTGGGCTCCGGGCCATTTTACATTCATGGAATTAGCTCTCCTTGTTATCCAGATGACTGCCCGACGTTTCATCTGCATAAGTTTTATTATCTTGCCAGGGAACCCTCTATTTAATTTTCTTCTCCAGTGCCGTTTTAAGCTGATAAATAATCAAGTTAAATCCGGGGGACATCTGAAATGTGCTGTGGGAAAAGCAGCCAGGTTCAGGTTATATACCACCTAAGCAGACCTGTCTTAATGGTTCCTTCCGAGTGTATATTTTTGCAGTGATGCTTTTATCTATTTGCCTGTGTGTCCCCCCCCCCCATTTATTTTTCTATTTGTCCCTAAAAATCTCTGAGTGGATTATTCAGGCCTTTGTTTGTATTAAAGAAGACGAAAAGGGGGGAAAGGCTCCCTGGAATATGTGCATTTTTTTCCAAGAGAGTGCAGTCTTCTATCATCTATTCTTCTTTTGGCCAGTGCCTGGGGAAGGGCTGGAGCCAGGATCGTAGCATAACGCCAGAGCACTTTGTAAGCAGACCGTCTTGCGTCCCATCTTTGGCATCTCCAGTTAGAAGAACTCCAGCTCTGTGAATTCTGGGCACATTCCTGTGGACATCAGACTGGGCTTATTAGACTTTTAGTTACGCACTGGAGGAAGCTGAGGGAGAAAGCCTCACTAATGATGTTTTATGGGGTGCTAGAGAGAGGGCCCATGTTTTGCAGAGGCATGTATATGTGTTAATGAGAGGAGAGAGAGCAGACGGGGCGGCCTAGGGGGAAGAAATGTGCTTCTGCCCACAGAGGTACATTTTCCTCCCTGCAGAGTCCTTATCGGTGAAAGCTGTCGATACTGCTTTTGATGCGTCAGTTTGATTTGATGCACCAATGTTTCCAAATGCAGTTGCTTATCCCAACCACCCCCCATCACAACTGAATTTATAGGGATGCTTTGTAGGTGGGGATGAGAATTTCCCCCCTGCCCCCTTGTGATCCAATTGACTGGTGGAAGGGGCATATCTCCCCCCCACACACACACACAGAGTGGCTTCTTGCTCCAGGGGAAGGCCCCGTGGTCTGGGGGAAAGCTCTGCAACAACAGCTGCACACAAGCAAGTTCCAGGCATGCAATGCTGGCTGCTAGAATTAAGGGCGTTACCCAAACATACTATTGTGATTCAAACGGTCCCGTTTCTGACATGGGTTACTTGGGAGGAAACTGTAGGTTCCCCCACCCTACCAGTGGAACTGAAATACGACAGTTGGCGTTGAGACTTTTTCGTGCCTCCGTTACAAATAAAAGACGTAGAAATGACATGAAAGAAACGATCAGATTGGGACCCAAAATGAACGAGAAATGCTGAGAACGGAAAGTGTCGTCAAGTTGCAGCCGACTTATGGCGACCCCATTTGAGGTTGTCAAGCCAAGAGACATTCAGAGGTGGGTTTGCCCTTGCCTGGCCCGGCACCATGACCCCGAACTTCCTTGGTGGTCTCCCATCCAAATACTAACCAGGGCCCTACCCTGCTTAGCTTCCAGGACCTGACGAGATAATAAAAAACAAGCTGTACGAAAGGGCTCAGAGAGGCAACATACAATGGGGCAGGGGAATGGATCGTATTCATGCCTCCCTGGCCAGAGCAGCTCAAACTATAGAGCGTTTTTCTCTCCCTCAGGTATGATGAGTATGAATCTCTCACAGATGATGGCATCAGTCTTTGAATCCAGTGTGCAACTTTGCGGCCTAGGCAGTCCCGTGAAACCACACACATTCTCCCAGAATGCAGTGCAATATGATTATTCAGCCCTCACTAAAAATGCAATTTATTTCCCTTTTTTTCCCCTTTTAAGGTTATCCATTGCCGTTCACTTCAGGAAAAATAACTCCTGCTAGAACTGTAAAATGGGATCTTAAAATGGATAGGTTTTATTCATGGCTTTCGTGGGTACCCTACTTCCTTGGTGCTGGAGAGAGAGTAAGCGTCCGGTGGTATTTCTTATGCCGTATCCTCGCCGGTTGAGTTATCTCGGGGAGACTCGGTGCTTTCTGTTTCAGAAGCTATTTTTAGGAGCTTGGATTGGGAGCCATTGACTGAGGAGCGTTATTAAAGGAGATGAGCTAGATATTGCTTGACTGGGAGGCGCTGCAGAGAGCTGAGCCAAAGAGATTATATATTTTTTTCTTCCCGGGAAAGTCGGATCAAAGATACAGAGTATCGTTATCAACAGAGGCAAAGCCAGCGATCGCCTTTTAACGACTGCGGTTCAGGGCCCCATTTATTAGTCAGCCATTTTGGGAACTGGTAACTAATGGCAGGCAGCAAACGTTATCCTCTCCCCACGCAAGAGTGGAAGGGGATCATTCATACAAAGATGGCTGTCTGTCATCATCGCCTCTCCATCTGCGTACCACATTTTTCAATCTCGGCATTCCTCCAAGGGACACCAGGTGGTGTGCATGGGTTTCCCACTCCCTAGCCCATTTCATTCTCATAGCGGTGCTGTGAGGTCGGTCAGAATGCTGAGCGAGGAAGAGTGACCCATGGTTATGGCAGTGTGGCGATATTTTTGTATGCAGAGCCGGTTTGGTGTGGTGGTTAAGTGTGTCGACTCTAATCTGGGAGAAACGGGTTTGATTCCCCACTCCTCCACTTGCACCTGCTGGATGACCTTGGGCAAGCCATAGTTCTGGCATAGCTGTTCTTGAAAAAGAGCAGCTTCTGTCAGCGCTCTCTCAGCCCCACCTACCTCATAGGGCAGTGATGGCGAACCTTTTAGAGACCGAGTGCCCAAACTGTAACCCAAAACACACTTATTTATCGCAAAGTGCCAACACGGCAATTTAACCTGAATACTGAGGTTTTAGTTTAGAAAAAAACAGCTCGTACATTAACATCTTCTGTAGCACTTTATCTGAACTAAGTGCTAATACATGAGTTTAAGGTCAGTGAAAAGGGAAATGACAAGAGGGAAAGTGCAAGGAATACAGATGCTGAGGTAACTACTCCAACCACTTAGCGAATGGGTTACTAACAGCACAGCACTACAGTGCATACTGCCACTTCCCACACACTCTTAAGATACTCAGTAAACATGCAGCGAGCAAACTTCGAAGAGGAAAGCTGTTGTCAAGGGTATTACAATATCTGACTCCTAGCCTCTGCTTCACTTGTTAGAACAAAATCTTGTCTCGCAGGCCCAGGGGCACCGAGACTTTATCATTAGAGAGGCAGCCCTAGAGAGCATTTAGATGAGCAATTGATTTCTAAGGGGGCCAGTTTTCATAAGAACATCAGAGAAGCTAATGTTGGATCAGGCTAGTGGCCCATCCAGTCCAACACTCTGTCACACAGTGGCCAAAAATACCAGGTGCCATCAGGAGGTCCAGCAGTGGGGCCAAGACGCTAGAAGCCCTCCCACTGTTGCCCCCCCAAGCACCAAGAATACAGAGCATCCCTTGCCCCAGACTGAGAGTTCCTATCTCTACCTTGTGGCTAAGAGCCACTGATGGACCTCTGCTCCAGATGTTTATCCAATTCCCTCTTGAAGCCGTCCATGCTTGTAGCTGCCACTATCTCCTGTGTTGCTTTGGAGGTCTTTCTCTGCCTCTCCGCCTCGGTGCATGGGCAGAGAAAGATGGCAGGCAGGTGATGGGGGGGCGCTTTGAGGTCTTTCTCTGCCGGCACGCCTCGGTGCATGGGCAGAGAATGGCAGCGGGCTGGTGGGGGGCGCTTTGGAGGTCTTTCTCTGCCTCCATGCCTTGGCGCACAGGCAGATAAAGGCGGCAGGCAAGTGGGAGGGGCACTTTGGAGGTCTTTCTCTGCTGGCCTGCCTTGGCACATGGGCAGTGAAGGCAGCGGGCTGGTGGGGGCGCTTTGGAGGTCTTTCTCTGCCTCCATGCCTTGGCGCACAGGCAGATAAAGGCGGCAGGCAAGTGGGAGGGGCACTTTGGAGGTCTTTCTCTGCTGGCCTGCCTTGGCACATGGGCAGTGAAAGGCAGCGGGCGGGTGGGAGGGCGCTTTGGATGGCTCACAGGAAGTGAGATACCCAGTATAGTAATCCAATCAACAACAGCTGTTTTTAGAAACACACTACAAATGCAATAAGCTGAAATGATATAAAGTATAGTATAACTACTTCAAGAAATGTGGCATAAGCTTCAATACAATAGAGAAACAAATGTATACAATAGAGAAATGAATAATCGCTTATAAAAAGCCAACAGGCTTCCTGTCTCAAAACATGAGTCATACAGATGGCAGCAGGGCCGGTTCCAGGTTTTTTGGGGGGCCCCTCTCTGCCTACCACCAGACCTCACCAGTCTTACCACCCTTTCCACCCCCACCCATGCCCCCCACCAGTGTCCTTTCTCACTTGCAAGCCTTCCCAGCACCTGCATTCACAGCTGCCCATACAGCCTGCCTGCCCTTTCCCCCGTGGCACTAGGCATTGCACGCAGCTGGGGGTGCAGCCACTACAGTTGCCAGGAGCGCCACGGCCATGTGCCACCTGCCCTTCCCCTAGGCAGCACGTTTAGCTGGGAGCATGGGTAGACAACCACTTGCAAGCAGGTGGGGGAAGGTTAGGCAGTAGGCAAGGCAGACACATGGAGGGGGGTGGATTGGCGGCAGTGGGCCCCACCATACCCTTCGGTCCTGGCAGCTGCCTCACCTCAGGGCCTGGATGGGGAGCAGAGACTAACTTGTCCCTGTGCATTCATGGAGAAAGCGAGATTTGTACAGTACCTTCCTGGCCCACAGCTCATTCCCTTAATCGTCACATTGCTTCGGATCTTCTTTCCTGTTGTTATTACAGGCAGACCTTCCAGAGACGTGATGAGCATAAGTTCTGTCGGGCGGTGGGGGTGGGGAGGTCTTTGAGAATGCAAAAAAATGTACAAAGGATTCATGTTAAGAATCAAAGAATATTGCTTTTAATAGACTGTTTTCGCAGTGGAGCTTTAACATTCACGTTTGTAAGAAACTAAAGTTCATTCAGAGCACGGCAACAGACACAGGTTTTCTGACTTAGAGGCGTTCGGTCATCATGCCACAGTTGGTAGCTTCACCCCACTGGCTTCTCAGCCCAGCACATACACCAAATGTTAGACCATCGTGAGATAGGTTAGTTTTGCCCTACTGATGAAGTGCTGTTGCCATAGTAATCCTGCCAGTTTGTTGTAGTGGATAAGTGCATGGACTCTAATCTGGGAGAACTGGGAGAACTCTAATCTGGGAGAACTGGGAGAACTCTAATCTGGGAGAACTGGGAGAACTCTAATCTGGGAGATCCTGCCAGTTTGTTGTAGTGGTTAAGTGCACGGACTCTAACCTGGGAGAACTGGGTTTGATTCCCCACTCCTTCCCTTGCAGCTGCTGGATGACCTTGGGCAAGCCATAATTCTGTCAGAGCTGTCCTCTCAAGGGCAGTCCCCAAAAGGGCTCTCTCAGCCCCACCTACCTCACAGGGTGTCTATTGTGGGAGTGGAAGGGGAAGGAGTTTGTAAGTGGCTCTGAGACTCTGAGTGAAGGGCAGGGTAGAAACCCAATCTCCTCCTCCTCTTCTTCTTTCACAAAGAAACCGCAGGCTCATACACTTGGTGTATGTTCTACCAACAGACATAGGTTTGCCAACCTCCAGGCGGGGACTAGGAAATCTCCCGAAACTACAACTGATCTCCAGACTACAAAGATAAATTCCCCGGGGGGGGGGAATGACTGATTTGGAGGGTGGACTCTATGGCATTATACCCCTCCAAGGTACCTCCCTCCTCAAACCCCATTCTCCACCTCCAAATCTCTTGGAATTTCTCAGCTGGGAGTTGGCAACTGTAAAAAGATGTGTTCAGGGATCTGGGAAAGAAGCCCTAGGATAAAGGGTTGAATGAACTGGCTCTGAAGTAGAGAATAATGAGGGGAGACATGATCACACTCTGAAAATGCTGGAAGGACTGTCCCATGGAGGAGGGCGAAGACTCATTCTCTGCTATCCCAGAGGGCAAGATAGGATCTAATGGGCTTAGAAGAGGGCTGATCTTGGTTGAACCTTGGGCAAAACTCCTAATGATAAGAGCTATCTGACAACGGCCATCTACTGGGCTGGGTGTGTGTGTGTCTCCCTTGGTGGAGGTTTGTAAGAGACTGGACAGTCATCTGATTTCCTGCATCAAGCAGGAGGCTGACAGTGTATAAGATCCCTTCTATCTCTTTGGTTGTATGGCACTGTAGCTTTTAATATTGCTACTAGTTTCAACTCCAGTAGCACTGCAGAGACCAGCAAGATTCTTTGGAGTACTCTGAAAAGCTTGTTGATCTCTAAGTTATGGTTGCCAGTTTCCAGGTGGCACCTGGAGATCATCTCCAGATGAGCAAGATCAGTTTCCCTGGAGAAAATGGCTGCCTTGGAGGGTGGACTGTATGGCGTTATACCATGCTGAGGTCCCTCCCCTCCCCAAATCTCATCCTCCCCAGGCTCAACCCCCAAAGCCTCCAGGTATTCCCCAACCCGGACCTGGCACCCCTATTGCTAAGGTGCTGCTGGGCGTGAATCAAGCTGTTATACTGCTGACCAACACAATTTCCCTCTAAAAAAATAGCTTTGATATTAGTGTTTACTCCAATACAGCTTGTGCTATTTTTGAAGTTTGTATCCCCACTTGAGTATAATAGTTACTATATTGTGAATGCCATTTTTATATAGGCACTCAGTTCAGAATTAGCGAGATAGTATTTCAAATGTGCATGCAGCTTTATCTGCCCAGCATAAATGGAACAAAAATTAGCAGCTGGAAGGTCAAGATATCAGCTGGTACAATTGGATTACAATCGTCTTAAGTGCTTTTCTTTATTGGGTGTGCGATGCCCTGAACATTGACCTCGGCTCTTTGATGAGCGGGAAGGTGATTTTGAAATTCTTTAGAAGCAAAACAAGCCCTAATCACAATAATAAAAAGACATTTTCATTTGTTTGTTCACAAAAGACTAATTGCAAAAGTTTTATGTCCAGGATTTAAACTGCCCCCCCTCCCCATGCAGAACATACTGGTAATAACTTGTCCACTTCAAAGAGCCTCACTATATATTGGCTTACTGGAGTTCTAACCATCTCAGCTATTTTCCAACAATTTATTCCTATATCTTTGTAGCCAAATTCTCAGCATGTTTGCCGGGATCTTTTCTTGATGCACCCAACACTGATAAGGAACATGATGTTGAGTGGCAGCCGAACAATATGTATATTCAAAAAAACCCAACCATGCACAGCCTTCCACACATGAGGTTTGCTTTCCAGGAAACTGGACTGCAAAACTCATAAAGCCCGCTTTGGGTCTTAAGAACAAAAAATCCATTCTTGTAAAAGTACTGAAAGGACTGCCTTCATTAGTATCAACACTTTTTTACATCCTTTCTGGAGGAAACTGCTTCAAGTTGATGATAGGCTGCCTGGAGTGCAGGGGAAGGCTTTTGTGGCCACCACTCCGCCGACTTAACTGAACATTATGGGTTTCCTGTGTACCTGACTATAAAGATGCCATGGAGTTCACCCAGTGGTTTCCCACAGGGCAGGTGTAGACAAGAAGCCACAGATTCAAATTGAATAAATGTGTGTGTGTCTCTGTGTGTGTATATATATATGTGTGTGTATGCATGTGTATATATACACATATATATATATACACACATACACACAAACACAAACAGGTAAAGGTAAAGGTTTCCCTTGCTCAAAAGCTAGCCGAATCCAACTCTAGGGGGCAGTGCTCATCTCTGTTTCCAAGCCAAAGAGCCAGCGCTGTCCAAAGATGCTTCCATGGTCATGTGGCCGGCATGACTAAATGCTGAGGCACACAGAATGCTGTTACCTTCCCACCGAAGCGGTACCTATTTATCTCCTTGCAGTTTCTTGCTTTCGAACTGCTAGGTTGGTAGGAGCTGAGGCCAGAGACGGGAGCTCGCTCCATTACATGGCACTAGGGTCTTCAACTGCCAAACTACAGACCTTCTGGTCTGCAGCTCAGCATCTTAACCTCTGAGCCACCGCGGCCCTTATATACACACATATACATATACACATATACATATACACATATATGTATATATAATAGGATTTATTTAGGAAATACAAAGAAAAGCAAATTCAAGCCAACATTATTATAAAAGTCATACACAAACATAACAAATGCTACCTTAACTGCCTAACTTACAACACTGTGGATCAGGCAGCACAAAACTTTGGTTCAGAAGTGCAGCCCCTTGTGGAGCATGGTCTGTATCTCTCGCAATTGCGACGCAGTAAGTTAGGAACTGCGGTGGCTCAAGTGGTTAAGATGCTGAACTGCAGGCTGTGGAAGGTCAGTAGTTCAGCAGTTCGAGACCCGGGTGCCGCATGACGGGGTGAGCTCCTGTCTCTAGTTCCAGCTCCTGCCAACCTAGCAGTTCGAAAGCAAGAAATTGCAAGTAGATAAATAGGTACCACTTCGGTGGGAAGGTAACAGCGTTCCGTGCACCTTGGTGTTTAGTCATGCCGGCCACATGACCACGGAAATGTCTTCAGACAGCGCTGGCTCTTCGGCTTTGAAACGGAGATGAGCACCGCAACCCTAGAGTCGGATTCGACTGGCTTTCGAGCAAGGGAACCTTTACCTTTACCTTTACCTTTAAGACAGACCCACAAGCACATAGGTTCTCAGGTAGCCAGCCGGTACTGCTAAAACATTACAGTTGTGCTTTCGAGGTCAGGGGGTCAGGTTAGAGCAACAACCAATCAACACCGAAGGCTTCAAGATGGTTCCAGAACCTCACGTCATACACCGTCCTCGTACCCCTCCCATCTCAAGAAACTGTTCTCGTGTGAAACTAATTTTCGGCTGAGGTGCTATGTCCTTGAGAGACGATAAGAAGGCAGGTCAGCACAGCCAATTAACACCAGGGAGACGGGTTAGCAGCTTCGCCTCACACTGTCCCTGGGGACAGGTCACAGTCATCTCTTGGGACTTCCAAGCTTCTCAGGTAGATGGGGGACTGATTCAGACTGGGACCGCAGCACATGTGGAGAAGGAGCTTAGGATTTCCCGTCACACCATTTTCCTGGTATGAAATGGCTCGGTGGAGCTGCTAATTACCCTACTGGGCACGTGTACTGAAGATAGGCTGGCTGGGGTTTCCCCACGGGAGCAAGTAGCGGCCCCCTGGAGGTCTTTTCAGGCATGTGCAGGGTTGCAAACCTCCAGCTGGTGGCTGGAGATCTGCAATTACGACCAGTGTTCCCTCTAAGCTGAGTTAGTGTGAGCTAGCTCACAGTTTTTTAGCCTCTGGCTCACCCATTTTTATCTTAGCTCGGGAACGGTGGCTCCAGAGCAAACTAATTTATGCAGCAGCCAAATTGCTCACTCACAACTTTAATGCCAGTAGCTCGCAAAGTAAAATTTTTGTTCACAAGACTCCACAGCTTTGAGAGAGCATTGATCTCCAGGTTACAGAGATCAGTTCGCCTGGAGAAAATGGCAGCTCTGGAAGGCAGAATCTATATCAGCATACCCTGCTGAGGTCCCTCCTCACACCCTGCACTCCCTGAAATCTCCAGGAATTTCCCCAACACCAGAGGTGGCAGCCCTAGGTGTGTGTGTGTGCCTGTGTGTGTTTGTGAGGTCTAAGCCTCTATTCACTGTGTGCCACCATCCTGATATGAATCAGTCCCTCATGCACCCGGGAAGCATGGAGCTCCCAGAACGTGTCTGCCACCCAACTCAAGGTTGTCTTTTTGAAACAAGTAGCATGTACTTAAGTCACAGGAGCAGTGGCCAGGTTAACAAAGGTATTACTTTAATTAATCGCTGTGGAGCTGGTTTAAATCTCTCTCCCCTAGCTGCTGCGGTTAACGAGATGTAAAGAGATGGGGGGACCAGACTCACAGATGTCAGCAGTGTTCCCTCTAAGCTGAGTTAGCATGAGCTAGCTCACAGTTTTTTAGCCTCCGGCTCATGCATTTTTGTCTTCGCTCGGGAAGGATGGCACAAGAGCAAACTAAGTTAATCAATAGCCGAATCGCTCGCTCACAACTTTCATGCCAGTAGCTCACAAAGGACAATTTCTGCTCACAATACTCCACAGCTTAGAGGGAACACTGGGTGTCATGGGGGGGGGGGCGCTAAGCCTCATAAGGGAAGTCATCCCCCACATACAGCCTTCCTCCCCAACTTACCTTGTACAGAGACATCGTGGATGTGAGCATCAGTTGTTGTTGTTGTTGTTTTTACAAATATCAAAGTGATGTTTGTCTCTGAATTCTGCAGGCTGCCCGCTGCTGATTTGCGTCGTCTCAGTAACTTCAGCTGTGGAAAGCTATGGAGAAAAAAGCAAGTAAGTCCTGAAACATGACTATTTGTGGAGCTCAATGATGCCTGGGGTGAATACATGAATATATCAAGCTGCCTGATATTGAACCAGACTGTGCTCCCCAACACGGTGCCTGTGGGCACCACGGCCTCTGCTGACATCATTTCTTGTGCCCGCCGAGTGTTTTTAGAAAGCAGGTGGCGCCAAGTGGGGCCTTTGCCCCATCAAGGCTTCTTGTTTTTTTAATTTTAATTTTTATTCATTTTCTAACCACACCGTTACAACAATATTTGACACAAAGAACAGTCACCAGCTCGCTTGAACAATTTTCGTCCCAGTAGCTCCAGGGAATCAAATAGCCTTTACAAATCCACCTAATACAACCACTTAACACGTGCATCAAACATAGAACAAATTAAAAGAACAGCAACTTTTTGTATAATGGTTTTTTTGGGATTGTCTCACTATTTTCTAGATAACTAATAATAGGAGACCATACCACTTGAAACCACTTCTGGTACTTTTCTGACTGCACAGCTGAGGGATTATATAAAGTGTGCCCATGAATAAAGCATTCCCAGGTCTTCTCCAGGCTTCTTCATTGGCTGTGCAGATTTATGAGAACATCACATTGGCAAGAGCTGCCACTACAGCACAGGGAGCTTTACTGTGTGATTGAAAGTAAGCTGTGGCCGCCATTCAGTGGCTGCTCCCACTGCGCCATGTCGGATTTCCAAAGGGGCCTGGAGGCTCAAAAACCAGAACTAGACCATCAAGATCAATATTGTCTACTCTAAGCTGTGGAGCCGTGTGACCAAAAATTCTACTTTGTGAGCTACTGGCATTAAAGTTGTGAGCGAGCGATTTGGCTACTGCATAAATTCGTTTGCTCTGGAGCCATCCTTTCTGAGCTAAGACAGAAATGGGTGAGCCGGAGGCTAAAAAAGTGTGAGCTAGCTCACACTAACTCAGCTTAGAGGGAACACTGCGTGGCCGTGGCTCTCCAGACAGAGAGGTCTTTCGCATCACCTCCATTTGCTCTTTTTCTTAACTGGAGATGTTGGAGGTGGAACCTGTGACCTTCTCAGGGCCAAGCAGGTGCTTCCATATTTGTTGAGCACCACTGACCAACCACAATGCACGGTGAAAAGAGACTCCAGGAAGGGTAACTAAAACATTAGCTCAAACAATGAGGTTTGTTCCTGTACCTGTGAGCTGTCTTGGGAGGTGCCGAGGCATACACGATGTGAAGTCAGGAAGCGATAGTTAACTGCCATCAGCAATTCTAGTGATTGGGGTGTTACCTGGGAAACAAAGGGAAATACTCATCTCTGTCCTTCCCGTCCGCATCTCCTGGCCCAGGGTGCAGGCTCCTTTTTAGGTCTGTGTATACAACACTTGTGTGTTTGGAAGTAAGAATGAGAGAAATGTGGGGGAGGCAATTTTAATTCAGTAGAGGGTTGTGTTTTTTTTTTTAAATTGACTACAGAGTGTCAGTAAAAAGGTAGCAAGAGAGAGGCATTTCAGCTGAATTCAGACAATAAATGCATTCATAGCAGGAGAAGCAAAATTAACTAAACGGGCCATTTAAGACTAGCCCAAATGACTAACCTGGCAGTTTCATGGAAAGTCCACAAAACCTCCCAGTGTGCATGCATCTACCTGCCTGTGTCAAAGCTGAAGGAAAGAAGGAGAGGAGCTTTGGTGAGTGGGAATGGGGTGGCACTGAAGGCTTGAGAAGCTGATCTGTCTGGCAACAAGGGGGAAGAAGAGCGGGGAGAGGAGACGGGAGGGAGTTAAAGGGAAAACATACACTGCATTTTTGGTATCATACAACAGAACAGATTCTCCGGTGGAATGATAAATAAGCTTTGTACTTCTGCTGCGTTGAAGGAGAGTTTTATGGCTACAGGACAAACAAATACCGTGGGGCCGCCAAAAAAGACAAATAAGTGGGTTCCAGATCAAATCAAGCCTGAATTCTCCCTAGAAGCTAAAATGACTCAACTGAGGGTATCGTACTTTGGTCACATTAAGAGAAGACAAGAGTCACCGGGAAAGACAAGCAGGAAAAGAGGAAGACCCGACCTGAGTTGGAATGACTCTGTCAAGGACGCCACCAGGACCCTCAGTTTGCAAGACCTGAGCAAGGCTGAGCAAGACAGTGGAATGTTTTGGAGGACATTAATTCATGGGCCATAAGTCAGAAGCAACTGGATGGCACTCAGCACCACAGACACACTTCTACTGAGGATCGCTGAGAGACACTACAATAAATCATTGCTAAAAATACAAGGCACTGCAATGAGATTTCTGGGTGCTATGGAACCCTGGTGCCTGATATTTGCTGAGCCCTGATACAGGCATTATTTTGGAAATCAACTGAACTATTGTGAAATGTTTGTTAATAATTCCCAAGTTCTGGTCCTCCTGGGAGTCTGTTTTTTTAGGTGATCTCCTGGAGTCACAAGACAAGAGGGGCTTCACAGGGGAACGTGGTTGCCTCACTGTAGCATTTCATGGTACATATTTCCCACTGTTGTGGATCGTGGTGCCTTGGTTCAAATGCAGATGGATCTTCCTTGGCATCATATGATCCCAGGCAATTCAGGGGTGACAGGAGAAAACACCAGCCTTGCTAGTGGCCAAGCCTGCAGTCTCCTGGTTCACATATTTCTTCTGTCCATGCAAGGGCATTCCTGAAGATGTGTTCCTAATACCAGACCATGGGTGACATGGTTGCTTGGTGGCACTGATGGACAGTAGTTTCAGCAGAAACCAAAGAAGGCATTTCTCCATTCGACTTAATTTGCTGGTGGGATTCTCTGCCACTAAGCTAGATGTCTTTAAAAAGGGAATGGAAACATTTAAGGAGGATAGGTCTATTGATGGCCATTTGCCACGATTCAATGGAACCTCCATGCTCAGAGACAGTCTACTTCTGAATATCAGCTGCTGGGGGACAACAGATGGCCGTGACTGGAAATGAGATGTACTCTGGCCTGATCCAGTTTCTTAAAGAGTGTGACTAGTACAAGGTACATACACAAGATCCAGTATTGTGTAAACCAGCTTGATGTCTTGTGTTCTGATCTGAATGCCAGAGGTGGAAACCCTAGCTGTGTCTGTCCTCCAGGGAGTGCCTTGAACCCACTTGTCCTTCTGTGACCTTTATGGTGACTCTTCCAATGCCTGTATCAGACTAGAGTCATAAGAACATAAGAGAAGCCATGTTGGGTAAGGCCAAAGGCCCATCCAGTCCAACACTCTGTGTCATGCAGTGGCCAAAAACCAGGTGCCATCAGGAGGTCCACCAGTGCGGCCAGTCCTGCTTGGTCTGCTGACTGACATGCCAGCTTCCTAATTTTCTTGATCCTGTTGTGAGTTTATTTAACCCCTGCCCTTGCAGCTGTTATGTCCTCACCAATTGGGCCCTGATTCTCACCCCCACCCCCAGACTTCCACGTGCTACTGAACTAGCCATGATTGTGGAGGGGAAGCAGGAGTCAGCCCCCCCATCATGTCTGATCCATCTCCATTCACAAATAGTGCTCTTCATCTCACATCCTTAGTCTACCTTTTCACTATGGACACTGCTTTGAGAATCCTTGTCAAAAAAGCAGTAGATAGGATATAATGAACTGCAGGGCTTTGCAGTTCAGCTGCTGCTGCTGGGTTAGAATAATTCCTCTCCTTCTGCCCTGGGGTTTGTTTTCCACCGATTCTTAACCTGAAGATATGAGAGAGAAGTTGAACCTTTTCCTCTCCCCCCACCCTCTTTTCCCTTGGCAGGTCGAAGAGGGAGAGGAGGGAGGGAGGATCTAAAATCTTTCTCCCGCTGCAAGGAAGAATAATGCCCACAGCAAAAGCGTTGTTTGATGAATGACATGTTACAGCGCAGCTGCCAAAAATGACAAATCACATGTGTTTGTTCAGTGGGTTTGCCCTCCTACCACCCGGAGGCATGTCAGGAAAGGCAATTGCTGCTTTCTGTCTGCGATGGATCAATCAGAGCGAGAGCCCACCCAAAAACACTATGCAAGAAGGCGGAAATAAATAGGCATGCCCAGTTGCGAGCGACCCTGCTCTGGCACTTTCCAAAAGCAGCCCGGAGAGGTGGAATGACATTAATGAATCTCTTCATTCATGGCATAAATAAATGGGGGGGGGATGCCATTTCTCCAGAATTTTTTAAAAAGTTAATACAACTTTTGGCTAGGTTGCACGAATATTCCCTACTGAAATTAATTCGAACTGTAATGAATTGGCTGTTACCCTAGCTTCCAAGTCTAGAATGCAGGTATTCAGTTTAGCTAGAATGGAGTATTGTTTAGTGTCAGGCTGAGATCTGGGAGTCCTGGTTTCAGAGCCTCATTCTGCCATGGGGAGCATTGACACCACCCAGGCGGCACCTGGAGATCTCCCGCTATTACATTTGCTCTTCAGGTGAACAAGACCAGTTCCTCTGGAAACAAATGGTGGCTTTGGAGCCTTTATACCCTGCTTGGGTCCTTCGCAAACCCTGCCCTCCCCAGGCTTCACCCCCGCATCTCCAGGGATGCCCCAATCTGGAGCTGACAACCAGAGCCACGGAAGCCCACTGGGTGATATTGGGCCAGTCACTCTCTTCCAGCCTTATCCAACTCATAGGCTGGTTGTAGGGTTGCTAATATTCAGGTATATTTGGGAGTATGGCTAATTTTCAGGTCCAATAGCCCCAAATCCTAACTAATTCTCTTTCTTTCTTTCTTTCTTTCTTTCTTTCTTTCTTTCTTTCTTTCTTTCTTTCTTTCTTTCTTTCTTTCTTTCTTTCTTTCTTTCTTTCTTTCTTTCTTTCTTTCTTTCTTTCTTTCTTTCTTTCTCTCTCTCTCTCTCTCTCTCTCTCTCTCTCTCTCTATCTCTCTCTCTCTATCTATCTCTCTATCTATCTATCTATCTATCTATCTATCTATCTATCTATCTATCTATCTATCTATCTATCTATCTATCTATCTATCTATCTGTTGAACACCCCTATGAGGGACACAGCCATGTTTTGGGAAATCTTTGGCCGCTTTTCTCCTTACATATCAGCGCTGCATATTTGGAGACTAGGCAGGCTTAAAAAGTGCTCTGTTCTCTCTTTAGCCCTTTAAAGCTGTTAAATAGCTGTTACAAATGTTTGGACTGGATCCAGTGGATCTCTTCCCGTAGCCCTTTGCCCTGGCACAAGAAGCCTTCCCCGATGCCAGAGCCTTCGGTCCTCTTGTGCCAGGGAAAGGCTCCTTGTGCCAGAGGAGAAGCACCAGCCTCAGTGGAACAGGCCCAAAGGAGAACCAAACCTTCTTTGTACCTGTCATTTGCTTCGAGGATCTTTTTTTTTTAAAGTGTGCGTCCAACTGCTGTTAAAGGTCTATCAGGAACAAGGCTAGTCAGTGGAAAGGCAGCAACCCATCGTGAAAGCAGGAGTCAGAAATGCAGGCCTGTGCACCTTCTCGTGGACTCTGCCTACTAACACATCAAAACCCTGTTTTGGTCTTGCAGTGGTGAACAAACAGTGTCTTCCCCTTTTCTCTGCAGCTGCTGGCTTTCCCTGGAGAATGGTGCAATCTGGGCTTTTGTGGCTCCCGCTCTGTTCGTAATAGTGGTAGGTGCACTCCTTTAATACCTATTCCGTCTTCGTTTCATATGAGTGTCGGGGGCATGGGAATGCTGTGGCTACCCCCCCCTTCTTTTTGATAGCTCTTCCCCCCCCCTTTTTGCCATCATCTCACCCTGTAGGGCGACCCTGTAGGGTTTTCAAGGCAAGCGATGTACAGAGGAGGTTTGCCATTGCCTGCCTCTGCATAGCGACCGTGGACATCCTTGGTGGTCTCCCATCCAAGTCCTAACCAGGGCGGACCCTGCTTAGCTTCTGAGATCTGATGAGATTGGTCTAGCCTGGGCTATCCAGGTCAAGGCATGAACTCTGGTATTACAGCCCTGTGAAAAAGGTCTGAAACCGAACAGGCTATTTCTAGCATTGCAGGAAGGGGGGCAGGGTGGAATAGCAAAAGCAGTGGGATTTATGGGAGAAAGGTAAGGGTAAGACCTGGTGATCACATGGTGCAGCTCTAGTTGGACTATCCCACTTGAGTTGGCAGGTGAGGCTGTTAGGACATGTAAAGTAACTCTGTGCCCACAGAACACTAGCTTGTCAGGGAAAAGGAGTCTAGCCTAGCTTTCTCACTGGCATGTTGGTACTCCATGAGCTAGGAAGCATCTATTTGTTTGTTTTCCTGGCAAAACAACTAAGCAGTGATTCCTCCACCTTCAGTCTGAAGTTTCGGTAGGGACAGAACCATGTGATTCTTCTGATCATGTAGCTTGGCCCTGCATGGGGGAGATGAAATAAATGGTGGGCAGAGGCAGGCAGTGACAAACCACTTCTGAATGTCTTTTGCCTTGAAAACCCTACGGGGTCATCTTAAGTCAGTTGTGACTTCATGGCAAAAACAAAACCCCTGACCTGGATGACCCAGGCTAGCCTGATCTCATGAGATCTTGGAAACGAAGCAGAGTCTACCCTGGTTAGTACTTGGTTGGGAGACCGCCAAGGAATCCCAGGGCTTAATATGTTGTTGAAGGCCTTGACACAGAGAGTACTCTTTGTGTGTTATACCTCTGAGGATGCCATTCACAGCTACTGGCGAAACGTCAGGTCCTACAATGCCAAGACCATGGCCACACAACCTGGAAAAATCTACAGCAGCCAATTCCAGGGTGGCTACACAGTGGCAAGCAATGGTAAAACACCTCTGCTTGTCTCTTGTCTTGAAAACCCTATGGGGTCACCATAAGTTGGCTGTGACTTGACAGCACTTTTAAAGACTCAAGGCCATAATAATAATGTTATGCTCACCTGTGTAGTTATGGGAGCCATTACTTCACTAGGACCACTAGGAAGGCACAGGAGTGCCATCCAAAATGTCATGCTAAACTGTTACCTGTTTAATGGTATCTAGATTATTATTTGTTAGCACCTTTTAATGTGTCATTGTTATATGGTTTTATGATTATTATACTATTTATTGCTGTTTTTGTTTTGTTGTAAGCCGCTGTAAGCCGGCTATGGCTGGGAGGGCGGGGTATAAATTTAATAAACAAATAAATAAATTCTGCTGCTGTGTGTGACTGAGGGGGAAGGGAAGGCTGTTGTTACCCAGCAAAGGTATTGCTTGCATGTGGATACAGTGGAAAGGTGAGGGGTTTTCCAAGCAGACACTGCATCAGGAGAGCGGGTAACAGAACTGGGCACAAGCTGATGATGTCATCAGAGAGCATCACTACAAGCCACTCAACAGGCGCGGTGCCTGCACTGGGCAGTACACACTGATGATGTCATCGGAGAGCATCATTACAAGTTACTCACCAGGCATGGTGCCTATCCTGGACAGTGCTGGCTCACCCCTGCTGGTAGTGACAGCCCCTCTTCCATCACTGCATAGTGATGGCCCAGTAGTACAGTCCAAACCCCACTGCTTGTACCCACCGCTGCACCTCCAATTTATTAGACCCTCCCAGGGTAAGCAGCCAAACCCGTTTTTCAAGAGCCTGAATAAGGCATGCCTTTGGGGAGCCCCAAGTGGAATATGATATTCCCCACTGCCAGGGCAGCTGCTAACAAACCGCTGCACCCTGAGGACTAGATCCGCCGGCTGCTGTGAACGCGTTTCCCTCCCTTGTTGCACTTCGAGCGGCGCTTTACACTGGGAAGAGCCATGTCCCTCCGCTTTCCAGTTTGGGAGGTCGGTGCCAAGCGTTTGCAGCTTTAACACTCCATCAGAGGAGGGTAGTTAAAACAGGTCTGTTGGGTTCAGATGGCTGCTCCGGGTGCATCTGTCGGCTATAATGAATTTAATCTTTCTAGACGAGAGTCGCAGGTTCATGACTGAGCTACTGATACGTGAATGTATTACAGGGCTTTAATTATGCCCACACATTAAATTACAGAGAATTGTTGCTTAATCACTTGGATTGCTCAAGGAGGCTGCGAGGGATGGCTTTGCGAGGGATTATGGGCCGGGTTTCTTCCTCTGGAAGGCTCTCTGCAGCAGCTCTCTGTTGATGTTTTTTTATCGATTAGCCTGCTGTACCTCCTGCGATAACAGTGCTCACCGCCGCTTTACTGGCAAATGGAAGGATAAACATATTGATTCAGAATTTACACCTCTGTCTTCCATAGCTTCCAAAGCACTCGTGGATTTTCAAAGAAGGAAGCCAAAATGTAGGCTGCATTCTCAGGAACTGCTTTGTTATGGTGCTTAGATTTTGATTTATTTTGGGGTTTTTTTAGAAAAGGGAGGATGGGAAAGGCGTCCCATGGTAAACAGGAGTCTTGTGATACTAGGGTTGCGAGCCTCCAGAGGGGCCTCGAGAGATCTCCTAGAATTGCAGCCGATCTCCAGATGATAGAGATTAACTTCCCCTGGAGAAAATGGCTACTTTGAATGGTGGACTCTATGGACTCCACGGAGGTCCCTCCCTGCCCCAAACCCCTCCCTCCTGAGACTCCATGCCTAAATTTCCAGGAATTTCTAAACCCAAAGTTGACAGCCCTAAGACAGACAGATGAGATTATGAAGAAACAAGTTGTAAACAGCAGGGTCAATGGAGCACAAAAAGCAGGAAATAGGTATAATTCAAATACAATGAAGAAAAGAACAGAGACCACATTAGCAGAAATGGAAGACTGCAAAAGTGCCCTAGTTTTGCTAAGGTGATTATCCCCTGTAATGACTGAATAATCCCAGATCCTAGTTACATTCTTTCAAGATGGTGCTAAGGACTCTGATGAATTCTGATTCAGGGCTTCGCATTGCGGCTCTGCTGGCTGGTTAGGAATGCAAATTGTTGCTGTTATCATTGTTAATATAACTTAGAAATATTCCTTTTTAGGCCAGGGTAGAATACGAGAATGGAATAAGCCATTTTGAGGTCCCCATTTGGGAGAATGGTGGGGTATAAATTAAGTAAGCAAATGAATAAGTAGTAGGAACCAAGGGTTATATTCAGTCTCAAAAGCAGTGTGCCACTCAGCAGTGAAGAGGATGTGTTGGTGTTTGAGGATGTAAATCCAAATCTTCCTGTACTGATGGGCCATGGCTCAATGGTAAGTGCATGCTTTGCACATGGAAAGTCCAAGGAACGGTCCCTGGCACATCCAGTTAAAGGATTTCAGGGTGAACATAAGAACTCAAGAACATAAGAAAAGCCCTGCTGGATCAGACCAATAGTCCATCTAATCCAGCATCCTCTCTCACACAGTGGCCAGCCAGTTCCTCTGGAGGTCCAACAGCAGGGCACAGAGGCCAAGATCTTCCTGTTTTCTCCTGGGCCTGGCTATGGGAATCAGAGGCTTAGTGCCTCTGAATGGGGAGGTTCCCCTCAGTAACCATGGCTAGTAGCCATTGATAAACTTATCCTCCATGAATCTGTCTAATCCCCTTTTAAAACTGTTTATTCCTGTGGCCATCGCTACATCCTCTGGCAGCGAGTTCCACATTTTAATCACTCTCTGTGTAAAGTAGTATTTCCTTTTGTCTGTCCTGAACCTACTGCCCATCAGCTTCACTGGATGCCCTCGAGTTCTAGTATTTTGAGAGAGGCAAAATTAGTTGGGAGAATGGACAGCGGCATTTCAAACTGTAGGCTGAGGAAGACTTTTCAGTACTTTCCTGTATCTAATAAAACTACTGCTTTGGGGAGAAGACAAGACTCACTGGAAAGGACAGTCATGTTAGAAAAAGTTCAAGGCAGCAGGAAAAGAGGAAGACCCAACATGAGATGGATGGACTCCATCTAGGAAGCCACAGCCCTCAGTTTGCAAGACCTGAGACAGGCCGCAATTAGCAGGGCTTGAGAATGACCCTTCTCTGCCCAAGATCCCATAGACCCCTAGGAGCCATTCAAAGGAGCCAAGAATGAGTTAGATGGACCCATGGCCTGAACCCGTGTAGAGCAGCTTCCCGTTGTGTGGAGGAGCCAAGGAAAAAACCCCTTTCTGTTTACCCCGAGTTTTAATGGGATTTAAGTGATTAGTCAGCTCCCCTGCTATTTTTAATCCACCGAAGGCGGTGTGTTTGTTTCAGTACTGCTTGATATTTTTCTGCTTTGTTGTAATACCATAAGCCATAAGACTTACAGTTAGTAGGTGTCAAATAAATATCGCAGTTAAATGGATTAGCAGTGGGATGATCTTGAATTTATGTTACAGCCAATGACCAAATGTGCTGAAATCACATGTGAATGCTGCCAGTCAGAGATGGTTTGTGCCCAGTAATACCAGCATATTTACCTACATGGTATAGTAGCCATTTCTCAGGAGAAAAGCCTGTTATGAGACTGGAGGGGGGACTTACCAGTAGGGGAGGAAGGCCTAGGCTGCTGATGTCAGTGACACAGTGATGTCACTTCGGACATGTACCAGAAGTGAAGTCAAGCATGGCATTGAGGCTACACTCTGGTATTTGGGCAAAAACTCTATGGTCGAAACCATTTTTACCACAGAGTTTTTGCCCAAATACCAGAACGCTGCTGTGACACTGGCAATGTGATGACACCACTTCCAGTGCACTCTGGAAGTGATGTCACTGCATTACTGGCAATGAGGCCTAGACCTTCCTCCCACTCCTAGTGCGTTTCCCCCTGCTGGTTGCCAGGAGAACCTGGCAGTCCTGCTACTGGGCCACGGACTTTCTTATCGAAAAGCAGGTAGTGGGTCAACTTCCTCCCTGGAAAAAGCAATACCTAACAATCCAATCCTATGGATGCATTCTTGGAAGCAAGTCCCATTGAGTTCAAAGAGCTACAGCCCAAAAGTACTATAAAATGGAACCTCCCTATCACATTTTTAACCCACCCTTCCTCCAAGGGGGTTAGGGCAGCTTGCATGGTTCTCCCTTCCACTATTTTATCCTCACAACAACTCCAGGGGAAAGGTCAGACTGAGAGAGAGAGTGGCTGGCCCATGATCACCCAGAGAGCATCGTGACCAAGTGGTAGACTTGAACCCAGATCTCCCAGCTCCTAATTCAGCATCCTCACCACTACATCCCATCGTCTGAAAACCGCATGCCAAGAGAGGGAGGTTTCTATGTAGTCATATTATCAGGTTTTGTTGTTTTCTTTGGTTTACTTCAGTGATTGATGTGAATATGTATCTATTGTATCTATTAGTGGAATAAGCTAAATTGATCCATCCTCTAGTCTGGAGGTATATGTCTGGTTGATTCAGAATTCAACAAAACTACAAACCATCAACCCTGCTTTTTGGGCTGACATACAAGAAGACTGACAGTCAAACATAAGTGACTGTCAACATTCACCCGCACATCCCTGAGTTATACCCTCATAGTTCAGCTGAGGTTGTCAATGCTTACACGTTTTCAGACATTCGTTGTAATGTATGTACATAATTGGGAGTGCTATGACAATCAGAGGCTGTGCCCATTCTTGCTTTCTGCTCTCTCCTCCTTTTTTACATTCCTAATCCTTGTCTCATTGCCCTTCATTCACAGCATTTCTGTAAGTGGATCTATTTCTCTTACATTCTGAGTTCTACTGGACTTGATGGGTGAGATC
The DNA here is from genome assembly GCA_029375565.1 of Gekko gecko. Classification (NCBI taxonomy): domain Eukaryota; kingdom Metazoa; phylum Chordata; class Lepidosauria; order Squamata; family Gekkonidae; genus Gekko; species Gekko gecko. The sequence continues at coordinate 67,790,302 of JAPDNY010000012.1, read as the reverse complement.
TCTTCTCTCATTCCCACGTTGTTGTTGTTCAGTCGCACGGTCAAGTCCAACTCTTCACGACACCATGGACCACATCACACCAGGCCCTCCTGTCTTCGTCGTGCTCTGGAGTTTGCTTAATTCCATGTTTGTTGCCTCAATAACACTGTCTAACCATCTCATCCTTTGCCGTCCCCTTCTTCTTTGACCTTCAATCTTTGTCCACATGATCCTGACCCAAATCACAGCTGTACGCAGACACGCAGTCTACATTTAACGACTGATGAGAAACCACAATCTCTCTGCCAGGTCTCTTTCAGTCCACAGATAAGCGGTAGTTTTTCTTCAGACACACAAAATCTTGCCTGGATCTGGTAGACGATTTCTTTGAATGATTAATATCTTTAATTGTTGGGTGCGGAAGCGTCCTTGTCCTTGTGCCGTTCTGCCAACACAATATCTCTCTCATGTCTTCTGTTCTTTGTGTCATCCAAAGACCTCTTTAGAGACATGTAAGCACTGATGAATAATGGAGGGAGAATAAAACCGGTTCCAGTATTCAGAGGCCGTTTTCATCGATTCTGCACCTCCTTCGTCTTGCTTAACGACCTCTGACGTAATTACTAACATACCTTCAAGCGAATGCCCCCAAAACGTTATTGATTGCAAAACAACACACAGCAAGGACTGACTTTGCTAAGTTCTGTAGTGTGAATTACAAAGCTGGCTCTTTATTGACTATACTTGGATCCCATGAAAGCTGGTTATTAATGGGACTGAACTAGATGTACAGGGGCAAGATTTGGGTCACCATGAAATAGCCGAAAAGCCATGAGGGGAGGGTACAATTTGTAGCGGAGAAGGAGAGGCTGGTGCGCATAAGAGTGTACTTGACCCATCTATTGACCAGCAGCCCTCTCCCCAAGCTGGGATTCATCCAGAGGAGATAACAGGTAGGCATGCTTGCTGGGCTGCAAGGAAAAGGTGGTTGGGAGAACGATGCTTCAGGAGAGAAACAGCCAGGAGGAAGAGTATTAAGAGCCCCCCGTCCAGTGTTCCTGCTAAGATGAGTTAGTGTGAGCTAGCTCACAGTTTTTTAGTCTCCAGCTCACACATTTTTGTCTTAGCTCAGGAAGGAGGGCTCCAGAGCAAACTAATTTATGCAGCAGCCAAATCACTCGCTCACTCACAACTTTCATGCCAGTAGCTCACAAGGTAGAATTTTTGTTCACAAGACTCCACAGCTTAGAGGGAACATTGCCCCCGTCTATCATTTCTGTTGCTAAGTTATAGCAGAGCTGTTCAGCAGCCGAGTTCCCAGGTTTAGCCTTTAGGCACATTTTGTCCAAGTTGGGGTCATAGAATAATAGAATGTTGGAGTTTGAAAGGACCTTGCAGGTAATCTAGTCCAACCCCCTGCACTCTGCAGGAGTGTAGCTGAAAGATAGCCCTACAACATACCTGAAAGATGGTCGTCCAGCCTCTGCTTGAAAACGTCCAGTGAAGGAGCATCCACCATCTCCCAAGGCAGTCTGTTCCACTGCTCAACCACTCTTACAGTTAGGAAGTTTCTCCTGATATTTAGCCGGTATCGACTTCCTTGTAATTTCCATCCATTAGGTCTAATCTTGTAATCCAGAGCAAGAGAGAATAGATCTGCTCCATCTTCTACACAACTGCCCTTCAAATACTTGAAGACTGCAATCATGTCCCCTCTAAGCCTTCTCTCTCCCAAGCTAAACATACCCAACTCTTTCAGTCTTTCCTCATAAGACTTGGATTCCAACCCTCTCACCATCCTGGTTGCCCTCTTCTGGACACGCTCGAGCTTGTCAACATCCTTCCTAAAATGTGGACACAGTACTCCAGCTGAGGCCTGACCATAGCAGAATAGAGCGGAACTACCACCTCCTGTGATCTGGACACAATGTTTCTGTTAATGCATCCTATGATTGCATTAGCTTTCTTCACAGCCACATTGCACTGCAGGCTCATGTTTAGCTTTTGATCAGCTAGAACACCCAGATCCCTTTCACATGTGTTGCTGTAAAGCCAAGTCCCTCCCATTCGATATCTGTGCCTTTGATTTTTTTTGTACCTAAATGTAGAACTTTGCACTTATCTTTGTCAGTTGAACCAGAATAGAGATTTATTTGGGGTGACGAAGAATATTTTCCTGCATTTGCAACCCATTGAAACTGCAGAATCCAAAAAAAATTGAATCTGCATTTTGATTGTGAACTTTTATCCCCCCCCCCAAAAAAATAATAATAATAAATGTGGCTCGTGTTCTTTACATGTGTCGGCATTTCTCTATTTTGGCATCAAATATGAAACACCAGATGTTAAATCCTAAATACCGGTGCATGTCAGTTATCAAATCAAGGAAGATATCAATTATTGAAAGCCAACCATTGAAAGCTGTCAGGTATGACATCCCATAATATGGCAACTAGTAAAAACAGTCCCAGTGCAGAATGCCATTACCTGCCAACTGTCAAACGCTGAAATGATACTTCATATGCTGCCAAATGCAGATATGAAATATTCTATGAATATTCATTGAATCTCTACAGTATCCAATTTGGATAATCCAAATGTGCAGAGAAGAAAATAATTATGGGCAGCGAATTCATTCCCTCTCTAAAGTCTTGAGATTTTGAAAGAGCACCTCTCTGGAGAGTAGTTGACCAGGGCATATCAGTTTCCTACTATAATAGGCGGGATAGAAATCAAACAAACAAATAAATAATATGTTATGCATTTGTAGTGTTTTCCTAGGTATTCAAAATGCTTCATGCAAACTTTTCCAGTCATCCCTTTAATAATCCCACAAGGTGGCCCAGGGTTATTATATTGTTACAGCCAGTCACAGCCAAGATGCATAAGTGTCTCTGTGTTAACCCTTGCATTTACATGCTAATTTATTGCCATTCATTGATCTTACCAGCTACCTCATCCAATTTTAGCCCTACTTATGCATCTTGGCTGTGACTGGACCTTCCTGATGGCTGCCCCCCACCCTCTTTTTCCTGTAAGTGGGGCTTGAGGAGATTTTCACTTCATTATGTCTGGCAAAGTGTGCTTGAATAAAACTTTGTTGGTCTTAAAGGTGCCCCTGGACTCAAGCTTTGTTCTGCTGCTTCAGACCAACATGGCGACCCCACCTGAATGTGACGACTTTGGTAAGGGGGTGAGGGATACTGGGTATTTCTGAGTGGACATGCCCAAGCAGCCAAACCTACAATGGATATATTCACCTAACACCAACAACTCAAATGAATGCTGAACAAGTCTGCAGATGCCCCATTTTTCGAAAGCCAACTCTCAGATGCTTAGGATAGCAACTGACTCGAGAGTCGTCTTCTGATCTGCTGCCCAGAAAACTTCACTGCATGCAAGCCCTGCTGTGGTTTGGAATCAGAAGATGACTGCAAGCTGGTCCCCCAGATCAGTTGAGAGTGGACTTCTGATCTTCCAGCTCAGAAAACCCCAAGTTTTTTCATCTCCAGTTCTGTTTTTTGCTGGGACACACAGAGGCTGAGTTCAGACTGGCAGTTTGCAGCGGGAGCCAGTCGTGGCAAAAAAAGCCCTGGAATAAACTGTTCTGGGTTTTTCCTGGTCACACGGGGCCGACAGATGTGGGAGCATACCAGGAGGAGGCGCGCAGGAACGTTCAGACTGCTGGCCCGGAGGTGCGGCTGTAAACAGCTTTTCCCTGATACATCGGCTGGATGCCTATGTGTATATGGGCGCATGGGTGCTCATGTGCTCATGCACTCATACACACATAGGCATCCAGCCGATTTGGGTAGGATCCCATTGCACATTGGGTGGTAGAGCAGAGCACAGCCAATCATAGGTGCCTTATGCAGTAGAGTGGAGCACAGCTAATCATATGCGCTGGGAGCAACATGGGTTGCTCCCGGCTTTTTGGCTGAGCGTTCACACTTCCGGGAAGCAGACTGACGTGGGATAAAGGCACTCTCCAGGATTTGCTACTACTTGTAACAGGTATCTTTTCAGTGCAGGAGCGAAGCGGAACAGCACGGGTTGCCTACAGGTGGGGAACGCCAGGCAGATGTGCCTGTGTGAACACCCCCTTTAATCCGCTTGGGAAACGAGGCTGAAAAGTGGCTATAGCGGGGCAAATTGCCAGTCTGAACTCAGCCAGAGATGTTTGATGGAGGTGGGCTTCTGGTCCTCCTCAAGAAAACATCAGTATATGTATTTCTTTGTCTTAAGACATTTCTTCACAGCGACAATGTGTCTTCACATAGATTCATTTAACCAACTTAGTTTCCTGGAGGCAAACACTTTCTTCCTGTACTTATTTCCCTCCCTGTGAGATTATAGTGTAGGTATCTAAGATCGTCCGTCCCCCCCAGACCAGGGGGCCTTTCTGAGATGAACCCATATTCCCTTTCTGCTTGGCTAGACTGGCAGCTTCAACCTACCAACTAATCTCTCCTGCCAAACCTGATCTTGACACTGTGAATAAATGGTTTTCAGCCTGGCTGACACTTAAGACTAAAAGTTCCTATTTTGAACTTTTCCTCAGATTTTATAATATACAGTAAGGGCAAGGAGTTGTGTCCAAGTGACTTTGCCTGGTTCCCTCTGACCATTTCTTTCAGCATTCAGCAGCTCTTAGCGTTCTCCTCAGCAGGTGTTGACCAATGGGGGGGGGGTCACGCAGGCAGCAGCCTGTCAATCAAACTGTGTTTCACAGTGAGACATTAACCCTTGATCTCCCAGCTCTCTGAATTTGATGCACTAAGTATCCTGTTTTTAGGGGTCAGTTCATCACATCCAGCAAGCCTGGGACACAGTGAAGTTTCCCCAGAAGTTATCCAAATAGCCCACACCTATATATACTCTGACTATAGAAGCGTCCCTCTTTAACATGTCAGAAGCCTATACATGCATATGCTCAAAGCAAATATTGTTGGGACAGGTCCGCCCAGTGTATAACAGGGTCCAAGATCAGATGTAATGCCTCATGAGAGCATGTGGATTCTTAGAAATAAACAGGCGTGGATTTAAAATTGAGAATTAATTAATTAATTAATTAAATTTGATTTGTCTCCCGCCCTCAGGCCGGCTCACATAAAAAAATTAAAATACAATAAAACACAAATTCCTTACATACAAACACCTCATAAAATTCATATACTTTACAGATACAATTCACAAATAAATGCAATTAAAGTGCTTGTTGGCGGTAACTCTTGGCCCTGACGTAAAATAATAATAGCAAAAGGGATTAGCAAATTGAATACAGAGTTGGAACCCTTTGCACACACTCTCTAGATAAATGTTCTACAAATCCTAACGTCTACTAAGTCCTAACCTAAGCAAATGTTACTAAAGAGAAATGGGGTGGGGGGGAGAGAAGATGGAGGGGGAAATTATATGAGCCTGTCCGGTCAAATTTTGTGGGAAGGAGAAAGTGGCACAGGTGAGGACAAAGTGGAGGAGCAGAGCATGGTCTTCAGAGTCACGTATGCAGAGTCATGCGCACTTTCCCCACCATGCATTCCCACACGGGGTTTTTGGAGCCAGTTGCTAGAGCCCCGTACTGATATGAGACCCGATGGCTGGGACAAAGGTCCATGGTTTCTGGAGCTAACTTTAGATCCCATAAGTGTTAAGTTAGAGGGGGAATAAGATTGGATTGGAGCCAAACATTTTAGATCTCATTGGTGGGTCAGTGAAATAACTGTTGCGTGGGAAACTCTCTTCCCAAGGAAGGGGAAATTGGGGATACTGATGACTTCTTTGATGAGATTGATGGCCCAAACTGAATAACAAACCAGGTTATGTGGTCACCATTCGGTTGGACTGAATTCCAGGGGAAATCATAGCGAAGGAAATAAACGCATCAGAGACGGATGGGTTGACGTGTCGTTCCTAACTCACTGACGGATCTTGCTAGTGTTTGCAGAATTTTGAATTTAATTAACAGAGGCGCTGTTATTCCCGTTGAATGAGGGATGGAGTGAGTGAGCTTGCATTTGTCCTTTCCCAAGCATATTGCTAATTACCTTGCTTCCTTTCTTTGAATTGGGTTTATGCTCTGCTGCACTGGGATTCCCTTCTGCCCCCACATTAGGGAAATGCATTCCCACCTGCGATTCCAAACTTTGTTATAGGCCAAAATAAGAAATAACATTAAAAGGATGCATAGCCCTTCTGGTGGATCAGCGATAAGATCCATATTATATAAACGCTGAACCAAGAGCCTACTCAAGGGGTAATATAGCAGGATACCAGAAGCCACTTACAGGAGAAGATTAACTGCAGTCTAGCTTGTGTTTTTCATTTGAATGGGGACAACCACAAAGCTTTATGGGCCTGCCATGGGATATTTATTTATTTGGTTCCTATCTCACTCCTTTCTCCACCAGGAAGGGCTCGGGGCGGCTTCCAACAAGTAAATACAATAAAATCAACCTTGCAGTTTAAAACCAAGCCTTGCAGTTAAGACTTAAGGATCAATCAATTGTTTTCATATCAGATGGCACCCCAACAAGCTTTTAGAGGGGCTACTGTAAGCTCTTGGAGGATTGGCTACATTAGGGGTGTGTCGCCTAATACGCAAAGGAGTTCCTGCTACAAAAAGAGCCCTGGAGGTGGATAACTAAGGGGGCAGCCAGTAGATCAAGATTCTCAGCCCTACAATGGGGAGGCCAGGTGATCTTTCTAGTCGCCACTGTCCCCAACCACACGCCCGGCGGTGGAACATCTCAGTCTTACAGGCCCTGCGGAACTGAGCCAAGTTCCGCAGGGCTCGAGTTTCACCAGACAGAGAGTTCCACCAGTTTGGCGCCAGGGCCGAAAAGGTCCTGACCCTGGTGGAGGACAGCCGAACTGTTCTGGGATCAGGGACGACCAGTAGGTTGTTACTAGAAGACCATAATGCCTTCTGAGGGAAATACATAGTGTTCCAAAGCAGGAGTTGGCTGGCAGGTGCACTGATGTTGTTCCTTGGTGGTGGGACATGGTTCAGTGTGAAACTGTGCTGTGAAGCAGTTAGATTTGAGCTGAATCCAGTTGTTCTTCTGCAGGCCAACATGGCTACCCTCTGAAACTATGCTAGGGAGGAACATAAGAAGCGGCTTCCTACAGAATCAGACCATGACTTCATCTAGTTCAGTACCGTCTGCTTTGCCTATCAGCAGCTCTCCAGGCTTTCACTCAGGGGTATTTTCCCAGCACTTGCTACTTGAGATCCTTTACAGCGAGATGTTTAGGACCTTCTGCAAGTAGATTTCGTGGTCTACTACTGAGCCATGGTCCCGCCTCACCATAAAAAAGCAGATTCTTAAGGACTGGGAGCTACGATGCAGCCTTATATCGAGTCAGTCCATTGGTCGACCTAGCTCAGTTTTGTCTACTCTGATTGGCAGCAGTATTCTGGTCCCTTGAGCTTTTCCCCCTCAACATCTGAAATGTGGAATCTGGGTGCTGAACCTGGGATCCTCTGCAGGCAAAACGTGTGTTCTTCCTTTGCTTAGAATGTATATATTGCTTTAGAAGTGCTTCATATACATTACTTGCACAACAGTCCTGTAAGGTAGGTCAGTATTCTTTTCTAAGAACAATATAATAATATGGGGGGGACAGTAGTTGAAAGAGAATGGTTTGCCTAAGGCCTAGAAGCCCTTATTAGAGTCAAGATTTGTACCACGGACTGCCAAATTCACTGCATACCAGTCACAACAGTATGTCTATTGCTTTTTTTTTTTTTTAGTCAGACTGAACCCCAAAGAACATATTTTTGAAGAAGGAAAAATAGTCACAACACCTGAATTTTTGGAACAAAGTTGAGGGGAGGGTTTTGGTGGTTCCCCCCCCCTCTTTTTGGCAGAAGGTTTCCATTTTTATCAGCCATCTGCCACTGTGGTGTATTTCCATATATATAGCAGTATTAAGGAAAATCTACTGGAAATTCAAACATCTGTTGATCGTGTAGAGTTAGTAGCATTTGAATGGATTGGAAGTCATTAAGCTCTTGTGAGTGGGACACACAATGCTTTATGGGCCTCCGTACATTGTTTTTCTTCATAAATTGCTACTTTCCAAGGGTTTCTGTGAAATTTGCCACCGATATTTGTGTACGTGTGTACGTTCTAAATGGCAGGTTCCTTGCGCAAGTTTCGGAAATGGGATCGCTAACAAAACCTTATGTTATCACCATTGGATGAAATCCCAGTTTGTTTTCTCAGCAGTGACCTTGATCCTGGAATCTTTGTTATTATGATCCATGGCAGGATCTGAAAAGTGTATTGGTTTGTAGCTGCAATAACATATATTTGAAACCACATAGAATCATAGAATGTTAGAGTTGGAAGGGACCTTGCAGGCCATCTAGTTCAACCCCCTGCACTCTGCAGGAACACAGCCGAAACCCCTACATACCTACAACATACCCAAAAGATGGTTGTCCAGTCTCCTCTTGAAAACGTCCAGCGAAGGAGCATCCACCACCTCCTGAGGCAGTCTGTTCCACTGCTCAACCACTCTTACAGTCAGGAAGTTTCTCCTGATATTAAGCCGGTAACGACTCCCTTGTAATTTCCACCCATTAGATCTAGTCTTGCAATCTAGTCCAGAGCAAGAGAGAATAGATCCACTCCATCTTCTACATGACAGCCCTTCAAATACTTGAAGACTGCAATCATGTCCCCTCTAAACCTTCTCTTTCCCAGGCTAAACATACCCAACTCCCTCAGCCTTTCCTCATAAGACTTGGACTCCAACCCTCTCACCATCCTGGTCACCCTCCTCTGGACCCGCTCGAGTTTGTCAACATCCTTCTGAAAATGTGGTGCCCAAAACTGGACACAGTACTCCAGGTGGGGCCTGACCATAGCAGAATACAGCGGAACTACCACCCCCCGCGATCTGGACACGATGCTTCTGCTAATGCATCCTAAGATTGCATTAGCTTTCTTCACAGCCGCATCACACTGCAGGCTCATGTTTAGCTTGATAGATATGGATAGACAGATATAGATAGACAGAAAGCTAAGAATGTGTCAACAATGCAACAGTATGTTGGGTTTCTTTTTACTTTTTTAACTGTCATGGCTATCCCCTTGGAATCACGCAGGTGGTAGGTGGCGGAGGATGCTGGGAATTATCTGCTGGACATCCCTAGCTCCTCAGGGAGTTCCTGTTTGCAGGGTTTCTTGGTGAGAGGAATGGCTGTTGAGTCAGTTGATGTTTGTAGTGTGGAACCTCCAGAGAATCTTCCTCACGTTTGTGCCTTTATGTATGCTTATCATGTATAGGTTTGGGGAGCACCCCCACCTTATGGAAGACTCTCATTTCAGGAGTGGGGCCCATCATACTGGAGAGGAAGAAGATGGCAGAGAGCTGAGAAGAGGGGAGCTATAGGGGAACCAGCCATCCTGACACGGAGGCCGTGGGCATTTGGTACCTCACATTGACCAGTTTGGTTGATCCTACAAGACTCTTATGCAGAGTAAAAACCTGCTCATGAGTAAAGGGCTGTTTGTCAGAAAGACAAGAGAGGCAGGGAATGAGTGGAGCTGTAATAGAGTTGCCAGCCTCTAGGTGAGACCTGGAGATCTTTGGGATTACAACTCATCTCCAAGACTACAGAGAATGGCTCACCTGGAGAAAACGGCTGCTTTGCAGGGTGGATTCTATGGCATTGCACCCTACTGAGGTCCCTCCCCTCCCCAAACCCTGCCATCCCCAGACTCTACCCTCCAAATCTCTTGCAGTTTCCAACCGTAGTTGGCAAACCTAGGCTGGAAAACCACATAGAAAGGCATAGGAAGGACAGAAAGTGAGGTACAAGTTAGTCCTCGGCTGTCTGGTTACTGTGCACGTGTGAAAGAGGGAGGACACAAGAATGAATGAATGAATGAATGAATGAATGAATGAATGAATGAATGAAGCAGAAAGTATACATATGCTTACTAGGAGTTTGGAAGGAGAAAGAATATTGGAAGGATTATTCTTTTTCCTTTGGCTGAGCCCGTATTACAAAGACCCGATTAGATCTCCTGCACGCACTCATGTCAAGATAGTCAGCCCAAAATATTGTGAAATATTCACCAGCCTTATGGTGCTGTTTTCCTCAAAAGAGAGTCTAGTCCTTACAAAACTTAGAAACAGAGTTGTCAACTAACCTCTTACATTCCAATATTTATACCTCTATATTTTTATCACAGAAAGCAAGACAGGTCTAAAGATCTAGGTCTAGCTGCATCTTTAGACCTGTCTTGCTTTCTGTGATAAAAAAATATAGAGGTATAAATATTGGAATGTAAGAGGTTAGTTGACAACTCTGTTTCTAAGTTTTGTAAGGACTGGACTCTCTTTTGAGGAAAACAGCAAAATAGTCAGCCCAGACAGCACTGTACTGGAACTTCCTATCACTCAGAGAAGTGGGGAATATCTAACAATATTGTAGTATTGTGTAGGATGTATAACCAAGATTTCTATTTTCTGTAAGGAAAACTGCATGGAATCATTTGGTAACTTAGAAAAAATTCATGTGGTAATAAAAAGACTGATGGGAAAAAAACACAGTTAATGAATAGATCAGATTTCTATACTTCTTCGCTTTCTAAGATTGCCAACAGGTCCTGAGAAAAATGCCCCGTGTCTTTAACAGAGGCTTCATGGATGTTATTTACCTCCATGCCATGAAAAGCCTGTTTCTACACATTCTCCATGAAAAGGACAGGATGTTTTTCTCCAGGCCTGTGGCCAACTCTATTTGTTTCCTCTTTCACCAGTCTCAGCCTTGGTTCTATGGCCTGGCTTCTTGCCTAGACTGCCCTCTCAGTCTTGCATGGCAGCTCCCCCACCCCATCCCATAAAAAGCACATGTGAGCTGTGTACAACAATTATGGGGAAAATACAGAGCACACCCCCTGGAATCACCCAGTTGACGTCGCATTAGTCTTTGCAGAATGTACCGGTTTGTCTTCCTCTTCCCATTTCTTCCAGGCCCATCTGGCTCGATTGATCAAAATACCAGGCGGGTGGAAGCACACGCCATCCGTTTAATGATTTCCTTTGTGACCTAGCAAGGGACCCCAGAGCCACAATAACTCGCAGTGGCAAGTGTCACTATTAATGATGCTGCGATGGGAGTTAGAACAACTCCCTGAACCAGAAAGTGCATTAAAGCCAAGGTAGGGCAAGTCGTTTCAAACAAGTGCCCTGGAAATTAAGTGGCAAGGACAGAGAGGAGTTTGCATTTCCAGGAGTTTGTTCAATGGATTTTAGTTAGGTTAATGGAGAGTTGTTCTATTTCCTGCTGTAGAAGATGGGAGGAAGAGACTAGCTCTTCTGCCGAGAGAGGATCGCTATCCCTTAATGAAAGGCCTTAGAGTCTGTGGCTTAGTTCAGATCATTTATGCCAAGTAAATGCATCGATTCAGCCGTATGTAGGAAGTCATCTCTGACTTGAGAGGCAGTGATACCTGGTGGTGAATCACTAGGGTTGGCAGGCAGTATCTAGAAGCCAGCAGGAGGGTGGGGGGTGGATTTTTTTTCCCCAAATGCAGCCTTGTGTACTTCCTCTATGGTAAACCATAGAGTTTCCACCAGTCTCTAAAGCTATCCTTTGTCACTTCCATTAAGAATTCCCAGGAAGTACACAAGGCTGCATTTGAAAAACGATTCCTAGAGCTACCATTTGTCACTTTCAGTAAGAACTTCCAGTAAATACCCAAGGCTGCAGTTTTAAAATATTTCTCCTGCCGACACTCAAAATGGCAGCAGGCAACAGAAACATTGGGGACTTGGCAGCCCTATGATTCCCATAAGCCTGATTGGCAAAAATATTGCCTGCCTTGGTCACATTAGGTTTATGAGCTTCAGGCTGGGAAATTCCTGGATATTTGGAAGGTGGAACCTGGGGAGGATGGAATTTAGGGAAGGGAAGGACCTCAGCAGGACATAGAGTCCATCCTCAAAATCTTCCATTTTCTCCAGGGGAACTGATCTATGTAGCGTGGAGATCAGTTGTAAGTGGGGAGATCCCCAGGCCCTCTTGGAGGTTAGCAACTGTAATTCACATGAATTGTCCCTGGAAGTGGTAGGGGTTAATATTGTTTCACGGGATCATATTTTACTTGCATGCTGCCACATCCGCAGGGATGCCTGACATGCATCTAAACCTGGTATTATACTTTCATATTACAAATAGTAACTACTGATAGGGAGATCAGCACGTGAAAGTGTGGATTGCAGGTGTTCAGATTTGGAGCACAGCCAACCACAAAACGGTGTCTTGGGCATGGTGTGTGTATTTCATATATGGATGTTCGCCATTTGATGACTGCAGTATCAAGTGGCGACTCCTATGCCTGGTTGCAACACGGCAGACAAAGCCTTCCTGTCCCGTCACATCGACCTCAAACACAACTGTTTCCCAGAGGACTCAGTTCTCTCGTTCCATGGTGAGATTGACAAGCACCGAAGTGTAGACAGTGATGAATGGATCTTCCCCATCCCCATTACTTTATTGTTTCAGAATTTTTCTCTGTGCCACGCATTCCATTTTGTTAATTAGAGCTTCTGAAATAAATTATGGAACTGCAGCACTGCCACGGTTTTACGTTCCTTCAGTTCATTTTCATCTTTCTCCTGCTCTGCTTTACTGGTGTGCCCTGAAACTATGGGGGGGGGGGGGGCACACTGCAAAAGTGCTGCGATGTGGTCACATACAGGAGGGTGCCGAATTCTTTCAGAGCGGTGTGCTCTTGATAAGGACTTACCTTCTTGCACATCAATGAGACACCACACAAAAGACAAGTCACATCATGGTTGCTTTTTAACGGTGTTTTAATAATGTGCATGTATGCATCAGTCACGGGGGCATTAATGAACTGAAGGAAGTTAAACTGCAGAAGCTTAGTGCACAGTACAATGTCCAGAAAGAGAGAAGAACCCCAAACAGAACCGTGGAGGATTCCTAAGGCATCGTTTCTGCTGGAGAAACGAGATCAGACGATGTGGAAAAGGTCATTTGAAAATACTGGGGGGAGATTCAAATGAGGAGAATATTGGAAGTGTCCCTAAGTATTGGGATGTGTGAACCAGCCCTTCCTGTTCCCTTATATTTCTGGAAGGGATGGCTGTGTTAAGTCGGCTGCACCAGAAGAATAATTTCAGAGGATAGTCATGTTGGCCTTCAGTAGAACAGCTAGAACTGAGTCCAGGAGCATCTTAGAGACCAACAAAATTTGGGGGGGCGGGGTTTTTACAATGATCCCTCTAAGCTGTGGAGTCTTGTGAGCAAAACTTCTACTTTGTGAGTTACTGGCATTAAAGTTGTGAGCAAGCAATTTGGCTGCTGCCTAAATTAGCTTGCTCTGGAGCCATCCTGCCTGAGCTAAAAATGTGTGAGCCGGAGGCTAAAAAACTGTGAGCTGGCTCACACTAATTTAGCTTAGAGAGAACACTGGTTACAACCTTTCAAGAGTCAAAGCTCCTTTCAACAGGTGCAAAGGAAGCTTTGACCCTCAAAAGGTTATACCCCCCAAATCATGTTAGTCTCTAAAGTGTTACTGCGCTCGACTCTTAAGGAACAAAGGATTAATTAGGCTATAAGTTCCCATCAGATGCATACATTTCCTGCATCTACAGCCTCCCCCTTTAAATTAAGACACCCTTTCGACCTAAATACCCCCCCACACACTGAATTCTCCTTCTCCTTCTGTTGTGTTCATTCCCATCCCAGAATTCATCCTGTTAAATTTAACAAGGGTGGTTTTTTTCTTGAGAAGGCCCGCAAGCTTGTCTAAAACCCGGACTGTTTTTTATTAGCGATATTGTTTCGATATGAGTAAACGACATCTTGGGCTGCCAGAGCCCGATGAGCCAACAATCCCGAATTCAAGTGTAATTATAGAGTAGGATAACTGCCGCTAGGCAAAGCATATCTTGAAAAAATGAAGCAATTGGCTCAGCATATAGTTCCCCAAATCTAAATGTTTATCCTTGTCGTTCAAACACGCTAATGTGTGAAAGCTCCGTTTGCACTCACGTCCCCACGACTGCACTGTAATTCTGCATCGCCGCTCAGGTGGCGAGGGTGTTTAAAATATAACGAGTGTTTCATCAGCCGTTCATTCACCCTCCCCCTCATTCAAACCATTGAAAAGGTTTTTATGCCAGACATCGGGAAGGAGGGAGGAGGACGACCGCCCATCGATGGAACCAGTCGGTGGTGGTTTCTTAGATTTATTTTATAATATAAATGGAATGGTATCCTTGCTCCAGCTGGCTGGAACATTAATAAAGCTGTTCATTTCTAATCTGTTTACTGAAGCTGAGGATGAGCACTGTTATTTATCCCCCAAACTTTATCTTCCTCCAAGCAACTTCTCTTTTGTTACTGCTTTCCTCGCACAAAACTTTCACTTTCAGAGCTGGTTCATATGTGCTAGTGGTGACCAGCAGGTATGAAGGGGCTGTCACAGATCTGTCGCCTCAAGGAGAATGTTCGTACTATCCAGCACCAGCTGTAAACGCCACATTTTTCTATGGGGAGCGTCCACACGTAAGAATATAAGAAGAACCCAGCTGGATCAAAGCAGTGGTCCATCTAGTCCAACATCCTGTGTCACGCAAGCAGCCAACCAGTTACTCTGGAGGGCCAACAACAGGGCATAGAGGCCAAGTCCTTCCCATGATGATGCCTCGTGGCAGTGGAATTCAGAGGCTGACTGCTTCTGAACATGGAGGTTCCCTTTGGTCACCACGGCTAGCAGCCAATGATAGACTTGTCCTCCATGAATCTGTCTAATCCCCTTTTGAAGCTTTCTGTGCTTGTTGCTGTCATGACATCCTCTGGCAGCAAATTCCACAGTTCAGCACGTTCTTTGAGAGAGAGCCAGTTTGGTGTAGTGGTTAAGTGCGCGGACTCTAATCTGGGAGAACCAGGTTTGATTCCCCACTCCTCCACTTGGACCTGCTGATGTGACCTTGGGTCTGTCACAAGCTCTGGCACAGCTGTTCCTGAAAGAGCAGTTTGTGTTAGAGTTCTCTCAGCCCTGCCTCCCTCACAGGGTGTCTGTTGTGGGGAGGGGAAGGGAAAGGAGTTTGTAAGCCGCTCTGAGACTCCGAGTGAAGGGCAGGGTATAAATCTAATCTCCTTCCTTCTCCTTTGTGAAAACAAACCCATCTTTGACTGTAAAGGCATGGCATTCCTTGGCTTACCAGTTTAGCCCTTTCGATCTAAAAATGCCAATGCAGAGAAAAGAGATGGTAGGAGATGATAAGCAGGTAATGTAAATGGAGTGAAGCCTCTCCTTTTAAGCCCATGTTAAGAACATCACAAGAGCCCTGCTGGGTCAGAGGAGCGGCCCACCTGGTCCAGCATCCTGTCTCAAACAGTGGCCAACCAGTTATTATGGAAGGCCAACAACAGGGCACAGAGGCCGAGGCCTTCTCCTGAAGTTGCCTCCTGGAATTGGTATTCAGAGGTTTACTGCCTCCGAACACAGAGATTCCCTTTAGTCACCATGACTAGTAGCCACTGATAGACTTGTTGTTCATGAACCCGAGGGCCACATCAGATCACCTCACGATAGCCTGAGGGCTCCAACCAACAGGTGAGCAGACATATTTTGCATGCCCTGGAGCTTCTGGGCTGCTTTCAAGGGCAGCCCCACTTAGATACCACATTGGGGACCCCCTGCTCTGTATGATGCCTATAATGGTTCTTCCGGTGCTTAGAAGGGGGAGGGAGCTCTGGGATTTGGAAGTTCAAAAACACTGGCCACTTGCATGTTAGAATGAAGCTCATACATTACACAGCAATTGCACCTGCTACAGGTTATACTGATGTTGCCTGCAAAGCCCCAAAGGGTGAATGACGGGCACCTGACCTTAAACAAGGATATGCGCATCTTGGAATACCATTGTCAGTGCCCCAGCTAGGGCTCCCAGCTGCATATACTGTGTGTACCTGTCAGATTTTGCACGTTTGGTACAGTGTAACGCTGGTGTAAGATCTGTGTCAAAGTTAAACCAAGGAACGCAATGCAGGGTTCTGCAATTTCCCGAAGGGATCGAGCATTGGCCCAAATAACTCCCATTATAACATGACTAGATTGCAAGTTATCTGGAAGGTGTCCCAAAGACGGTATTGGCTCAGATAACTCCCATTATTGAGCATTGCCTCAAATAACTCCCATTAGAATATGACTAGATTGCAAGTTATCTGGAAGGCATTCCAAAGATGGTATATGTTTCAGATGAAGCATAATTGGCAGCCATGAGCGATTTTTAAGTGCTGGCTAAATAAGGGGGGAGGGGGGGAAGTCTATTTTCCCCACTAATTATTTTGGTGGAGAAGCAGTGCCAGGAATTCTTGTTGAATAATGTCAACAGTCAACTTTATTTGGATGGCTGAATAATGTAGACGTCTGTTTGCAAATTATTATTCAACAGAAAAGCTGTCATTTTTGAAAATCAGCATGTTAACCGGCTGTACTGCCAGCTCAGAACTGATGCTTAGGATTACCAGGTCCCCCTGGCCACCGGTGGGGGGCTAAGGGATTTAGGGTTGCCAGATGCAGTTTGGGAGACTCCTGGAGGTTTGGGGGTGGAGCCTGGGGGGGACAGGGGCCTCAGTGGGGTACAACGCCATAGAACCCACCCTCCAAAGCAGGCATTTTCTGCCTGGGAATTGATCACTGTAGTCTGGAGATGAGCTGGAATTCTGGGAAATCCCCAGGCCCCAGCTGGAGGCTGGCATCCCTAGCAAAGCCTCCATGCTTGGAATCTAATTGGGACTCTTCAGAACTCCTGCAGAATATGATGTTGTGGATTTCTGTCTGTAGCGGATACATTTAGGGACTGATTTTAGCACCAGGGCAGACTCAGGACTACAGGGTGTGTGTGCTTTGGTGAGTACCCTTTAGCCACAAGATGAATACGACTGGCGAGGCTCAGGAAGGAATGGGGCTATGCAGATTGAGAGTTCCATGTGCCGTTACTCTTATTTATCTGTCTGTCTGTCTGTCTGTCTATCATCTATCTATCTCTAGCATCTATTTATTTATTTCATATCCCACCTTTTGGTTCAAAAGAACACCCAAGGGGGCTAGCAGATATGAAATCCTATTACAATACATCAAATAATTCTAGGTTTGCTAGCCTCAAGGTGGGGGGTGGCGATCTCCCTGGATTACAACCAATCTCCAGGTGACAAAAATAACTTATTTATTTATTTAAAATGTCTATTCTACTTCTCCTGGAGAAAACGGCTGCTTTGGAAAGTAGATCTCATGCATTATACCCTACCGAGGTCCCTTCCCTCCCTAAGCCCCACTCTCCCAGGCACCACCCTCAAATCTCCAGGTATTTCCAAACCCAAGAGTTAGCAACCCTAAATAATTTGCTATTAACTAACAAAGTCTCTCTAGGCCAAATGCAGCATCTCCGGGTTCCAGCACCTTTTTAAAGGTGTCAGTGGTCAAGGGGTGGGACTGGGCAGGTGGAACAGCTTGGCCTAGATGGCAAACTCTCCCCAGGCAACATGTGGTACAGCAGGGCCCAGACAGGCCAGGGGATGGGTGCTCGCTTTCTTCTACCTTGCTCTGGGAAGTAAAGGATGCTTCTTGAAGAGAGGCAGTGCCCCCCTGGTTCTCTGTATAGCCACAGCACATCAGTAAGAGTTCATCCATAGGGTTGCCAGGTCCCCCTGGCCTCTGAGAGGGGGCAGAGAGCCTAGGGATGCCAGCTCCAGGTTGGGAAACCCCTGGAGAATTGAGGGTGGAGCCTGGGGAGGACAGAGTCCAATGGGGTACAACACTGTAGAGTGCACCCTCTGAAGCATCTCTTTTCTCTAGAGGGACTGATCTCTGTAATCTGGAGATGAGATGGAATTCCAGGAGATCCCCTGTTGGAGTGAGCAATTGGACATGGGGCAGATACATCACTCTAAGTGTGTATAGGTTTTATCTCCTTGAATGGGGTGCCTTCTTTGTCTTCATCTAGGATCTGTCTTCTGACTCTTCTCTCTTTCTTTGTCCTCTCACTCATCTCACATGGCCTTCCATGGAAACACATGTCTCTGCAGGTCTCTCCTGTAGACACAGTGCCCCCATACTCCCACACACATGATGCTGGACAAGTTGGCCACTTGTGATAGGGAAGGTCCTCTTGAGATTAGGGTCCTCTCTCTTATTTTGACTGCAACCTAAATGTGAACCCGATCTGCTTGAATAAATGCAAGTTGACCTTTCTCTCTGCAGGAGAACTACCAGGCTAAACAATTTTTCTCTTTATCTGTTGTGTTCTATAGACTGAGGAGCCGTGTCCATTCCTGTTTGCTAACTTATTTTGCTAGTTTATTTTATTTATTTTTCGGATTTTTATTACACCCTCCCCAAAGTGGGCTCAGGGTGGATCACAGCAAAGCAGAGTTGGAGACTCGTTACAATAAAAATTGCATTGC
Organism: Gekko gecko; assembly: GCA_029375565.1. Lineage (NCBI taxonomy): Eukaryota > Metazoa > Chordata > Lepidosauria > Squamata > Gekkonidae > Gekko > Gekko gecko. The sequence goes on along the minus strand of JAPDNY010000012.1, from coordinate 67,771,857 downwards.
ATTAAAATCATTAAAACAGTAAAATTCAAGAGGCAGCAGCAGTTAATAAGGAAGCACCTTTGAAGGTTTCTAACAGTATAGGATTGCGTAAGCATTTGGGGTCTCACATTAGGCTAAGGCATCATTTGAATATGGTGCTGGTAGGCCAGAAGCACATTCTTATGGGACTTTGTATGCATAATTAAACTGGGCCTGTATGCTTGCAAAGTGGCCACGCATGCAGCATTAGCACAGCAGGAAAATGCCATGGCAGGCTGTGGATTTCTGGTGTGCCAATGCCACACATGTAGCAATTGTGATCCCATGTCAAACAGGCAGCTTAGTGTGTGTAATGCCACACAGGTAGGTTTGTCTGTTCTGCCAGTGTCATGCTTAAGATCTTCAGCATGCAACAGCAGAAAGGGTTGACTTGAGATGCGAGATAAATTATGATATTCCAAGGCAAGAAGAAGCATTTTATGACTAAGCTGTTATTGTTTTATAGAGAACATGATGGATACAGCATGCACTAGCTAATAAAGGGATGCTGCTGAATTAATTTTGAATATTGGAGATCCTGGAGAGACTTCATTCGCCTCTGGGTTGTTTCGTACAAATAATCACTTTCTCTTGAATTTAATATTGTGTTGTAATTTTTTTTAAAAAACGAAACATTTTAAAAACTGAATGCAAGGAGATAGATGAAACAGACACATACATCGAATCAGACATAACTGATGACGTGTTTGACGGGCAGAGGAGGGAAAGGGGGATCCCTGGATGGGGTCCAATGCTAGCACTGTTGCCGTGTTCCCAGAAACACCTGCACGGCGGTAATGGAAAATGCCATCAAGTCACCGTCAACTTATAGCAACCTTCTAGGGTTTTCAAGGCAAGAGGCGAACAGAGGTGGTTGGCCATCGCCTGCCTCTGCGTAGCAACCCTGAGATTCCTCAGCGGCCTCCCATCCAAGTACTAGCCAGGGATGACCCTGCATAGCTTCCAAGAGCTGATGAGATTGGGCTGGCCTTGGGCATCCAGGTCAGGGCAAATGCACACGTTATTACTACTGCAACTGCTCCTAAAACATGCAGCGCGAACGTTCGTTTTTGCTCACAAGACAAGGAAGTAAACATATTGCAGAATCGAGAAGATGCCGTGAGCATTCCAATCAGTACTGTAAGTAAGCTTTCAGAATTCAGCAAAAAGGTTGCCACTCTTTGTTCCAAAAATTTTTCATTTCCATCGCTCTTCTTTAGCCTCCACCGGTTCGGTTAGTTTAGACATTTCAGTGATATGCCAGAAGTAATTCATCAGCTCTTTTCTTCCTGGAGTTTTTGAAGACGGATGTTTTACCCAATACAGCTGCGAGACTAATGAATATTGTTCATCCTTTACCTTTTATATGAAAAAAAGACTAGCATTACAACCACAGATTTAGTAGGTAACTTTTTTTTATCTCCATGAAGGATCCCTCCTCATTCTCGGGATTCTGAAGCATCAAAACCCTTGAGCAAAGACGATAATGGGATGAATGTATGCAGGGCTCTTTCTGTAGCAGGAGCGACACCACCCCAATGTAGCCAATCCTCCAAGAGCTTACAGTAGCCCCTGTAAGAAGAGCTCTGTAAGCTCTTGGAGGATTGGCTACATTAGGGATGTGTCGCCTAATATGCAAAGGAGTTCCTGCTACAGAAAGAGCCCTGAATGTATGTGTTGTGTGTTAAGCGCCATCCAATCACTTCCCATTTATGGCAGCCCTCTGAATTAATGGCCTCCAGACCGTCTATCGTTTACAGCTTTGCTCCGGTCTTGCAAACGGAGGGCCGTGGCTTCCATTACGGAGTCCATCCATCACACATTGGGTCTTCCTCTTTCCCTGCTGCCATCAATTTTTCCTAGTGTTGTTGTCTTCTCCAGTGACTCTTGTCTTCTCATAATGCGACCAAAGTACATGAATGAATGTCAATGAATGTATACATTTTTTTAAATGCCTCTGTTCCATACCAGCCTCAGCTCTTTAAAACCTCTCTAACCTTTGGTTCTGAAAGTTGGAACCAAAGTCCTTAAAAAAAATGTTCTGAACTTTGAAAAGAGTACTGTGGTTCTGCAATTAGGCTCAGAAGTCAGCTTTTCTATTATGGTATATATCCCCTCCGCCCTCTACATTATTGATGTACATGTGTACACTGATTTAAAAATACTCTAAAACATCAGTCTTGATATAATCAAAACGGAGGACCATATCAATAGTGTTTTTGTGGGTGTTTTAGCTAATGCAAAGGCAGGAGCACATTGGTAAAACGCCACAAAGGAAGCATCTTGATAGAGTCACATGTGCAATGAAATCAGCATTGCTTTGTTTCAGTGTTTGATCATTGGTTGAGTTCAGACTGGCAGTTTGAAGCGGGAGCGAGTCGTGGCAAAAAAGCCCCGGAACAAACTGTTCTGGGTTTTCCCGGTCACAAGGGGCGAACTGATGCGGGAGCATACCAGGAAGAGGTGCACAGGTACATTCAAACTGCTGGCCTGGAGGCGCAGCTGTAAACGGCTTTTCCCTGGTAAATCGGCTGGATGCCTATGAGTGTATGAGTGCATGAGTGCAGGACTGCATATGCGCTCATGCGTTCATGCAGTCATAGGCATCCAGCCAATTTGGGGAGGATCCCGTTGCGCTGGCACCGCATTGGGCAGTAGGGCGGAGCACAGCCAATCATATCGCTGCTGCCTTATGTGCAACACATGGTTGCTCCTGGCTTTTCGACTGAGCATTCACAGTTCTGGGAAGTGGAATGCAGCGGGATAAAGGCACTCTCTGGGATTTGCTACCACTTTCAGCAGGTATCTTTTAATCCTGGGAGCGAAGTGGAACAGCACAGGTTGCCTACGGGTGGGGAATGCCAGGCAGATGTGCCTGTGTGAACACCCTCTTTAATCCGCTTGGGAAACATAGTTGAAATGTGGCTATAGCGGAACAAATTGCCAGTCTGAACTCGGCCCAAAGGTCTGTCTCCAGCAATCAGTTATTTCCAACACAGGCCAGCCTATAAGGGCACAAGAAGAGCCTGGTTGGATCAGACCAAAGGCCCAGCATCCTATTTCCCACAATGGGCAACCAAACGTCACAGAAGGTCCACAGCATCAGAACAGTGGTCAAATCTCCCCCACCCTGGTGCTGAGATTCAAAGAGTTACCCTGAAAAGTCCATTTAGCCTTCATAGCTAACCACCATTGGCAGGTCTTTATTCTGTGAGTGCAGATGTTTCTGGAAGTGTATAGTAAAGACACAAAGGCTGCGATCACACACACTAAATAATCCACTTTCAGTCCACTTTTGAATTGGATTTTTCCAGTTCACAGAGAAAAAAATCTATTTGGAAAGTGCATTGAAAGTGGATTATTTAGTGTGTGTAATCGCAGCCAAAGAGGATGATCACCCTGCGCTGTCCACCCTATACTGCTGCTGAACATGAAGGTTCCATTTCTAATATCATAATGGATGGTCAGGGAGAGATCTGTTCTCCTTGAGTTTACCCAACTTTTCTTAAACCAGCTATTGACCATCACCACTTATTATGGCAATGGATTCCCGATGCAAATTATTTACCATCTTTCCTGAACATTCTGTGATTCAATTAGTGTAGTGGTTAAGTGCGCAGACTTTTTGCCATGACTGGCTCCCGCTTCAACCTGCCTGTCTGAACTCAGCCTTGGTTTGTTTAGTAAGGGGAATCTTCTGTTCTTTAACCCTGTGCCAGTAGCACTCTGAGGCCACTGTGTAGCTCTAGGTAATGCAGAGTAAACGTTTTTCCTTGTTCTTTTTACCACCACAAGCTTTTGAGAAGTTTTGGGCTTTTGACAGCTGCTGGGTCTTTTTGGTCAGTCTCCTTCAAGTGGCCAAGTTTTCTGTTCCACGCCTGTGACTCCAGGGAACTTGACAACTGCTTATGGGCCTTGACTTCAAACACGGTGCGGCTTTTTGTGAAGACTCGCTTTTCTTCCCTCTCCTCCCCTTTCAAAGTGACCCGATATGCTGAGATTGTACGTGGGCTGAGCAGGGACCTCTGTGGCCTTCTTAGGGTGCCACAGTGAGATTTTTCATTACAGTATTGGCACTAGGAATATTTTCAGAAACCTTGAAACCAAACCTTGGACATACTCAGAAATCCAATCAATACATACCGGCTTCAAGGCTGCTCTTTGTTGCTAGGCTGCTGGATATGCCGTATCTGGTTTTTGAGTAAGATAAATTCTTTTTATTTTAAAAAAAGATGCAAGCACAAGCAGAACATAGACCACAATCTACAGCAGACCAATTTCAAGCAGCCCTCATACTCGCTGGGAATGTTGCAGAGACAACTAAATTAGGCAGTTCTCGGTCTGATCTGGCCAGTGAGGCATGTTGTATGTTGGAGAAAGAGGGGGTGTACCCAAGATCACCGATCAGCCACTCATCATATCTTGTTAAGAGAAAATTGTGTTTTGATTTCTAAATCTGTACCCTGGGATGACCCAGAACAAGAGATGATACAAATGAGGTCAAAAGCGGATTTGTTTTGGGTGACGAGGAATACTTCGTAGATGTTAGATTGGGGCCTGGGTGAGTGGAAAGTGCCGGCAGGTCACAGATGGCAACCCTGTAGGGTTCTCAAGGCAAGAGACGTTCAGAGGTGGCTTACCATTGCTTGCCTCCGTGTCATGCCCCTGGTATTCCTTGGAGGTCTCCCATCCAAATACTAGCCAGGACCAACCCTGCTTAGCTTCCAAGATCTGAGAAGATCGGGCTAGCTTGGACTATGGAGGTCAGGGCAGACTGGGGCCTACAGTAACTGAAATGCTTGATTTACAGTACTGGCCAATGGTATCTGCCCATCAGATAGGAGATCACAAAGTTAATTGAGGGATGATTTTGAATTTCTCATCCCTGCCAATTCAACCTGTAGATCGCCACTTCAGTCCTGCTTCTCCTGTATGCAAATCCCAAAAGGTTTTTTTTTTTTTTTTGTAATTTATGTAACTCTTTTTTTTCCTTACATCAAATTTCCCTATAATTTTTCCAATGCAATTTATGGATCAATAGATCAACATTATACATTATATTTATAGTAGAAATATAAAGACATTTCTTATGCATATAAATATCATGCATGCACAATACAAATGTACCTACAAAAGTGTTGAAAAAAGCTTAATTGCAGTTTTGTTACCTGTACCACGCTGGATATTCTGTCTGTTGTGGTCTCTTTTAAAGATGTCCATTCGGTGTATTGAAAGGGTTGTTCTTGTCTCCTTCACTATAACTTTTTCAGTCTTCAAAATGCCCTGTTTTCTATCTAATACATTTTTATTCCACCTTTCCTTTCTACTAATCAGCTCAGAGTTTTCTCTTCCTTATTTTATCCTCACAGTAACCTTAGGCGCTGAGAGAGACAGACAGACAGACAGACAGACAGGCTCATAACCAGCTTCATGGCTAAGTAGGGCTTTGAACCTGGTCTCACAAATACTTGAACTACCACTCTGCACAGACTTTTCTCTGTTTCTCTGATGAACCCCTCCTTTTTTTTCTCCTCCAGGTCAACATTTGCATCCTCGTAGCAGTCACAAGAGTCATCTCACGAATAAGCTCAGACAACTATAAGGTGCACGGAGATGCCAATGCATTCAAGTAAGCACTTCTTAGCACTAGCTCAGAGATCCAAGAGGATCAGTAGATCTGACACTGTCAGTCCTGGGACATAGTACCTAATCCGTAATCCAAAAGGTTAACTACAGGGACATGGTATAAACTTTTTTTTAATTTCAAAAATAAGTTTCCAGACCTCAGTGTTTCCAGAGCAGTTTTCTACTTGACATGTCACAGGACAATTCTGCACCTACAGCCTACCTTGACTTGTGCCAAGGATCCAGCCCACCTTGCTCCAATGAGCAGCCAGTCTGGGCAGCAAAAGAGGGCATGGGATGTGTGAATTTTGCCCAAGCACTTTCATTGGGCTGTTTTGCATTTTAATTTCTGTCACTTGTGTGTCCCTATTGCTTTGTGTTATTTTTCTTTTCTACATGTGTCTTACTCCCTCTAGTGGTCAGTTTGATATTATATCATGGTATGTCCAGCATATCTCCCTGCATTTTATTTATTTATATTTTTATCCCACCCTCCCCTGCAAGCAGGGCTCAGGGTGGTAAGTATTTTTTTGTGAGGGGTGTGTCTGTGTATGTGTGTACCTTCTGGCAACCCCCAGTGGGGCTAGGACTTTTCAGAGAGGTGGCTTGATATTGCCTACCTCTACATCTTGGCCCTGGTATTTCTTGCAGGTCTCCTTTCCAAGTACTTGCCAGGCTCGGCCCTGCTTAGCTTCCGAGATCTGATGAGATTGGGCTTGCTTGGGCTATCCAGGCCAGGGCATATCGTTCTGCACTTTCAATCTGCAGGGAGATATGCAAGACATACAGTGATGTAATATCAAATCCAGTAGCACCTTAAAGACTAACAAAATTTGCGGTAGGGTATGAGTTTTCATGAGTAGGTTCTGAAGAAGTGAGCAGTGACTCAGAAAAGCTCCTCCCCTACCACAAATTTTGTTAATCTCTAAGGTGCTACTGGAGCCTTACTCTTTTCTGCTGCTGTAGACCGACTAACAAGGCTACCCGAGCCTGGCAAGTACTTGGAAAGGAGACCTGCAAGAAATATCAAATCGACCACTAAAGGCAGCAAAACATTTGCGGAAAAGACTCCATCCCCAATCAATAGGGATACATAAGCAACAAAAATTAGATTGCCGAGAGCCCACTGTTAGTTCATTTGTCGCTCTTCGGCAGCTGAGAAATCCAGCTGAAAATGCTATCCAACTATCAAAATTCTTCAGGATTCTGTTCCACCAGTCCCCCGATCCTAATACCTGTAAGCATAATCCAACCAGTGCTTTGAGTGTTTGGTTTTCTTTCCTTTTGGGGAAAAATGTTGTGAATGGTGACAAAGTTTCAGAGGGGACTAGAGGTACCCTGTTCTTGGGGCTCTAGCCATGGATGTCCATGGAAATTAATTCAGGGGCGGGGGGGGGGCAGACGGGCAAAGTCTTTTAATGATAGCTATGGGTTATTGACCTGAGTGACTCTAGTCTTTACGCCATTGGCAACACAACCCACCCATCAGAAGCAATAATGTAGTGCGGAGGAGAAGCAGTAAGAATAACAGCGAGCTCTTCCTGAAGGTGAGTTACTGCATTGTATGAGATTGCACATTATACAACTAACCAGTAGCAAAATGTTTTTATTTTTCCATGCAGCAATAACAGAGTAGGGTACTAGAAAGACAGACAGCTTTCATTTGTCTGACAAGATTATAGGATTCTAAACGAAGTTAAAGCTGTGTTCCTAATGTTGCATTTCATAGCTTTTACATAGAATCTGCTTTTGTTACGGGGCTCCCATAAGTAAGAGATACTGAAACTAAAATGTAGTAGGCTATCTTTCTGCAAAGATATATGCCACCCAGCTTGTATTATCATGGTATGTATAGGGCGTCTGTATCTTATGAATCTTGAGGAAACAGTAGGATCATTGGATCAGGATTCAGGACCAAGCTGCTTGCTGGTCTTCTCGGCTCTCAAGAAAAGTGCAGAGAATCCTGTTCCCAGACCCTACTATTCTGTCACCAAGAGTGGTCTCAGAGATCAGTCTGTCAGTGCTTCTTTCTGTGGAGTGTGTGTTTAAGTGTAAATTAAAGAAATACCAAAATCGGGACTCCAGGGGGGCAAGCACCTCCCCTCCCCACCTTGAGAACACCCTTGGCTCTGGGCACCTGGGTTCCTGGGCAGTGTTCCCTCTAAGCTGAGTTAATGTGTGCCAGCTCACAGTTTTTTAGCCTGCAGCTCACACATTTTTGTCTTAGTTCAGGAAGGAGGGCTCCAGAGCAAACTAATTTATGCAGCAGCCAAATCGCTCGCTCACAACTTTAATGCCAGTAGCTCACAAAGTAGAATTTTTGCTCACAAGACTCCACAGCTTAGAGGGACCATTGGTCCTGAGGATCCAGGTATTGATGTTCAGCCAGATCGTCAATGTACTCCTCCCAGTCGTCCCCACTACTTTATGTGGATATGCTGAGTCTTCCTAAGGCCACACTGCCTTTGAATAGCTCCTGCACAGCAGCCACAGCATGCAGGGATGAGGACACGCCATAAAGTAAAGCTGCTGCACAGCCTGGTAACTGATTATTAGCCGATTCATGCTAAGAGCAAGTGAGCTGATTTGTTTTCATGGGATGTTTGGGTTGGGTCTGGGTGGTCTGAGGGAGGAACTTTCCTCTGGTGGCCCATGGTGAATCTCTGCAACCTCTGACTGACTAGCCCAAACCATCATGCAGGAACGGACAATACATCCAGGGAGTGGGCACCCAAGACAACCAATAAATAGATTATTCCACTTGGGAGAGGAGAGGATCATAAAACCCTCCTGAAGAAATGCTGCCGGTCTCCTGCATTCCTAAAAAGGTTCGGCGTGTTTCAATGAAGGACGGACCTCTGAATTCCTTTCTAGATTAAATGCAGTGGAAACTTTATTATTAATCACACTTTACTACAAAGTAGGGATGCCAGCCTCCAGGTAGGGCCTGGGGATCTCCAGGGATTACAGCTCATCTCCAGGCTACAGAGATCAGTTCCCCTGGAGAAAATGGATGCTTTGTTTGAACGTTGGACTCTGTGGCATTACACCCCAACTGAGGTCCATGTCCTCACCAGACTCCACCCCCCAAATCTCCAGGGATTTCCCAACGTGGAGCTGGGAACCCTACCCCCATCCCCCATCAGTAGCCAGGGGGACCTGGCAATCCTACAACAGAGTCACTCTGTTTATCCTGGCAACCAATGCTCCCTCTAAGCTGTTGAGTCTTGTGAGCAGAAATTCTACTTTGTGAGCTACTGGCATTAAAGCTGTAAGTGAGCGATTTGTCTACAGCATAAATTAGTTTGCTCTGGAGCTACCCTTCCTGAGCTAAGACAAAATTGTGTGAGCCAGAGGCTAAAATACTGTGAGCTAGCTCACACGAACTCAGCTTAGAGGGAACACGGCTGACAACAACCTTAAGAGGTAGGTTCAGTTGAAGGCCCAAGGCCAACTAGGGCGTTTCATAGCCAAGCAAAGAATCAAACCCACATTTCCCTGGCTAGAGACCAACAATCATCATGCGTGAGCGTCAGCAGCTGCCCTGCGCCTTTGGTCCAACTAGCTCACCATCTGCTCTGACTAGCAGAGAACTCGTACAACCTGAAAGCAGGAGATGAACCAAGAACCGAACCCTGGGGCCTTTTGTATGTAAAGTATATACTCTGCCCTGGGATTATGGACCTGCCACGCTAATTCTGAAGAACAAATAAAAGGACTGTGGTGCGCAGATCAGAGGGTGGGTGGAGTCGTGCTATTTGTTGTGAAAGGCACCCTAGAAAGTTGTTGTTAGTGCACCCTAGAAAAGATGGGAACGCTGGTTCCAAAGCAGGACAGAGAATGTCGTTGTGCCATCTGGGTCCACAGTGTGCAGTACAAATATTTTCGCGCATCAGCACCCAGTAGTCAGAGCATGAATGTTATCAAGTGTTTCCTGACAAAATAGGTACTGTGGCTCATGGTTTAAATCTTACTTTCCATAGACTAATTTGTTGTAACTTAGAGTACTTGTCTATTTTTTTTAAGCAAGCAAGCAACTTTTCTCATATTGACAGCAAGATCTGAGTTAATGAAACTTAACTCAGTTATTGTATGTCTCTTCCAGAATCGAAGGGGGGAAACCAGTAAATATGCCTCTGCAAAGATCTATATCCTAATTATTCTGTAATGAGTTTGAAATATTGGGAGCGAAAGCGGTGGTGGATGTTCCATTTCAGAAAGATACAAGATGTGTCGTCCTGTGGGAGACGGATGTTTTTTTATTGACAAATTGGCATTTGCTGCTCGAGCTAAGAAGCTGAAGTCATCCATAAATTATTGTAAACTTTAGGCGTTCTTATTTGGCTAGTGTTGATTACTGTTCGTATTATAGCATTAATTAGCATTTGCTGTGAGTTGCTTTTGAGATGTAGACAACCAGATCACTGCCAAAATCCTTCTCTCCACAAACGAGGATTTTTGTGTTTAAAAATGCCCTTTTCTAACTTGGTGAGAAAGCAGGGCTTTCTCTGTTAAAGCCCATCCCTCTCTGTGGAACTCCTGCCCAAAGGAGATCTAAAACACCTCTACGGAAACCACCTAGATCTCTAAACCTCCTAGATCACCACAAAAGGAGATCTAAACCACCTAGGACTGCCAACCTCCAGATGGAGCCTGAAGTTCTCCTGGAGAAAACAGCTGCTTTGAAGGGTGGATTCTATGGAATTATACCCCACTTAGGTCCCTGCCCTGTGCACTTCCAAAACCTCCAAGAGTCCCCCAACCCAGAGTTGGCAACCCTAAAATCACCTGCTCTTTTCAGACCTTTAGGAAAATGGTTAAGGACTCTTACTGAAAAAGAAGCGATGAGCGGCTTACAATCTCCTTACCTTCCCCTCCCCACGGCATACACCTTGTGAGGTAGGTGGGGCTGAGAGAGCTCTGAGAGAACTGCTCTGAGAGAACTGTAACTGACCCAAGGTCAACCAGCGGCTATATGTGGAGGAGTGGGGAATCAAACCTGATCAATCCATCCCATGAGTTGATCCATCTCAGGCTGGGTGTTCCCCTTTTCCTGCGGCCTTCAAATTTCCCTAACATTATCGTCTTTTCCACTGAGTCTTGTCTTTTCTCATGATGCGACCAAAGTACAACAGCCTCAGTTTTGCCATTGTAGCTTTTAGGGAGATTTCAGGCTTGATATGATCTAGAACCCACTCATATGATTTAGAGGGGTATTTGATCTAGAACCCACTTATTGATCTAGAGCCCACTTACGTGAACGTATACGGGCACAAACCCAGGTTCGTTGCAGAGTTCGGTTCCTGTGTTGCATGTTGGGTGATTCATTGTCGTTGGTGAAACGGTGTTTTAAGTTGGGTGGCTGGTCCGTAAGCAAGGAAAAGCCTGCCATCCACGGCCTGTAGAAGAGAAACATCTTTATCTAGAAGAGGCTGTAAGCCACTGATGATACATTGCTGGGGTTGCCAACTATGGATGGGGAATTTCCTGGAGATTTGGGGGTGGAACCTGGGAGGGGTGCCTTTCGAAGAGGGAGCAGATTTAAGTCCCACCCTTCAAAGCAGGCATTTTTTTCCCAGTGGAGCTGATCTCTGTAATCAGGAGATCAGTCATACTTCTGGGAGGATTCTAGGCCCCACCTGGAGGTTAGCAACCGTATGTCTTCCATTCGTGAATGTTGAGAGCTTTAGGTGACAGCAAGTGGAGTTCTTGTGTCACCCCTTTTGGGTCTGTCTCGCAGCAGTCGTGGGGCAATCTCCAAAATGTTTTCCTTCTGCTACAACAGATTGACGCGGCTGCCCCTCTTCAGTTACACCAGCCTTCCATTTTCTGAAAGAGGAGGGCCGGGAGGAGGCAAGTTCTTCTTTGCCTTGGATGTTGAATTTGAGCTAGAGAAGATTCCAGGCTTGTATTCAAAGCCTGTACTCTAGGAACAAAAAGGATGATTTTTGGTAGCCTCCGTCTTTTGCTGGATCTTAGTGAGATGATTTGCATGAGTGGCAGCCAGGTGGCCTCCTCCTTCAACATCTGGTTATATCCAGAGCCACCAAGGTCCCTGGTTTCTACTGAACAATAGTCACCAATATGTATGAAGAACTTCCTTCCTTCCTTCCTTCCTTCCTTCCTCCCTCCCTCCCTCCCTCCCTTCCTTCCTTCCTCCCTCCCTCCCTCCCTCCCTCCCTTCCTTCCTCCCTCCCTCCCTCCCTCCCTCCCTTCCTTCCTTCCTCCCTCCCTCCCTCCCTCCCTTCCTTCCTTCCTCCCTCCCTCCCTCCCTCCCTTCCTCCCTCCCTTCCTTCCTTCCTCCCTCCCTCCCTCCCTTCCTCCCTCCTCCCTCCCTCCCTCCCTTCCTTCCTTCCTCCTCCTCCCTCCCTCCCTCCCTCCCTTCCTCCCTCCCTCCCTCCCTCCCTCCCTCCCTCCCTCCCTCCCTTCCTTCCTTCCTTCCTTCCTCCCTCCCTCCCTCCCTTCCTTCCTCCCTCCCTCCCTTCCTTCCTTCCTCCCTCCCTCCCTCCCTCCCTTCCTTCCTTCCTCCCTCCCTCCCTCCCTCCCTTCCTCCCTCCCTCCCTTCCTTCCTTCCTCCCTCCCTTCCCTCCCTCCCTCCCTCCCTTCCTTCCTCCCTCCCTCCCTCCCTCCCTCCCTCCCTTCCTTCCTCCCTCCCTCCCTCCCTCCCTCCCTCCCTCCCTCCCTTCCTTCCTTCCTTCCTCCTTCCCTCCCTCCCTCCCTCCCTCCCTCCCTTCCTTCCTTCCTTCCTTCCTTCCTCCCTCCTCCCTCCCTCCCTCCCTCCCTCCCTTCCTTCCTTCCTTCCTTCCTTCCTTCCTTCCTTCTGTCAGTGCTGTGAAGGAATGTATAAGAAATTGGACGGTTTGGGCCAGGAAGGGGTGGTTGGCATGTTGGTACTTGACAATGAACCTGGCAGCCATCCTTCTGGATGCTGCAGTTCATTTGGCATTAGCGGTGGCAGCAACATGCAAGACTTGTCAGCTGTATTTTTAGAAAGGAGAAAGAAGCTGGCTTGATTAAAACAGCATGAAAGAGTTTTGTGAGATGAGGCAGGAGAAAAATTGACCCCTCGTAGCTCCCTGCTGAACATCAGCAGTGCCACAGAGGTGAGCCTGGGATTTTTTCACAGAATCTCAGAGGTTCCGGGCTCAAAAGGAGCATTGAGGTTATCTAGTCCAATTTCTGAAAACGGCAGCCATTTAACAAAAATGGCCTTGCTCGTTTAGCATAAGAGGACAGCACAGAGAGAGAGAGAGAGAGAGAAACAAGCAGGCAAAAAGAAACCACACCAACACCATATCCAGTTGAGAAGCAGGACGCAGCCCAAAGAAGATTAATGAATGTCACTCAATAACACGTTAATTGGGCCTATCAGAGTTGTACCGGGGGCTGAAGTAACCTACAGTCCTTGTACGTTAAGTGTTTAGTAACGTGGCCCATGACTCTAGCTGGCGAGAATAAAAATCAGTGGGCGTACATGGATATGCTGGGGTGTGTTTCGAGACCCCGGGGAACAGGTTTGTTGGCTACAGAAGTGGGTGTTTGCTGGAGGGAATTGCTTTTCTTGGCCGCCTGCAGTAACAAACAGATGTCCTTGTTTCCAGAGATTGTTACGGATTTTCCACCCTGCACTGCCGAGTTGATCCCGGCGCGTTGATTCGATTAACGGTACGGGACAGCGCAGGCCTGGCATTCCGGCTGTTTACCAAAACACACGTTGTCCTCATCTGTGACCATTTAGTAATCCGTAAAAAAACGATTTTCAGATTTATGAGGAAACCGATATCCTGCTGAGAGGGCACAGCAACAGCCCCAAAAATAGATGTCTGCTTTTGTACTCCACCTTAATTGCGCTGTGCATTCCGTGACTGTCGGATGACGTTCCAAGCAGAACATATTCTGAATGCAAAGATTGTTAACATTTTACAGCGCAAAGCTTGCTATCGCGTGGTTGCTCCAGCATGCCGCAGATCCAGAGGGTGTGCAGTGCTGGAAAGCAACAGTGTGTCATCCAAACTCCTGTGCTATTGCAATGTTCAAAAACGAGCATACACTTGTTTATTTACTTTATTTTTATCCCACCCTTCCTCCAAAGAACCAAGGGCAGCATATACCCTTCTTCCCTCCTTCATTTATCCTCCCAGCATCCCTACAAGCTAGGTTAGGCTGAGACAAAGCAGCTGGCCCAAGGTCACCCAGTGAGTTGCATGGCAGGGTGAGGATTCGAACTTGGGTCTCCCAGACTCTAGCCACAACACTATGCTGGCATATGTCTTTAGCTGGTCCAATAAGATACCCTCTTTTCTCACTTAGGGATGGGTCAGTTTCCTGTGGAAGAACCAATGTTCTTTCATAGAGGGGACATCTTACACTCACATGTATGCAGGCACACACTGACACAGTAGAGTTTTCAAGGGAAGAGACATTCAGAGGTGGTCTGCCATTGCCTGCCTCTGCATAACAACCCTGGACTTCCTTGGGGCGAGTCTGCATTGGCTTCTCCCTCCGTTGTTTTACCAAAGGTGCAGCTCAAAACCCCATTCAGATATCCCAGGGCAATGCTGTACTGACTGAGGAGTCATCCCCAAACGGCCATAAATCTATGCAGAAGGTACCGTAAGACCCGATGATGAAAGAAAGAAGGCGGCATGCGATGCAGAGGGGGATTTCTGTTCCAACAGGGGTCTGGTAAAACAGAGGGAAAAGCCAATGCAGAATCGCCCTTGGTCTCCCATCCAAGTATCAAACAGGACCAACTCTGCTTAGCTTCTGAGATCTGCAAGTGGTCTGATGCTCACCTGTAGGCTGGAGTTTGCACTAGAGCAGGGATGTCAAACATGCAGCCCGGGAGTCAGAACAGGCCCCCGGTCCCCGGAGGGCTTCTATCAGGCCCGCAGTGGAGCTGGCTGTCTTCTGCTTCTTCTTCCAGTTCTGCTGCTGCTACTTCATCGTAGGTTTGCAGCTGACAGAGACACACCTGAACAGCAGACTCAAGACTGCAACAGCACCAGACATTTTGATGCAATAATTCAGAGCCAGAGGTGCCAGTTATCAGATACTGTTAGATAAACAAAATATCGCAAGAGTGCTAAGCACGTTTTAAGCACGTTTTTATTTTAAGTTAAAAAAAACACCCTTTGTGTTTCTGTCCTTTATAAAGTTTTTATCTCCGCTACCTGGCATGACATTTTATGACACGCTTGGCCCAGCCCGACAAGGTCTCATTTATGTCGAATCTGGCCTTCCCTAACAAATGAGTTCGCCAACCCTGCACTAGAGGGTATCCTGCATAGTCATTGAGACTCACATCATTTTTCTTATACAGTTGCCAACTCTGGGTTGGGAAATTCCTGGAGATTTGGAGGCTGGGGAGGCTGGGGTTTGGGGAGGGGAGGAACGTCAGCAGGATATAATTTATTCAAATGTATTTATTTATTTAAAACATTGTTATGCTGCTTTCCCGCCTAATCAGGGTCCCCACTGTGGTGAACCTTAAAAAAAAAACACAACTCATTGGCTGGGGGAATTAAAATATTTGCCATAGAATCCACCCTCCAAAGCTACCATTTTTTCCAGGGGAACTGATCTCTGTATTCTGGAGAGGAGTTGTAGTTCAAGGAGGTCTCTGGCAGGTTGACAGCTCTGTTCCTCTGCCACGGTCTTGGAACACTACCGTGGTAAATACGCATGTGGCAGGGGTTAGTCTCCACTGAGAGGGACCCCATAATACCCCTCCACTGCAAGAGATTTCTCTCCACCTGCGCCCGCACAACCCATCCATCATGATGACGAGCATTTGGCTGGTCGAGAACACTTCCCGAGTTTCCAGCAGAGCGCCAGGGCTTGGCCCACAATCAGCACGCTCAGCGTTCTCGCATCCCATTTGTCCCACAGGCAGAGTCTCATTAACCAGCTCTCGATAAACTGCCAAGTCCGAAACCTTATCGAGCACTTTCTCATCGTCTTCTTTGAAATGGTCTGATGGGCTGGAAAAATCGGAATCATTTATACAGTAAGCGCAGGTTCCATAGAAGCGGAGGGGACTCAAAATACGTGAGCTATCATATTCAGCAGCGGAGAAAGGCCATTACAATATAATTAGAAAATTTCTTGAGCATTCTTTAATGCTCCATTCTGATTTTTCATGTGACTCATTTGTTCTGCGAGGCACTCTGTTTGCTCAATAAAACGATGACACACTCCCTGGGGTCCCAAGGGAGAGGATAGCATTTCATTCTGTTGAATTAGGCAAATGGTTAAAAGTGGTGGGAGCTGCGGTGGCTCAAGTGGTTAAGACGCTGAACTGCAGGCTGGAAAGTCAGTAGTTCAGCAGTTCGAGACCCGAGTGCCGCATGACGGAGTGAGCTCCCGTCTCTGGTTCTAGCGCCTGCCAACCTAGCAGTTTGAAAGCAAGAAATTGCAAGTAGATAAATAGGTACCACTTTGGTGGGAAGGTAACAGCATTCTGTGCGCCTTGGCACTTAGTCATGCCAGCCACATGACCACAGAAACGTCTTTGGTCAGCGCTGGCTCTTCAGCTTGGAAACGGAGATGAGCACCGCAGCCCTAGAGTCGGATTTGACTGGCTTTCGAGCAAAGGAACCTTTACCTTTACCTTTACTTAAAAGTGATGATGCAAAAATGTCAAGGAACATTTCTGAAAATCTATACAAGGGTGGGCTGGAATAGACCATACAGAAGAGAATAATAAGAAGAGAAGAGATTGGATATATACCCCGCCCTTCACTACCCAGAGGAGTCTCAGAGCGGTTTACAAACTCCCTTCCCTTCCCTTCCCTTCCCCTCCCCACAACAGACACCCTGTGAGGTAGGGGGGCTGAGAGAGCTCTTGACAGTAACTGCTCTTTTTCAAGAACAGCTCTTATCAGAACTACGGCTTGCCCAAGGTCATCCAGCCAGGTGCAAGTGGAGGAGAGGGGAATCAAACCCAGTTCTCCCAGATTAGAGTCCACGCACTTAACCACTACACCAAACTGGCTGGACATCTGAAGAGCAGTTTTCACAGAACCTGAAATAAGGTAGTAGACTGCGGTTGCAGAATTCCAGACAATACCACTTCAGACTGCCCATATAGAATCACATTTTTAATGCTTACAAAGGGATGCATATAAAGTAGCACATCGCAGAGAGAGGTGAAGCACAGTCCTCTTCCTGATGTGCTATTTGCTTATGTGTAAGAATCTCTTATACTGGTGTGCATGTGTAATGTGCTGTCGAGTCACAGCTGACTCATGGTCACCCCAACAAGGGGCTTTCAAGGCGAGAGACATTCAGAGGTGATATACTGGTGCCCTCCTCTCAATAGCAACCATGGACTTCCTTGATAGTCTCCCATCAAAGTACTAACCAGGGCTGATCCTGCTTAGCTTCTGAGATATGACAAGATCAGGCTAGTCTGGGCCATCCAGGTCAGGGACCTTATATCGGTGGTGGTGGGGGATTCAGAAATGTGAACCTAGGCTTGCTGTCTGAAATAGTACGGTTATGGTCACCAACCTCCATATGGGGCCTGGAGATCTCCTGGAATTACAGAGGATCTCCAGACTACAGAAATCGGTTCCCCTGCATAAAATGGCTGCTTTGGAGGGTAGACATTATATGGCATTATACCTTACTGAGATCCCTTCCCTCTCCAAATCCTGCCCTCCCCAAATTCCACCCCCCAAATCTTGAGGAATTTCCCAACCCGTGGGCACTCAATGAAATTGCTGAGCAGTCGGATTAGAACAGATAAAAGGAAGAACTTCTTCACCCAAAGAGTGACTCACACATGGGATTCACTGCCACAGGAGGTGGTGGCGGCTACCAGCATGGATGGCTTCAAGAGGGAATTGGATAAGCATATGGAGCAGAGGTCCATCAGTGGCTATTAGCCACAAGGAATAGATAGGGACTCTCAGTCTGGGGTAAGGGATGGTCCGTATTCATGGTGCTTGGGGAGCAACAGTGGAAGGGCTTCTAGTGTCTTAGCCCCACTGCTGGACATCCTGATGGCACCTGGTAGTTTTGGCCACTGTGAGACAGTGTTGGACTGAATGGGCCATTGACCTGATCCAACACTGGCTTCTCTTATGTTCTTAATGGTCTTATGTAGGGCCTAAGCTGGGTATAATACCATACAATCCATACTCCAAAGCAGCTTTTTCCTCCAGGGGAAATGATATATATTTTCTAGAGGTCAGTTGTAATTCTGGAAGATCTCCAGGCTCCACCTGGAGGTTGGCAGTCCTAGTAAGAAGGGTCATGCTGCATCTGATCAACAGTCCACATAGTCCAGCAGTCTTTTCCCCCCCCTACAGTGACAAACCCAGTGACTCAGAGACCAAAAGGCATACTCAGTTGCTGCCCTCTAAAACTGGCATTCAGTGATACACCGCCCAGTGATAAACTGGGCACGGCTGTTCCATTTATCCATCACTAATGGCCACTAAAGGAGCCCTCCTCCATGAATTTATCTAATCTTCTTTTTAAGCTAATTCCACAGGGCATCTAAATCATGGGTGCTTGGAAGCTAGATGCTTTGGCTCACATTCTGCTTGCTGGTCATGACCAGGGAGTTGATTTTTTGTCAAGCATTTTGCCTGTTTATGATCAGCTGGTGCCTGTTCGGCAGCTGTTTTCCATGTATTCAAACAGTAGTACGGTCAGGGGCTGCCCTTGAAAATACTCCAGAAATTTGGTGGTGGTGGAAAGTGCTGTTAAGTCACAGCTGACTTCTGGCAACCTCGTAGGAGTTTCAAGGCAAGAGACGTTCAGAGGTGGCTTGCCATTGCCTGCCTCCATGTCACGACCCTGGTATTCCTTGGAAGTCTCCCATCCAAATGCTAGCCAGGGCCAACCCTGCTTAGCTTCTGAGATCTGATGAGATCAGGCTAGCCTGGCCTATCCAGGTCAGGGCTCCAGAAACTGGACCACCTCCTCCCATTTTCTGTCCGTTCCATAAGATCTGTCTTACCAGCCCTGCTCTCTCTTTGGGGAGGGAATGTCTTTTCCCCCAAAACTATACTTTTTTAGATGTAACGATTGATTCCTCTTCTCTCTTTTCCTCTTTTAAAAGAAGGATTTCTCTTCCATTTCTCTTTGAGGAAAAATCAACGCACCCATTTGTAACTTTAACCCTTGCAGTTGTTTTATGTTACACATCACAGCGTGGTACTATAGCAGGAGGGGGAGGAAAGTTTGGGGAGACGCTGCCTGCCGGTGAGCATCTCCAGCGTGAAATTCTGAAATCTTGTAGGTCTGCTCTTTCCAAAGTATACGGTAATTAGCTGATAACAGATGCCACACATGATACAGACTGGAAAGGAATAAGGCATGGTACTCTAGCCGCTCTCGCCTATAAACAAAGTAGATCTGACCCCTATTTTGTGGAAAGGAACATTAGATACTAGGCAGAGCGATTTGGCAAGGTGGATCAGCTTTTGGTAATTATTTTCCTTGATGAATGACTAAGGTCATGGCGAGAACCCCGCTGGCTCAAGAGCAGGCATCCAAATGGGGCGGTGACTTCCTGAGTGAGGCAAGGCGAGGCATTGAAGAGATCACATTAAGCAATGATCGTTAGCAAAGCAGAATGCAAGTTGCCACTGATAATGTCTTAAACCTAATTAAATCTTTGGCTCATTGGACATGACAAAATATAAACTGTTTGGGTCACAGTTTATTAGACTCGAGGGAAGAAGAGCTCTGAGCGTGCCAAAAAAACCCCTAAAATAAAAATAGACAGCTACAGATGGGAACAACAGGAGCAAAGTGGTTAAAGAACGAATGGGGATGCACATCCATTAATGTTGTCGTCATTACTGATCTACAGGTTAAAGGCCTGTGAAATTTAACAGGCAGGGGAGTGGGGCGGGGCGGAGCGGAGAGATTCAGGGCCAAAACGTGCAATGTGGGAGATTCTTGACCAGGTCTCCGTAGTAATTTTGAACATTAAAACAGCCATTCAAATGTCAGAAGCTCCGATGTTGATTTGAGCAGCAGCGCTGGGTCAGAGGGTACTTAACCCTTCCCCCCCAAGCCATTTCCTTGATTGTTACCACCTTCTTGCAAACAGTTTCTGCAGTATACAAGAACCTGTATTGCACCTGTATATTTCTGATGTTTTGAAGCTAATTAGAGCTTCACATAAGGTGATTTAAGCTGGAAAATGGTTGTGGAGGATAGGACTAACCCCAACCCCAGTCCTGCAGCTGTGATCCAAATAGCTTCCTCCCCACACTGGCTTTTAAATTCCCGTGACAAGTTGGGAGGTCCACTTGCGGTTCTGTTTAGCCCGGAGTCCTTTCCTCAACAACATCACCACTCTTTTTACCTCCCTTGAATGTGTCTCTGAGAGGCAGGAGGAAGGAGACTTCAGAGGCAACAGTCCCAGGTTCAGTCTTCGTTGTTCCCGATCTAAGTATGCATTCTTCAACAAGGGAGGGGCTGTGGCTCAGTGGCAGAGCATCTGCTTGGCATGCAGAAGGTCCCAGGTTCAATCCCCGGCACCTTCAGTTCAAAGGATCAGGTTGTAGGTCATGTAAAGGGCCCTGAGATCCTGAAGAGACACTGCCAGTCTGAGGCTCTGGTCACACTGCAAATGACATGTGCTTTGTTCCCGCTTTGTTTAAATCGGGAACATTTTTCTTCGCACTGGGCTGACTAGATGCAGCCAGCCCCTCTTTCCCAGCACCCGCTCGCCTGCTGCTGCGCCGTCCCTCCAGGCGATCCTGCTGGCCATGGGGAGGCTCGGGCAGTTGCTGCTGCTGCCGACACTTTGGGGGGGGGGTGCTGCTGCCGCCATTGCCCCACGAAAACAGGCTCTGCCGTGTCCACCGTCTCCGCCATCCTCCTTGCCGGCCCCATCCAGGCTGCCAGAGCCCCCACCTCTCATTCCCGCCTCCAGGGTCGTCTTTGTGCATTTTTTTAAAAAAAGCTTCTGGTTTGAGCGCTTGATTAAACATGCGCTTAATAAATCCATTATTAAACGTTAAATGGATTTATTAAGCGCATGTTTGCTCAAGCGCTCAAACCAGAAGCTTTTTTTTTTAAAAAAAGCACAAAGAACATTCAGATGGCCCTAATTGGAATCATTGCAAGAGATGGGCTGTCCAGATAGGCGAAATCGCGCATTCAAAGTGGAAGTGCCAGGAAAACACTTGATTTTCCAGGGGTCAGGAAAACCCGGCATCATTGCGCGAATAAGCCTGCTTCGGGGCGGGAGGCGGATTGGCACGTGTGAACGTGAAACTGACATGCGCAAGGAAACAGCAGCAAACCCCGATCAAAACGGCATTGTGACCGGACCCTGAGTAGACAATATTGACTCTGATGGACCAGTAGTCTGATTCAGGGTAAGTCCTGTCTCCATGTGACAATCCCCGGAGAGCAGAGGCCAGTCAGAACAGACAATACAATTATCAGTTTGCTAGGAATGGGGGGAAGAGACTCTGTCTCTGGTGAAGGATACGGAAGTGGCTTCCCCTTCTTTTGAAGAGTGGGGGCCCATCGGGCTGCCACCATCCACAGCAGTAAACTAGTTTTCGCTCTGTTTTTCAACGCAAAGAATTTTACCCTAGAGATAGAGGAAACTCTGCGCACACGGACACTAATAGCTAACAGTGGTTGCAAATGAATATTGGAAGTGCGATGCTGGTCTTTTTCTGTTTCTGCAAGGATCTCCGGAAGTATTCCCTGGCCCTCCCCATCACTGCTCAGCTGGCATTTGGCTGTTGTTGTTGTTCAGTCACACAGTCGAGTCCAACTCTTCGCGACCCCACGGACCACAGTATGCCAGGCCCTCCTGTCTTCTGTCGTGCTCTGGAGTTTGCTTAATTTCATGTTCGTTGCATCAATAATCATCTCATCCTTTGCTGTCCCCTTCTTCTTTTACCTTCAGTCTTTCCCAGCATCAGGGTCTTCTCCAGGGAGTGCTCCCTTCTCATTTGGTGGCCAAAGTATCTGAGCTTCAGCTTCAGTATCTGGCCTTCCAGGGAACAGTCAGGGTTGATTTATTTTAGGATTGACTGATTTGATCTCCTGGCAGTCCAAGGGACTCTCAAGAGTCTTCTCCAGCACAATAATTCAAAAGAATCTATTCTTCAGTGCTCGGCCTTCCTTATAGTCCAACTCTCGCAGCCATACGCACCTGCTAGGAATACCATTGCTTTGACCATACGGACTTTTGTTGGCAGGGTGATGTCACTACTTTTTATTATGCTGTCTAGGTTTGCCATCACTTTCCTCCCAAGGCATTACACACAAAGGAAGTTTCTTGCCATCTCTGGTGCCAGCAGGGCACAGGGACCTACGAATTCCAGCATTCCCGACACCGAGACACTGGGGGAATGTTGAGTGGTGGGGAACATCTCTCCCCAGGTGCTAAGTCTCTTCCCATCAAGGGGTGAAATCAGTGTCACCAGCCCTGGGTTGGGAAATTCCTGGAGATTTTGGGGTGTGGAGTCTGTGAAGGATGGGACTTGGGGAGGAGAGAGAGTTCAGTGGAGTATAATTCCATAGAGGCCACCTTCCAAAGCAGCCGTTTTCTCAGGGGGAAATGACCTCTGTAACCTGGCCAGCTGTAATCCCGGGAGATCTCTAGCCACACCGAGAAAACTAGCAGCCTTAGGTGAGATTGATTAGAACTTGGAACAGGGCCTTTTTGAGTTGTGACCCAGTAGAATCAGCTGTCCTCTCAGTGACTTTGTAAGATGGGCATGTGTGTTAAGTGTCGTCAAGTCACTTCCGACTTATGGTGACCCTGTGAATTGACCTCCAAAATGTCCCATTGTTAACAGCCTTGCTCAGGTCTTGCAAACGGAGGGCCCCCACGGCTTCCTTGATTGAGTCAATCCATCTCATGGTGGGTCTTCCTCTTTTCCTGCTGCCTTCGACTTTTCCTAGCATTATTTTTTTCCCCCAGTGAGCCTGGTCTTCTCATACTGTGACCAAAGTACCGTAGCCTCAGTTGAGCCGTTTTAGCTTCTAAAAGAGAGTTCAGGCTCGATTTGATCCAGTACCCACTGATTCGTCATGTTGTTGGTCGACAGTATCCATAAAACTCTCTTCCAACACACAGAAGTCCATCAGTGGCTATTAGCCACAGGGTATAGATGGGAACTCCCGGTCTGGGACAGGTGCTGCACTCTATTCTTGGTGCTGGAGGGGGCAGCAGTGGGAGGGCTTCTAGTGTCCTGGCCCCACTGCTGGACCTCCTGATGGCACCTGGTATATTTTGGCCGCTGTGTGACAGAGTGTTGGACTAGATGGGCCATTGGCCTGATTCAACATTGGCTTCTCTTATGTTCTTATGTAATACAAACACGCAAAAAAACCATTTTTAAAATCGGAATCGGGCTGCTCTAAACTACCCTGTAGCGTTTCCTGGATTTTCAGCCATTAAAGGCTGCTTGGAGGAGAGGAGATTATTAAAGCCATGGGACATGGGACAGCAGTAAGCACCAGGGACTCTTTTTTTCACACAACAGCTTCTTTTTGCACAGTCTAAGCCCCAAGAACTTGGTGTCGTAGTAGCAGTACCCTAAGGGGTTGACAAGCCCCCCGGTGCTGGTTTCAAGGGGGCAAGGGACTCCCTTAAGAAGCCTGTGATGGGTAGAGGCATTACGAGTAACAGCAGCGGAGTGCTAGTTAGGAAATTTGGGACGGCAGAGGGCCTTCTTGTTTTCTTGCTTCTGTGCCTTCTGCAGTGCCTGCTGTGGGAAGTTCCTTTTAAGCCCCCCCACCGGGAGCCACTTCCTTGCTCGGGCCTGCTCAGATTTGTATGGTGGAGAGGAGAGGAAACATCAACAACAATCCCTCCCTTGGCACAGTACGATTTGTAAATGCAACTGCACTTTGGTGAAGCACACATGAATGTTTTCCATTTCATCTCTCTTCAGTACATCTTTCCCTCATAGGTGGGAGTAACAGAACGATACATTTACAGGATTCTTATTGTGTGGGTTTTTTTTCTTTTCTTTCCTGATTTACTCTAAAGCTCCAACAGCACGTTATGAAAAAGTTTTATGACTCTTTCTTCCACATTTTTTTAAACCCAAAGCAGCTGGGAATAGGCTGTATTTGGGCGGGAAAAGCGTGGGTAGAGAGACCATTCTATTCTAGTCCTTTTCCTGCTCAGAATCACCTGCCCCCAAGTACTCTTTCACGCTCAAGGGTGGGGTGGGAGCCAGGACACTATTTCATGAAAGGATGCAGAGGAGTTTCTTATTGTTTATTACCATCAGGGCTATTTTTGGGCAGAAACGCACAGGAACGGAGTTCTGGCTGGCTCCCAAGTTGGCCACACCCAGCAGGAACTCATTAGCATAATAGGCCACACCCAACAGCAGAAACTCATTAGGATCGGCTACATTAGGGGTGTGTGGCCTAACATGCAAAGGAGTTCCTGCTATTAAAAAAAGCCCTGGGGTTTTGACAACAAACAAGGTGAACAGAATAAGAAGCAAAAGATGGGTGTGGCTGGATGACCACACTGCTGGTAACATGGGGGTGTGGCCTAATATGCTAATGAGCTGTGCTATCAGGGGTGTGGCCTAATATGCTAATGAGTTTCTGCTGTTGGGTATGACCTGTTATGCTAATGAGTTCCTGCTGGGCTTTTCCTACAAAAAACGCCCTGATTACCATTATTGTAACCATTATCTTTGACCACCAATTGTACTTTATTGTATTGATGTAATGTTACCATGTTTCAATAGACTTGTGTTCTACTGGCAACTTGTGAAATTTGTATATTTGTTGATGGTCTACCCTTGCGTTTTTGTTTCTTTATACATTATATACGCTTGGGGTCCCTATTGTTTGATTTATCTTGATGGACTCTATGGCAGAGCTGTCAAACTCATTTGTTATCAGGGCCAGATAAATGTCACTTTGTTGGGCCAGGCCATAAAATGAATGCCAGGTACTGGAGATATAAACTTTATAAAGGACAGCAGCTGGTAAGCTCTGAGTTGGTGTATTCTCACTGCAAGGCCCCATGGGCTGGGTGTGTTTGTATGTGTGCAGAGGAAAACCCACGTGGGTGCACTGAAGAGCCAACAGTGCAATGCTGGGCAGATGCTCCCACGCTGCTTGACTGCTGAAAATGAGGTCGTTCTGCTGTGCTGAAGCCACAATTGTAGTGGCTCCACCCACTCACCCCCAGCAGTTCTGTTCCCTCCCTTGCACCAGTTGCTCTTGGGCTGAATAAGAGTCCTGGGTTCTGGCACCCAGGCCTTCTGTTTGACACCCCTGCTCTATGGCATTATATCCTGATGAGGTCCCTCCCACCCCCAAATCACTGGAGGTTCTTTTTTAAAAAATGTAGGCTCATGTACTTACCGGAAGATCTTAGCTGAAGTGATGAAGGGTAGCTCTAGGAATCGTCAGAAACAATATGGTAAAATTATAGAGTTTCCTATGATTCCTAGAGCTACCCTTAAGTAATTTCCGATAAGAACTTCCAGTAAGTACACAAGGCAGCATTTAATATTTTTTTCTGCCTCTGCCACTCCAAGTAGTGTTGAACAATGGGGCCTGCAGGCGTGGAAGCCCACCCCCTCACTGGTGACTTGGCAGCTGTGGTCTGACATGAGTTGGGACAGGGTTTCCCAACCTGACTCACAAACAGATATTTAACAGATATTTTACTTTAATAGCAAAAAGGGGGAGTATTTCACCCAGAGAAGCTGTCCAGCAGAGGAGGGTCGCTTGCCAAAATGGCCGCACAGCGGCCCTTGTTTGCCCCTCTGCCAGGGATCACATGTTGTTAATCATACGATCCCAAGACGTGTGTTTGCAGTAGCAGGACAAACAGGACCTTCCTGTGGCAGTTTTTGCTGGCAAAAATGGAGCAGGAGGGAAGGCTGAAGCACTTTCTTATACAGAATCATAGAGTTGGAAGGGAGCTCCAGGGTCATCTAGTCCAACCCTCTGCACAATGCAGGAAATTCACAAATACTTCCCCCCCACACACACCCGTGATTGCTGTTCCACACCCCAAAGATGACAAAATGTACTGTGCTGCCACTCCAGCAAAACTGCCCCTCCATCACTATTAAGGGGAGTCTGCTGTCTAAGTATGACCGCTCTGGTCTCTGGTGTCATGCATCAGGTACTTCATATAATGAGACCCTAAGGAAAAACATTTCAAACGGGGCATAATAGCAACACATTAGTTGCGGGGAATGGGGGGAGGCTAGGGCATACCATGCCTAAGAATTTGGGCATCCATCATTTTCTACCTAAATCAAATGGTAATAATAATATACTTTTTTTTTTTTTTAAATCACCCAATATGTTTTCTGAGTCTCACGGAAAAGCACTGCCCGCTGCAAGAAAAGATTTGTGCTCCTCCATAGGAATTCTCCATTATGATAATACACCGGGTTACATTAAACATGAAGCTTGAGTGGCATGCCTTTCAGTTTGGGGGTCTTTAAATTTTCATGGCGCCTATTCATTAAATCAGAATGTAGATGAGTAATAAACGAGTCTGCCGATAGGAGAGGAGCTCTTTCAAACAGAGCTGCCGGCCCAGCAGAGGTGCTGTTTCCCGTACAGGACGGCGCCACGGCTCCATCCGATTATTCATGGCGTGTAAATAGGCAAAAGGGCAGTAATTTTCATGGGGAAGCTTTGCCGCTTTCAAATTTTAATGTGGGTGAAGAATGTCATTTGTTAATATTGGGTGAGTTGAAAATGATCTCCCAGGCATCCCCGGGGTGTACGTGATTGACACCCTTTTTACTGCAAGGGCGAGAATTGGGGGCGCAACAAAATGTTACGAGCTGTTTCATCATTATTTGTCTTGACAATTATCTTTTACTGGAATGGCACTGATAGAGTTGAGATTTTTATAAAAGAGGGTCATTATGCGGATTGTCAAATGTTAGTGGTGGAAAGTGCTGTCAAGTCACAACTGACTCATGGTGACCTCGTAGGGTTTTCAGAGCCAGAGATGTGCAGAGGTGGTTTGCTATTACCTGCCTCTGCGTAGCAACCCTGGACTTCTTTGGGGGTCTCCCATCCAAATACTAACCAGGGCCGACCCTGCTTAGCTTCTGAGATCTGACAAGACCAAGCAATCCTGGGCCATCCAGATCAGGATGTCTAAGTAAGTCCTGATAAATTGCAACTGACTTACGACGACCCCATAGGGATTCCAGGGCAAGAGAGATGCAGAGGTGGTTTGCCATTTCCTGCCTCCACATAGGAACCTTGAATCTCTTTGGGGGTCTCCCATCCAGTTACTCACTAGGGCCAACCCTGCTTAGCTTTGGAGATCTGACAAGATCAAGCTAGCCTGGGCCATTCAGGCCTGGGCAAGTTTTTAACTAGTTAATGGCTCTGAATGCCTTTGCAGAGCTACTCTGCGCAGTTTCTCCAGCCTTAACCCATTGGTTTCTATGGTGTTTTCCTAAGTTTGCCCTGCCAGTTGATGGAGGGCAACAATACAGAGAGGCTTTAGCCTCTGTGTCCCTGTTGAGGGTGTTCCAGAGGATCTGGTCAGTCACTGTGGGCAACAGGATGCTGGACCTTTGATCTGGTGCTCCTCTGTCCTGTTGCCATTACAGCTTCTTCCCTGTGTCATGAACTAGCACTGCTCCGATAGGGTCTGCAAAGAGGAGCCATGGGAATCAGAGTCAACGATGCAGCTATTTCCTTGGTCATCACCTCTCCTCCGTCCTTAGCCCTCCTTCCTCTTCTCCAAGCCGGCCAATTTGGTGTAGTGATTAGAAGCACAGACTCTAATCTGGGAGAACCGGGTTTGATTCCCCATTCCTCCACATGCAGCTGCTGGTGTGACCTTGGGTCAGTCACAAGTTCTCTCAGAGCTGTTCTCTCAGGAGCAGTTTTCAGTCAGAGCTCTCTCAGCCCCACCTACCTCACAGGGTGTCTGTTGTGGGAAGGGGAAGGGAAAGGAGATCATAAGCTGCTCTGAGACTACTTCGGATAGTGAAGGGCGGGGTATAAATCCAGTCTCCTCTTCTCTCTTCTCTTCTACTATGTGTCCTTCCCAGGAAGTCCTCATTGTAACAACACTCTCAAATGGGCTTTAAAATATTTGATTCCAAATAATTTGATTCCAAATAATAAGGACAGAGCCAGTCATAGAGGTTCTCTTCAGGGTTCCTCTGGGAATCTGTCTCTCTCTCTCTCTTACAATAGCAGGTGAGTTTTGAAGTGCAGACTTGCGGCTGCCTTGCTATAGAGAGCCTCAACAAGATAATTTAAGGCTGAAAGGCTCATCCGAAGACTGCTGGTTTGAAACCGGGCTCATTAAAAAAGAAAAGAAAAAGAACCAATCTGTTCACAGTCACAAAAATCAGCACAGTCGTTACAGCGCCAATTTACTTTTGTTGCCTTGTGAAAAAGTGAGAAGGCAGATTCAGAAGACAATGGGTATTCTTCTCCAAAGCATTTCTGAAGCATGATGGCCCTTTCAAGCAGATGGCTGTCTTCACAAAAGGGCTGTCTGTGAGTAGGCATTTGCAATATGAAAACCTGCACCTGAAATCAACCTAACAGCGGCAGTAAACGCGGCAACATCAAACATGAACCACGAAACATCTGACCTGTATTAGCCGGGGTTTGGGAGCTATCAAGTGGCACAGAGCTGTTGGGTAGGCAAAATGGGGAGCAGGCACGCCATGGAGCAGACGGTCTGATGCTACGGAGCAAACTTACAAACGATATTTAAACTCTCTTGGCTGGTTTTTCCCAGCTTTGAGAAGGAGCCATTTTCAGCAGAGGAGATACAGGGGAAGAGGTTTATAACTCTTTCCCTCCCCATTTCAACTTCCCGCTCCCAATTTCTTTTCTTTGCCCAACGTCAGGTTCCAGAGCCATGCCTGCGAGGATTCCCCATGGCTAAGGGGTGTTAACTCCACACCCTGGGCAGGTAAATGGGAGGCCTAGATGTACAGAATGTTCTTTTCATTCCTCTCTTGGTTTGCATAAATTGTCAGTCTGGTCTTTTTCCTTTTTGCCCATTTTTGTTGCCTCTCTTCCACGTTCTTCTGTTTCTTTTATCTCCTTTCAATGCCATTTCAACGTTATCGACACCCAAAAAAAGTATCAAAAATTGTCAGTTTAATTCAGTGTGAAGAATGGCGTTACCAACCTCCAGGTGGTCTCTGGAGATCTCCCGGGATTACAGCCGATCTCCAGATGAAAGAGCGAAGTTCTCCTTGAGAAAATGGCTGCTTGGAAGGGTGGACTGTGCGGCATCATACCCTGCTGAAGTCCCTCCCGTCCCCGAACCACCCCCAAATTCTCCGGGTATTTCCCAAGCAAGAGTTGGAAACCCTAAGGAAACATAAAATGGCAGAAAAAGAAAGACCCACATGTTCGATGAGCACAAAGCCAAAAAACAAAGTGGGCATTTTTGAGTAAAAAGAGCGTGACGGCAAATTTTGGTAGCATCCCTCTTCCGAAGCCTGACGCAGTCCAGCCTGGGAATATCAAGGACCTTGAGTGTTTTATCCCTCCCCTTTATGAGGCTAACTTGGAAGGCTTCCATGCAAGTTTTGTGTGAAAGTAGGAGGGAGAGAGCTTCGCTTGCTTGCTGGTAAACATCAGTGCCGGGCCCACGCAAACTGTTCCAAACCCTGCTCTTAGACAGGGAAGGGAAAAGCTTTTAGCAAAGTGTTATTGTATTTGCCTTTTAAGCCAAGTTGTCTGCTCTGAGGTTTTCAGTGTTGTTAAATAATAAACCATTCAGTTAAAGGGAGTCTGTTGTTACTCCCCAAATTCATGGTGGTTGTCGTTCAGTCATGGAATTCATTAGGCCATCTGCACAGGAATGTAATTTGCCCTATTCGGGTGGGTGATTTCCTGACTGCCTGGGCTGCCTGCACACTCTTGCATCCTGGCTGGTGCGAGAAATAGTGCGTGAGGTTAAGTGACATCACACTATGTGATGACATCACATCCAGGTGAAAACCTCGATATCTTTTTAGTACGTCACCAGAATATGGTAATTCTATGGTGTTACTGTAGTCTTTTCTATGATATTTTGTACTAATACCATAAAGTTTCCAGAGCACTGGCCGACACCCTGATGTCTTGCCCATTGTTTTCACCCGGGTGTGACGTCAACACATTACACAAGGTCACATCTGCCTGTTGTCTCATCCCAAAAGCTCCTGGGGGTAACAGGCGGCAGCCTGGCATCTCTAAATCTGCACATTCTGGGAAAAACTTTAGAGCAGGGCTGTCAAACATATGGCCCATGGGCCAGAACTGGCCCATCCAGGACTCTTATCTGGCCCACGAGCAACTGGTCATTACCTTTATTGCCAGATGACAGAGGCTGTGCATTAGGTCCCCGTATACTGTCCCAGTGCTGATGAGTAACGGGTGATGGAAGTGGGAGGGTGGGCATCAGGGAGATACTTCAAGGAAATACTGTAAGAGTGTGAATGGAAGTGGGAGGGTGGGCATCAGGGAGATACTTCAAGGAAATACTGTAAGAGTGTGGATATTTTAAGCTTGTTTGTATTTTGAGTAAAAAATAATATTGTAAATTGGGACTGCCTGTGTCCTTTATAAAGTTTATATCTCTGGTACCTGGTGTTACATTTAATGGCACACAATGCCCAGCCCGACAGAGTGACATTTATGTCAGATCTGGCCCTCCTAACAAAGGAATTTGACACCTCCGTGTAAGAGGCCTCATTCTTTGACTTGTTTTTTATTCTCCACAACATGCAATGAGAAGTGGGGGGGGGAATAAATAAATAAATAAATATGCTGCATTTATTTAGCCGCTGGTCTATGTATTTACTTTGAACAATTTATAACCCCACTTCACATCCATAACTTTTGAAGGGCTTTACGCTAAAAGCGCAACATGAGACAGCAGTTACTATTTGCTCATAAAAGCCCACTAAAAAATAAAGAGAAAAACACAATACCATCAACCTATCATAACACAATAAAGCATAACTTAAAATGCATCCACAAAGACCTTGAAAAGGAGTCACCTCTAGCTGAGTAAAAGCCTGGCTGGTAATTTCCTGCCCTCGTCTCAGGGAAAGCCTGATGCAAGAAAAGGTCTAGGTTGCAAACAGGGCAGAATCCTCCTTTGATAAAATACAATTCCTACTCATAGCAAACTAACATGTCAACAGGAAGGCTAGGCTAGAATCTTTCTTTCCTGACATATTTGATATAAACAACTGGCTACATAAACAAGTGGTGTCACCTAGGCACTGGCTAGCCATCTCAGTGAGAAGAGAACTTAGGGTCACACAGCTGCAATCACCCCATGATGGCATTGCCCGTCAATATTACCATAGAGTTTCTGACAATTGCTAGAACTACTCTTGTCACTTCTGGGTAGCTCTAGGAATCACCAGCAACTCTATGGTCAAAACTTCCTGTATGTAAACGAGGACTTTAAAAAAAAAATTCTCCCCAGGATGATTGTTCTCCACCTCTGGCCCTAATTTCCATCCACCAATCAGCTGAGCACTGGCAGGCAAGGGGTGCAATTGTCTGGAGGTGACCCACCGTAAATGGACAGTTGAGACCCCTACCCATGGAATTTGTGGCATTTGCATGCCCTGTCTCCTTGTGTGTCAGCTTTGTGTGCATGGCGCTCCCATCAGTGAGCATTTGAGCATTCGTCCTTTCTTGTTCCCCCCTTCTAATCCTTTGCGGAAAGCGGGAATGGCTAGGTGTGGTGACTGGTCATTGTTCCGTCATGCAAGCTACGGTGTGGCATCTGGGAAATGCCTCAACAGGCAGGTCACCGCAGAGGAGACTGTAGATGGGAAGAAACTGCTGTACAAGAAGGCCCCCCCCATATCTGGAAGCTGGCGCCTAGAAGGACCCGTCTGCGGTTCCAGACCCAGCCGAGAAAGCTGCCCCTTCCCTGGCAGCACTTTGAGTTGCATTTTAATTGTCATTTGCACTGAAATCTAATTACCCACTTGGCACTTGGGGAGCCAATTATGACTGGATAAACAAATAATCAGTTAATTAATCTTTTCCCTGACTCAGAGGAAAGCTGACATCAAGGGCCGGGGTGGCTGCATTTGTGTATGAGGGCAATAGTGGTGTCATTTCAGACCGAGCCTGCTCTTGGCTCATGGTTCAGGACGCTCATTCCTGCTCCTTCAACCCCCAAAGCCCCATTTCAGTTTCACCTTTCCCCTGGGCAGGACAAGCCTGTATTTTTGCACCATTCTGTTGACTTGCGCCTAAATTTCCCCCTAAAATATGTGCATTTTTGACATCATTTTTGCATCTGAAATCAGCATTATGTTTGCAAATTATGCTCACTACACCCATAAATGAGCAGCATATAAAAACAGTGCCATGTATACACACAACATATTTACAAAACCAATGGATAAAAGCAGAAAAGCAACAAGAATAGAAACAAGGAATGAATTACTTATACCTGCTTATAGTCTTTGTGCCATACAGTTGGCCCCGAGTAGGTAGGTCCTTTGCTATAGTCTTGGTCTTTCAGGAACTCTTCCAGGCATCGTTTTTATGGAAGGGGTGGGGTAGTTTTAGAGCTGATGAAAGAGGCTACCTACAGCTTTGTTCATTATATTCTACCCTTCACCCAACAAGCTCAACATGGATGTCTTCTAGGACTACCAAACTCCAGGTGGGGCCTGGAGAGCTCTCAGAATTACAGCTAGGGTTGCCAGCCCCCCCCCTCCCTGGGAGGTGGGGGATTCCCTGCCACCAGGACCCTCCACCCACCAATCAGCTGGCTGGTGGAAGGACTTATTATGAAATGGAGGGAGACCCATGCTACGGCGACGGGGTGACATCACTTCCGGGATGCACCGGATGTGATGTCATCATGGCGAGGACATCGCAGCAATACTTGGGTATTTGGGCAAAAACTCTATAATAGGAGCCTTTTTTACCATAGATTTTTTGCCCAGATACCAGAGTGTCACTGCAGCATCACAGTGTGATGACATCACTTCCTGTACACGCTGGAAGTGATGTAGCCACATCATCGTCTCCTGGGCCTCCCTCTTGTGCCTAGTAAGTCCCCCCATCCCCTGCCAGTTGCCAGGAAGGACCTGGCAACTCTAATTACAGCTGATTTCCAGATGATGGACCAGTGCCCTTGGAGAAAACAGCTGCTTTGGAAGGTGGACTCTATGGCATTATACCCCATGGAGGTTCGTCCCCAAACCCCACCCTCTGTAGTCTCCTCCTCCAGATCTCCAGGAATTTCCCAACCCAACATTGTCAACCACCTATAGAAGGCTTCCTACTGTATAGGTGCAATGAGGGGACAAACGGCGTGATCTCTGCAATAATCTGACTCCATAATGACCCTGTTTGAATTGGGCAGCAGACGGTATGAATCCAGGGCTCAGCTAGCTGGTAAAGGGCAGCTGTCCAAAAGGGTATGTTTGCCTGGTGGATATGTTTGAGGTGAAGTTCTCAGCAAATCTTGTGAGGACTGGAGCTGGCATGACTTAAATACTCTCGAGATTAGTTTTCTTTGGTGTACAGAAGAGATGGAGCCGCACTGTGGTGATCTTAGTGATCCTGAGCCAAAATGGATGTACATCTCCTGCAACGATTTTCCTCCCCAGCAAAACAAGTCTTCCTGTTTTTAAAAGGAATTGCAGAACACGACATTTTTATTTTATGTGAATAATCGAATACTGAGAGTTATATAACAAAACAGTACAGGCAAAGAGAGCTCACCATGACCTGGGTGGCCCAGGTTAGCCTGATCTTTCCAGACCTTGGAGGCTAAGCAGGGTCAGCCCTGGTTAGTATTTGGGTGGGAGCCACCTATGAAGTCTTGGGTTGTGATGCAGGGGCAGTTAATGGCAAACCAGCGCTTGCTTTGGAAACCCTATGGGGTCACCGTAAGTCACCTGCAATGGAACTTTCTGCCCCCAAAGAGAGCACATGAGATTCCATAGTCAAATGGTGCAAAATTGTTTTTCAGGAGCAGGTACTGGGGGAAGAGGGAACACTTCCTCATAGCAGAAACCATGGAATTGGGCTAAATTTTCCCCTAACAGAAGGAAAGATATAATTTCTACCAATCTCTCCCTTCCAGCAGCAGACCCTCAATTTAAGAACATAAGAACATAAGAGAAGCCAATGTTGAATCAGGCCAATGGCCCATCTAGTCCAACACTCTGTCACACAGTGGCCAATAATACCAGGTGCCATCAGGAGGTCCAGCAGTGGGGCCAGGACACTAGAAGCCCTCCCACTGCTGCTCCCCCAGCACCAAGAATAGAGTGCATCACCTGCCCCAGACTGAGAGTTCCTAACTATACCTTGTGGCTAATAGCCACTGATGGACTTCTGCTCCATATGTTTATCTAATTCCCTCTTGACACTCTCCATGCTTGTAGCTGCCGCCACCTCCTGTGGCAGTGAATTCCATCTGTTAATCACTCTTTGGGTGAAGAAGTACTT
Source organism: Gekko gecko (assembly GCA_029375565.1). NCBI lineage: Eukaryota > Metazoa > Chordata > Lepidosauria > Squamata > Gekkonidae > Gekko > Gekko gecko. Next base: position 67,737,783 of record JAPDNY010000012.1, on the reverse strand, counting down.
CCTTTTATCTGTTGTAACCCAACTGCTCAGCAATTTCATGGAGTGCCCACGAGTTCTTGTATTGTGAGAAAGGGAGAAAAGTACTTCTTTCTCAACTGGCTCTATCCCATGCATAATCTTATAAACCTCGATCATTTGCTTGTTGTGCCCCAACTCCCAAGCCCTCCCCCCCCCCCGGAGCGGCCTTTCAGAGAGATCAGTGGGTTGCGGTGGCAGGGGGGACTATATGGCTGACGTAAGTGTCTTCTGGCAGCGGAAAAGTAGATCCAACCCACGGGCCCTCTGTAGGTGTCCGTGTGCACTGATAGGCACATTCCAGTGCACCAAAAGCAGAGTATCCTCCTGTGTACCTCTGCTCTACCACAGAAGTGGCGACTTTCATGGTAGAAACTGAAAGTTTTTTTAAAAACGCCGCACCGCACTAATTATGATTACGTGATGCTGTTCTGCAAATCGTACGCCGGAACGTTTTCCCTGTGGCGTTTGTGGCTGAAACTGTAGGGGTACGCTCCAGCCAAAAAATTTAGCACCTTTCAGCTCTTAAGCTTTTATCAGTAGGCGAGAGTTAATTCATCCGTGAAGTGTGCCATTGATATCGCTGGGACATAAAAATTGCTTAACTCTGGCTAGATTGTGCTCTGCGTTCGTTCAGCAAAAAGAGGCGTCCTTGTTTGTCAGCCGCACACTGCAGAGCTGCAGATAGGGCACAGAGCGGCATCAATTCTGCCTTTGAATGCCTGTGTTTCATTTCCAGAAATGAGACAGAGAGGGGGAGAGAGAGAGAGAGAGAGAGAGAGAGAGAAATAAAGGACGACATTAAAATCTGGAATGTAGAGAATATGCAGGGGGCATGAAAAATCACATCCCAGAGCCTGAAGAGCATTGATTCCAAAAAAATGCAGACTTGTTTTTTTTTTTGCTTTTCTTAATTATCCCATATAGTCTCGTTTTTATTTTTCGGAGGGCATTTGTGTGGCGAGGGGGCGGGGACACGTATATCAGGATCTGTGTTACTAAGCTTGCTGTCAGGGCTCTCTGGTGATTTATGGCGCCTGCCCACTGAGCAATGCGAGGTGCTCGTTTGAATAAGTGTTTACTTTATGCAATGGCATAACTTTGATATTAGTCTTCTTATTCTCCATAAAGCTGACATGGAGTCTTTGGATTATAAATAGGGCCAAGGATGCTAGCCTGGCATTTTCTAGCGACGTCCGTAACGAATCGCCTTTCATGGCCAAGCCTCACCGTTCGGGGAGGAGCGCTGAATTGTTGCTCCGCTGTATGCACAGAGATACAGCTCATCTGCCGTCACCTTCCTTCAACTTGGAAGGTTCACGGCTTGAGAGAGAGAGGGAGGGAGGGAAGGCATGGGATTGTCGAGATGAAGAACAGAATGCCAAGACGTAGGCTTACAGGCTGGAAAAACGAGCAGCGTAGAGCGCGCTTTGCAAACCGAGGTTCGGGGGACCCAGAGGTCCCTTGGGAAACTTCTCAGGGGGTCCCCAATGAGAAGGTTGATAATAGCAAAGCTTTGTTAAAATACACTTTTCTCACACTTATTGGCAATCCTGGAGTGCAGGCAAGTCATGGGTGCACTCTGAGGCAGCTCCCACACATGGTAGAAGAAAGTGAGGAATTACACTGAACATGCATCTCATGTCCCAGAATTTGCTGCATCCGTGCTGGGATTCCTCAAAAGATGACCAGGATGCCCTGACCTGGATGATCCGGGCTAGCTCAATTGGTCTCGGAAGACAAGGAGGGTAGACGTTGGTTAGTATTCTGATGGGAGACCACCAAGGAATTCCAGGGTTGCTATGCAGAGGAGGGCGATGGCAAACCACCTCTCAGCATCTCTTGCCTTGAAAACCCAGTGAGGTTGCTGTAATTTGGCTGTGACTTGACGTCACTTTGCACGCACACACGCACGCACAGAAGATAGAAAAGTTGAAACTCACTGGGGTATAGGATCGTGAAGTGCTAAGGATTTTCGTGGCTTCCAAGAACTTTGCCTTAATCACTGAACCGCAAAAGCAGTCTTCAGAATTCACATTGGGCCTTTCGTAAGGAGGAAAGCAATCCCGGGCTGTTAGAAAACATCAACAAAACACTCTAGAAATGTATCTCCCTTCAACAAAACAACAGGGAATGCATCTCAGACAGAATTTGTTGTTTAGGTTCCCAAGAATAAACAAGAGTTCCCAGAACTGTTTCCTGGGGATCACAAAGTACCCTTCACTGGGTGGAAATGAGTGACTTGTTGCTTTTGCTGCCCAGTCCCAGCACGGCCGCCATCAAAGAAGGACCAAAAATGAAATGGAATGAAAGCTGGGGAGCAACCAGAATTGTTCCAAAAATGAATACATATTCTCAGGTGGGAACGTCCAGACTGAGTGAGACCCAGTGCGGTGTAGTGATTACAGTGTTGGGCTAGGATCTGGGAGATCCAGGTTCAAATTTGCACTCTGTCATGAAAGTTAGCTGGGTGACCTTGGGCCAGTCACACACTCTCAGGGTTGCTGGGAGGATAAAATGGAGGAGAAGAGAATGACATAAGCTGCTTTGGGTCCTCATAGGGGAGACAGGCAGGGTATAAAGGAAGTTTGGTGTAGTGGTTTAGAGTGCGGACTCTAATCTGGGAGGAGAAGAAGAAGAGATTGGATTTATACCCCACCCTTCACTACCCAAGGGAGTGTCAGAGTGGCTTACCTACTCCTTTCCCTTCCCCTCCCCACAACAGACACCCTATAAGGTAGTGGGGCTGAGAGAAACTGCTCTTTTTCAAGGACAGCTGTGCCAGAGCTTGTGACTGACCCAAGGTCACATCAGCAGGTGCAAGTGGAGGAGTGGAGAATCAAACCCAGTTCTCTCAGATTAGAGTCCGCGCACTTAACCACTACACCAAACTGGGGTTGATTCCCCACGCCTCCACTTGCACCTGCTGATGTGACCTTGGGTCAGTCACAAGCTCTGGCACAGCTGTCCTTGAAAAAAGAGCAGTTTCTGTCAGAGCTCTGTCAGCCCCACCTTCCTCACAGGGTGTCTGTTGTGGGGAGGGGAAGGGAAAGGAGTAGGTAAGCCGCTCTGAGACTCCGAGTGAAGGGTGGGGTATAAATCCAATTCTTCTTCTTCTTCTTCTTCTTCTTCTTCTTCTTCTTCTTCTTCTTCTTCTTCTTCTTCTTCTTCTTCTTCTTCTTCTTCTTCTTCTTCTTCTTCTTCTTCATACAGTGGCTCTGGAGTGAAGGGTGGGGTATAAATCCAATTCTTCTTTTTCTTCTTCTTCTTCTTCTTCTTCCAGTGGCTCTGGAGGATTCCCTAGGGCCTGCTCTTTTCTGTATCCTGAGGCCAACCCAACAAAACGGTGCCCGTTAAGGTTGCCAGGTTCCCCCCTTGCCACTGGGGTTGTCAGATCCAGGTTGGGAAATTCTGGAGATTTGGAGCCTGGGGAGGACGGGGACCTCAGTGGGGTACAATGCCATAGAGACCACCCTCCAAAGCATCCATTTGCTCCAGCGGAACTGATCCCCATCGTCTGGAGATGAGCTTTCATTCTGGAGGACCCCCACTTTTCACCTGGAGGCTGGCATCCCTAGTGCCCAGGGCAGCAGAATTCCTGAGATCTAATTGGCAGGATCCACTAGGAAGTGAGAATTAGTCTAGAGCTCTTCCTACGACATGCTAGACCGCAGCCAGTCATAATGCTTTTAAGTACTTTGCACAGGTGTAGGAGTGAGCCTGCACCTTCCCGGCTCACCTGTTGCGCAAGGTTTTCTTCCTGCAAGGGAGAGACACAGCCAGAGGTTGACTCGCTGCATTCCCCACTTGGGATCCAAAGAAATGAAGAGAAAATAAGCGATTCATTTTTCCTCACGACCCTCTTGGGCAAACAGCTGAGCTGGGCTAATATTTGTGCAAAGCATCCCGAATGGAGAAAACGCGGCTCAAAACCGGTGGGTCAAGTCATTCGCTTTGATACACCACCCTGGGAAAAGAGCGTCACCTCTCATAAGGTTTCTCTTCTCCGCTCTTTGTATAACCTTGGCTTATAGATCCAGCAAGCATCTCTAACTCAGCAGATGGGATGTCTGATGTGGTGGAGGTCACCCTCCTTAAAAGGGATTAGTTACACACATCTAGCTGATAAAATTGATTTGTAAGTTATGGGCCACCGTTCCCGCAAGCAATAGAGCTTGCTTCCCATGAGCAGTGAAATGTCATCCTAATGGCCCTTGGGGGAGGCGTCCTCTCTCACTATCTGTTATTGACAGAGCTAAAAAAGGAAAGGGGAAACATAAAGTACGGGAAAGGGAGCATCGGGCAGATATTTTTCAACCCCACAAAATGAAACTCTTGGCCAGCATTTCGATCAAGTTGCCACCTGGACATTTTTGAAGTGGCTGATGATTATTGTGTTTTGAACATATGAATCTACCCTATACCGCATAAGACAATTGGTCATCTAGCTCATTATTGCCTTCTCCAACTGTCAGCGGCTTTCCAGCAAAGAAAGGATGGTCACCATACCAGCTGAGACCCGAGAACTGGAGATGCTGAGATGATGATCCCCAGCATGGGGCCCACCAATGGTTTTCTGTCGGGAGCCAGCGCCCAGCCCCAATTTGGCCCTGCCCCAGCTGTTTGAACTGAGGGAGAAGAAGTAGGAAAGGCTTCCCTTTCTTTTTATAGCCTCCTAGGTGGAATGGCAGAAGGGGATTGGATACAGGCCAGTTGGGGGTGGGGCCAGGACAGGGAGTCCCATAAAAGGGAAAGCATCACACCCAGCCACAGCAGAGGACCAGGGTGCTAGAACCCCCTCTGGTGCCCAATTCTGAGGCTGGAGCGAGTGCCTCTTCCTCACACCTCTCTATTCTGGGAGAAGCAACAGAGGGCCTAGAGCCTGCCACAAACACTCTTGTAGCAGCAAGATTTGTTTATTAGGAGACAGAGAGGTTCCAAGCATGGACAGCTTCTGTGTCGGAACTGGGTTCCAGATGCCAGTTCCCCCCAATATAGTAAAAGCAGGAAAACCCACCTATGCCAAATAACCAATCACTTCTCTCATTCAGCCTGCCACACATCTGCCTATGCCCCCTATGACCACCCCTAACACCTGCAAGCTAACGGTTAAACTATCTAGAAGCTCTGCAACTACAAGATGTTTACAGCACATTCGAGAGGTCCCTGCGTGAGAACTGTTACATGGTAGCACTAACCAAGCAAAGCAGACAGCCATACCCAGTCACTTCCCGCCCCCCGCCCCCAGTTCCCAGAAGAGAAGAATGGAATGGAAAGGAGCAAGGTTACAGGAGAACTATAGAAATACATGTGAATCCATATGGAAATATTTGGCAAGCGAGGCCCAAGCTTGGCACTTAGTGACCATCAGGGAAAAAAGAAATTACAGTTGTTGTTGTTGTCCATGTTCTTCAAATGCTTCCTCTAACAGTGCGGGAAGATTCCATAAGGAAACGATTAATGTCAGTTGGATATCGGTCTCCCTTTTTTCCTTTTTCTTCTCCAAGGGTCTCAGGATGATGTACATTGGGAGTTGTCTCATTTTATCCTCCCAGCCACCTTGCCGGGTAGTTTAGGACAAAACATTGTGACTAGCCCAAGGCCAGTCGAGAACCACAAAGCCAAACATGGATGCTGGAGAACTCTCCTCCCACTTAGCTGTTCCAGGCATGCAACAAAAAGAAGAAGGTTTCTGAAGCTGCCGGTGGGCCACTATGCGTGGCAAGCTGGCATATCACGAAGTTGTTTTGGCCTGCTTTAGCCTCTGACACCCTTCTTTTGATTCTGTTGTACTGTTCTCAGAGCTCAATGAATCCTTTCCCTTCCCAGCAGAATGACACCTTTGGAGAATCAAAATCATATGAAGAGAAATGTTCCAGTCAAGAGCAATGGGATTTCTCATCTACAACAAAGAATTTTACCCACCCTTCCTCCAGTGACCCAGATTTTGCTATTCAGCCAAAAAGAACCTTGTGCAACATTCTGCTGTCGCCTTTGAATGGAGCCTGTAATGATTTATTTGCCACAGAGTATTGTGGGGAACGAATTGCCTTAGATCTCCAATCTTCAGTTCGATGAAAAGGCTCTGCTTGCCTTCTCCCCACTGAATTGTTCTACGTAGGCAAAGCCTTGGAGTTCAGGCTTTGCTTTTTCCCATCAATGGAAGCATCAAATCACAGGAACTGTGCCTTATTCTCAGGTTCTCAGACCAGTGGTTTGGATTGTAAAAGACTTGTTGGGTGGAAGGACCTTCTGAACAACTGGAAGCTGTATGGGTCAACAGAAAGTTCCAGTTCAGCTATCACCTGAGTTCTGTGATTGCCACCTTCCTGGGACTCCATCCCATTAACTTAAAAAAAAAAAAGTTTGGAATTAAACTTGCTTGCAATTAAAATATGTGTTTGGCTTCATGATTTTCAGGGAACCCTCATATAAAAATGTCCTGCTGAAAGGTGAAGGGCAGTGTGGTGGAGGAAACAGGATCCAACGAAAGATTGTCAGAACATAAGAGAAGCCATGCTGGATCAGGCCAATGGCCCATGGCCTATCCAGTCGAACACTCTGTGTCACACAGTGGCCAAAAACCCAGCTGCCGTCCAACCTGTGCATCTGCTCTCCTTCCCTGTAGTACTCGGCCTGTGTCCCCAATGGTGCACCCTCGGTCCCTCTCTTGTGGTCCTTCCCAGCGTTCTGGCTGCTCAGCATAAAATGAGAAAAGGTGCTGGAGGGGGCAGCAGTGGGAGGGCTTCTGGTGCCCTGGCCCCACTGCTGGACCTCCGGATGGCACCTGGTATATTTTGGCCACTGTGTGACAGAGTGTTGGACTAGATGGGCCATTGGCCTGATTCAACATTGGCTTCTCTTATGTTCTTATGTTCTTATGTTCTTATGTGCCTCCCTGTTAGGCTTGGCTGAATGCCGCTTGTTCTGTTCTGCACCTTATTCCATAGCTTTACCTGTGTTCTCCACATTCTTCTGATGATTCCTTAAGAATTTATGTGGATGCCCCCGTGACGTGTATTCAGTTATCTGTTTTGCACACAGTTTGTAAGCATTGTGTACGTATTTGATACACGTTGCACTCTGTGATTCCATAATCATATTATCCATATGCCTATCAAATGCATATCCCTAGCAGAAAATACAGGACATGTTACTGGATTAATTCTGAGGTTCTGGTTATCGCTTATAATTCCTGCCAAATCCTGCCATGACAGCTTCACTCATCTGGGCAATGGCTTCTGAAGGTGCCACCCTACAAATGGCTAAAATTAGGAGGAGGAGGAGGAGGAGGAGAAGCAGCAGCAACTGCTGATTTTCACACATTCTCTGTGGTGGCTCCTTCTTTTGTGGGACGGACTTCCTGAAGTGGTTCGCAAGGTCCCCGCACTTTGCTCATTTTGCAGAATGCACAAAACGTAAATATTCAGATGGGCATTCAACAAAGAGATTAAAACAGTAGTACAGTAGAACAGACCCTGACCTGGATGGCCCAGGCTAGCCAGATCTCGACAGAACTCGGAAGCTAAACAGGGTTGGCCCCGGTGAGTATTTGGATGGGAGACCACCAAGGAAGCCCAAGTTGAGGCAGGCAATGGCAAACCACCCCTGGGTGTCTCTTGCCTGGAGAACCCTACGGGGTTGCTGTAAGTAGGCTGTGACTGGATGGCATCTTACACACATGCACACAGTAGATCAAGATAGGGAGCTGCTTCTAGAAGAGATGGTGTTGTAGTCTATTGCAATCAGGGGTCTTTTCGTAGAAAAAGAGCTGCAGGAGCTCATTAGCATATAGTATGCTAATGAGCTGTTAGGCTATTAGCATATGCCACGCCCCCTGACATCACCAGAAGTGATGGCAGAAGGGAAAGCAAAAGGGGGGGAGGCATCTTCGAAAGGGGAGGCCTCCCCTTCCCTTCCCCAGCTGGCCTGGGTGGGGGAGTGAAGACAGACTTCTCACTAGAGTTGGGCCACAGAAGGAGAAAAGAGGGAAGGAAAGAGAGAGAGTAGAGAGAAGGAAGGAGGGAAAGAAGGAGAAGGAAAGAAGGAGGGAAAGAAAGGGAGAGAAGGGAAGAGCTACTAACAGCACTGTGGGGAAAAAGTAACTTTTTTCCACCATAGAGAACAATGGAGGGAATGGGGGCAACCTGTTTGGGGGCCCACAGAATTGGACCCCCTGGTCCAATGTTCTTGAAACTTGGTGGGTATCTTGAGGAGAGGCTCCATCAGCTACCCTGTGGATTTGGAGCCTCTCCCTCAAACCCCCTCCCCTCCAGGCCCCAGAATATACCCTATGTTTTCACCATTGACTTCAATGGCCCACAGGATATAATGGAGCTGAAATTGACATTTGGCTGCCTGAAAGACTCCTGGGACACCGGCTGGGGGCGGGGCTTGGCTCCTGAGCTGCCAGAGCTGCGCTCCGGTGTGCTCCCCCCCCAAAGACCCCTGATTGCAATGTTGATTGTACATATCACCTCCTTTTCCCACCCCTGCAGTGTCCTATACCAATGTCCTCAACCCCTTTCTTCGTTATAGTATATCATGCCTGAGTAGCCTTAGGCAGTTTTTCATTTGCATCATGTTCTATTTCTGTAATCCTAGTCCAGCTGCAGGGGTCCCCAACGTGTTGCCCACCGACACCTTTAGTAGTGCCCACCAAGTGTTTTTGGAAGTGGGTGGGGCCAGGTGGGGCTTTTGCCCAGCAAGACTTCTGATCGATTACCAGAGATCTGATCGGTGGTGCAGATTTGTTTAAAACATTGCTTTGGCAGCAGCCCCCACCACAGCACAAGGATCTACACCGTTCGATGGAAGTTAAGCTGTGGCAATCATTGCGTGGCTGGCTCCACCTCCTGTGGCAGCCATTTGGTGACCATGCCGTGTCAGAATCCCAAATGTGCCCACAAACTCAAAAAGTCGGGGACCCCTGTCCTACCGCATCGTTTATTGGAGGTCTTTGTGCCTGACTGAATTGCTTTTCATATTTTGTAATCCGCCTTCAGTCTCAGTGAGAAAGGTGGGCTGTAAATGAAGTAAATAGATTTTTAAAATATGGGAAAGGGGGTGGGGGACACATGCATGCAGTTTAGTTCTGCCAGATGGAGAACAGGAACAGAAACGGTGTATTCTAGAGAGAGGGGGTGACGTTCTATTCAGGGGAGACATATCCCTATTCCCTTTCCGTCCCGAATTCTTTACGCAGGGCTCCTGGACAATAGAGGGAGAGACTCAGCCTGTTACCAGTCTTCCCAGGGGCTGGCATGAAGGGAGAATGGCTGTTTGTTCTCTCTGAAGAGAAGAGGATAAGAGATTGGATTTATACCCTGCCCTTCACTCAGAGTCTCAGAGCGGCTTACAATCTCCTTCCCCTTCCCCTCCCCACAATAGACACCCTGTGAGGTGGGGGGGGGGGCTGAGAGAGCTCTGACAGAAACTGGTCTTTTCAAGAACAGCTCTGAGAGAACTATGGCTTGCCCAAGGTCATCCAGCCAGGTGCAAGTGGAGGAGTGGGGAATCAAACCCTGTTCTCCCAGATTAGAGTCCGCGCACTTAACCACTACACCAAACTGGCCCGTTGCTGGTCTTTTGCTCTCAGGACCTTGCTGTCTACTGAGGCCCATCTGTACCATTTCCCAGAAACCTTTCCTAGTCTGATCACAAGTCCTTTTGCTTCCTGCCCAGTTCTCCTGGGGTCCTGCCCAGTTCTCCTGGGGTCCTGCCCAGGTTTTACCTCCATACTTGTTTCCGGGAGGGAAGGAAGGCACGCCATAGCGCAGTTGTGTCAGATCTCGCAAGCTAAGCAGGGCTGATAACTTGGATGAGAGACTGCCCAGGGAGACTCCCCGGAGGACGGCAGTGGCAAACTACCTCTGCTCATCATTCCTCTCGAAAACCTTGCTAGGGTCACCACAAATCCGTTGCGACTTGACGGCACTTAAGTCCGTACATACTTCATTTCCATCGAAAGCCAGTAACCACCCAGGGGGAGTGCCAGTTTCCGTCAAGAGACGTCCTTCCTCTTCCAGCAAGTCTTTTGATCCTGCTCTTCTCTTCTCCATCACCTGTGACTCCCCCCACCCCCATATGTCTATAGACACTCTGGGCAATTCCCCCACTGAACAGAAAAAAGCTACAAATTAAAGCAGCAAGGGAAGCCTAAGCTTGTAGGCTGCTTGTGGTAGAAGGATTGTCAGTTAAGCACGATGCTTGGGGCTAATTGATTGCATGCATGGAAGCAGCGCTCTGTGATATAAGGTCAGTTAATGCCCCCCACCACTGCCATAAAAGGACTCCATTATGAAAGTGGTATTGATTAACTTTCCCTACGTGCCGTGGACATAAATATGTCCGCACTGGGTTGTCGACTTGTTGATCGAAAGCCAGCGTGGCTAATCCTTCAAATATCAGTTGCCTGCTTGCTTTCAGACGGGAAGGTGCTCAGAACGGTGACGTAGGATGTTATATGCGGCCTCTTAGACCTGTCACTGGTCTGTATGGCTGGCTCCTCGGGGACGTTCGAGGCTCCTACTAGGAATGTTCATCTTCCTTTTAAGCCTCCATCTCTTTTACTTAAGGAGCTCCATGGGGAAATTTGGCAGGTAGTATTCTAGTAAATGGCCCTGACCTGGATAGCCCAGGCAAGCCTGATCTTGTCCGATCTCAGAGGCTAAGCAGCCCTGGCTGGTATTTGGATTCGAGGCCTCCAAGGAATACCAGGGGCATGACACCGAGGCAGGCAACGGCAAACCACCTCTGAGCGTCTCTTGCCTTGAAAACCCTATGGGGTCGCCACAAGTCAGCTGTGACTTGACAGTACATGCGCATGTGCACACACACATACACACACATGCTACTAAATTGTTCATAGCCAAACTAGGCATTATATTATACACATGGCGGCTGTGGAAAATAGTAGCCAACATGGTGTAGTGGTTAAGACTGGTGGATTGTAATCTGGAGAACTGGGTTTGATTCTCCACTTCTCCTCCACATGAGGCCTGCTGGGTGACCTTGGGCCAGTCACAGTTCTCTCAGGACTCTCTCAGCCCCACCTGCCTCACAAGGTGCCTGCTGTGGGGAGAGGAAGGGAAGGAGATTGTAAGCCGCTACTCCTTCAGGTAGAGATAAGTGGGGTATAAAACGAACTCTTCTTCTAGCTGCGTGTCTAATTTTCCCTTCCATAAGGTCTTAGGTAGATCTTGCCCATGGCCTGATATCAGGACATTCAGCAGTAACAGTGAATGATGTGTGGGGGGAGGGGGGAGGAGACATGGAACACCACAATGGTGGTTAAATTCTACTGGGTTTTATGGATGGGGGCCGTGAACACAGGGGTGTAATTTGTAGTGGCAGGCTCATGTTTGGCACGAGGTCTGCTCTGGCCTTCCAGAAGAGCTGAAGCTCTGCTAGTTTTCAGAATTCCGACTGGGGAGCATGCAGGCGTTGGGATGATCAGCCAGTACTTGGCAGTGATTTGTTTTAAATTGGATTAAGATGGGGCATGATCTTGCTACAGTTAAACCCTTTAAAGTGTAAATTGATTGATCTGAGAGACAACTGAAAACATGTTCAACTTTCCCGCTATAAAATCAAAGGTACTTAAGTGGAGTTAACTGGATCAGGCTAATTATATTTCATTTTATTAAAATCCTTCAGTACATTAAATGACTGTTTAACATGCTTTACATTTCGCCCTGCTTGGCAATGATTCATCCTCCTCCAAGTATACTTTCATCTCAGCCCATCAAAGAGAGGGGTGGTGGCTCACTGGCAGAGCATCTGCTTGGCATGCAGAAGGTCCCAGGTTCAATCCCCGGCATCTCCAGTTAAAAGGACAAAGTAGGAGGTGATATGGAAGACTTCCGTCTGAGACCCCTGGAGAGCTGCTGCCAGTCTGAGTAAACAATACCGACCTTGATGATCTCAGCCATAGTTCACCCAACATTTATTTATTTATTTATTCTTTGTTAACATCATTTGCACCCTATTTTTCTCCTCGGTGGGGACCCAAAGTGGCTTACAACATTCTTCCCTTCTCCATTTTATTCTCATGACAACCTGGTGAGAGATACCAGGTTGCGAGTGTGTGGCTGGCCCCACATCCCCCAGTGAGCTTCCACAGCTGGATAGAGATTCAGACCCACGAGCAGATGAAGCGGCCTTATGCTGAATCAGACCCTTGGTCCATCAAAGACAGCGTTGTCTACCTGGACTGGCAGCATCTCTCCAGGTGTCTCAGGCTGTGGTCTGTCATCACCATCTACCACCTGGTCCTTTATTGGAGATGTCGGGGATTGAACCTGAGACCTTCTGCATGCCAAGCAGATGCTCTGCCACTGAGCCACACCCCCTCCCCGAACCTTGGGTGTCCAAGATCCTAGTCTGATACTCTGACCGCTACACCACTCCGGCTCTCACGTAATAATAATGTAAGGCTACAGGTTAGTTCTGTTCTGCTTATACTAAGCCCGCATGGTGACGTTCCACGTAACAAAATCCAAAACTGGCACAGAAGTTCTGGGATGAGTATTGAAACTTGAACGTGTCCAGTGCATTAAAATCCCCGTTCTTTCCCGCTCTATTACAGGTTGACAGCCAAAGCGGTCGCTGTCTTACTGCCGATCCTGGGCAGCTCATGGATCTTTGGCGTCCTGGCTGTCAATGACCACGCATTGGTCTTCCAGTACATGTTTGCAATATTCAACTCCTTGCAAGTAAGTTCATAGCGCCACTAAAGCGCCAAAGAGCCGGTATAAATTTCTGTGTAGAGCATTTCGAGCTTTTAATAGACAGGTCTTTACCAGCAATTTCTATTTATGTTTTTCCCTCTAAAGTTTCATGGCCTTTGTGCATCACTCATAAGTCTGTATGATCAATGGCAACTCTTGGGCCTCATCAGTGATTCTGCTGTTCAGTATCTTAAAGCCACTGTGAGATAAATCAGACAGTGGAAGTATTTGCCTGCGCATAGTACTTCCCAGTTGGTGCTTATCGTTTTCAAGTGTTCTCGCCTGAAGGGCTTAGATTTCTTTCTTAGCAGACGTATTACCCACTGGGGGAGACACAGGACTGCTGTCAAGAGTGGCATCCCCATGTCGATTTCTTCTCGGGAGAATTCAATACGGGGATGCCGTTTTTGGGTGGCAGTTCCGTGTCTTCCCATGGGATTTGCCAGTGGCCATCCTAAGAAGAAACTGACTTTCCCGTTCCTTCATTTCAGGGGAGGAGGGTCCAGTGGTCAAGGCCACAGCAGGACTGGACCCATCCCCTGGTGGATGCAAGGGGGACCCTCTGTGGATGGATTTCCAACCCTGGAAACTGAGCGCAGGTCCATTCCAATGTGGTGATGGCCCACATGGGGCCAGACACTGAGGGTGTCACTACATGATACATTCCACATGTGCCAAGTCACAGGCGCACGACTGGACTCGCAGTCAGATGTATGTCAAGGGTGCACACCTGGATTCATAGAGAAGTTCACCTTAGAAAGCTCTTGTTTGCTCAGTGCTGATAATGCTGCGAGGGGGAGGAAAGGGTTGCCAACTCTGGGTTGGGAATTACCTGGAGAGTTTGGTGGTGGAGTCTGGAGAGGGCGGGGTTTGGGGAGGGGAGGGGCCTCAGCATGGTACAATGTCACAGAGTCCACCCTCCGAAGCAGCCATTCTCTCCAGGGGAACTCTGTCATCTGTCACCCAATTGAAATAGTGGGAGATCTCCAGGCTCTGCCTGGAGGTTGGCAACCCTATGGGAGATGGATCTTCCAGTTTCCCTCCCACCCTGCTTTTTGCCAACAGAAAGGGAGGCAGGGGGCTTTTTGTCCCTTTTCTTTGGCTCCACATATCCTTCCTAGAGCACATGGGACCCGAAAAATGGGGCAACCCCCCCTACCTCCCTTTCCACTGGCAAAGGTGGGGTGGGAGGGAATCCGAAATCGTCTCTTCCCCGCTCACAGCGTCCCCTCTCAGGACCGAGCCAACGAGTTCTTTTTAAGGCGAGTTCCTCCGATATAGGCCTGACTGCAAGTCTGATCTCATGCCCCTGACCTGGCATGTTTCGGTCTTATCGTGCAGCTTGGCCCTAAAATGTCAGGATAGAAAGAACCAAGCAGCTCCTTTGAAGAAGTGAGCTTTCAGAATGATTCCCGGGGCAATTGGAATCTGTGGTTTCCCTGTCCCATATGAAGAATGAAATTGGCGTGCTGTCTCTCCCCCCCCCAGCTTCTATGTAACAAGGGCCAATTTCTATTTAATTGTAAATCTGCCTAGTTACTGCTGTAGCTCCGGTCAGCATTGGTAATATTTTTTTCTCTCAATTTTACTCTTTTAGGGATTCTTCATCTTCCTATTTCATTGTCTTCTGAACTCAGAGGTATGTTCCTGTGTAAAGAGGCCTTTGTGCAGTAAAACCAAGAGCGCCGTAATGCCAGGATATATATCTGTATTTATTTATTTAGCGGAGTAATACGATGATTTAAAATTTGGTTGTAAATCAGCTGCAGCATTTGGAGAATGGTGCCAGTTAATGATGATGCTCTGGAGAGCGGGCCTTTTATTTTTCACTCAGAGTTGCTTAGCAATGTTCATGGTTTATATATAGTATATTTAGCTGCTGTCTCTGCGATTTACGGCATCTTCAGGAAACCAGGAAACGGGGCTAAAGTCAAGTGCTCTGGGTGTAAAATGAATGGCTGCAGCTTGGCCATTGAAAGGATTCATGTCACATTTACAGAGCTTTAATATAGGGAGCAGAGCCGTAGCTCAGTGGTAGAATATCTGCTTTGCATACAGAAGGTTCCAGTTTCAACACTCAGCAAGGAGGTCAGGGAGAAGGGCTGGGGAAATCATTGGCCCCAGAACTCGCAGGATTTTTTCCAATCCAAAGAGACAGTACTGGACTAAGGAGAATGATTCTTCATTCTTCAGTGCCAGTTTGGTGTAGTGGTTAAGTGTGTGGACTCTAATCTAGGAGAACTGGGTTTGATTCCCCACTCCTCCACTTGCAGCTGCTGAATGACCATGGGCAAGCCATAGTGCTGACAAGAGCTGTCCTTGAAAAAGCAGTTCTCCAAACAGCTCTCTCAGCCCCACCTACCTCACAGGGTGTCTGTTGTGGGGGGGGGAGGGAAAGGAGTTTGTAAGCTGCTCTGAGACTCCGAGTGAAGGGCGGGGTATAAATCCAATCTCCTCCTCCTCCTCCTCTTCTTCTTCTTCATATATGCATGTAATCTATGCAAGAAATGGCCCAGGCTAGCCCGATCTCATCAGATCTTGCAAGCTTAACAGGATCAGCCCTGGGAGACCACCAAGGAACTCCAGAGCGACTACACAGAGGCCGGCCATAACAAACCGCCTCTAGTCATCTCTTGCCTGGAAAACCCTCCAGGGTCATCATAAGTCAGCTGTGACTTGACAGCCCTTTTCATCACCAACAAGAAATACAAAGATATTTTTTTCATATGTTTCACTGAATCTAACTTCTGGCACACATTAATCCAGTTAATGACAATTTCTCGCATTTGCCAGATGTAGTGCAAGAGGCCAAAAAAGTCCACTATAGATTGCAACGTGAGTGTAAGCAACATAAGTCTAAGCAGGGTTCTAGGGTATAAGATTCTAGGGTTTTAATCGTATTTGGGTTGCCAGTCTCTAGGTGGGGTCTGGTGATCTCCAGGAATTACAACTGATTGCCAGACTACGAACGTCAGTTCTCCTGGAGGAAATGGCCAATTTAGAGGGTGGACTTTATGCCATTATACCCTACCAAGGTCCCTTACCTTTCCCAGACCCCTGCCCTCCCCTGGCATCAGCCCAAATCTCCAGGAACGTCCAAACACTCAATGTTTGAAATTAAACAGCCCATATAAACCTTTTCCTCTGGATGCACTAGTTCTCTGCATGCAGGAGAAATGGGGTTTTCACTAAAAGATAACCCCAGTTAAAGCCACTTGGGGGAAAATTAAATAGCTGCCTTATATTTATGCGAAAACGTAACTGGAGATGCTATCAGACTCCACAAGCTTGCTAGTTCAGTTTGAATAGCCACATTTGCTTCTCCCTTGTGTAAACGGAACGTGTGAGTATTTTCATACCATTTTTCTGTTTTCTCATGCTAATATTTCCCCACAAAACATACACATTTTCAGTATTATTTATGTGTCAGTAAATCAGCATATGGCGTGCATATGTTACACAAATAAGTGATGCACATAGGGTTGGATCGTACCAGCTTTTCCTGTCTGTCTCCCACGATTCCCCTCCTGGCTGCAGCCTTCCCGCCCTGCATGGCTTTTGTCCAAGGGGGATTCCGCGATTTCTCCCCTAGCCTTTCGGATGGTGCAAAGCATCCCCTCCTCCCATTTTCGCAAGTGGGGGAAAAATGGGTAAGATCCTGCCATTTGTATGTATAAATCCTATATAAATTGTGCTAAAAATGCATAAAAATACATACAGTACACAGAATAATGAACACTGGGGTTTGTCATCTCTGGGTTGGAAAATACCTGGAGATTTTGGGGCGTGGGGTCTGAGGAGGGCGGGGTTTGGGGAGGGGAGGGTCTTCAACTGGATATGATGCCACAGAATCCATCTTCCAAAGTGGCTATTTCCCCCCCCAGATGAGCTCATCTCTGTCTCCTGGGGACGTTGTAGTCCCAGGAGACCTCCAGCGGCCACCAGGGAACTGGCGACCACAGCTAGCAGTGAAAATGTGTAGACCAGAAACATTCACATCCAGTGTAGTGTACTGGTTACAGCAGGGGTCCCCAACTTTTTTGTAGCACGCGGGCACATTTGGAATTCTGACACGGCACGGTGGGCACAGCAACAAAATGGCTGCGGCAAGGGAAGAGAAGAAGAAGAGAAGAGATTGGATTTATACCTGGCCCTTCACTTTTGAGTCTCAGAGTGGCTTACAAACTCCTTTCCCTTCCCCTCCCCACAACAGACACCCAGGTTCGAATCCCCACTCTGCCATGGAAGTTTGCTGGGTGGCCTTGGGCCAGTCACACTCTCTCAGCCTGATCTTTGTCACAGGCTTGTTGCGAGGATAAAATGGAAGAAAGGAGACAAATATAAGCCGCTTTGAGGTCCCTTTGGGGAGACGAGTGGGATATAAATGAAGTAAGTGAAAATAAATAGAATAAACAATGATGGAATATGGCAGCTAAAAATACGAAAATGGCATATGGATTCATCCATACTATTAACCATTTAGGTTTTTTTTTCTCACTTGTAAGCCCAAGAGGTTTTTATTTGAATGGAAAGAAAGTGTACAGGTATGGTGCCGGAGGGTCCATTAGACCTCATAGAAAACCAACTTTGGGATCCCCACAGACCCCAGACATTGACCATGCATCACTGCACCCCTGAATGTTTTTTATTTATTTATTTTGCCATCAGGTCACAGCTGACTTACAGCAACCCCGTAGGGTTTTAAAAATATATATATTTTATTAAATTTTCATAGAACAACAACATTTTCCAACTTATAACAGAGCAGCATAAATAATACATCTCAGAATACATACAATGCATGAATTGAGAGGAAGTTCCCAGGTCTTAACAACTCAAAATATAGAAGAAGAAGAGAAGAAGAGATTGGATTTATACCCCGCCCTTCACTACCCAAAGGAGTCTCAGAGCGGCTTACAAACTCCTTTCCCTTCCCCTCCCCACAACAGACACCCTGTGAGGTAGGCGGGGCTGAGAGAGCTCTGACAGAAACGGCTCTTTTTCAAGAACAGCACTGACGGAACTTGTGACTGACCCAAGGTCGCATCAGCTGGTGCAAGTGGAGGAGTGGGGGAATCAAACCCGGTTCTCCCAGATTATAGTCCGCGTACTTAACCACTACACCAAAAGGTGTTATAAGAGAGCTATAATATATATTGAAGACAAAGTATAAAGATCATCCAGTTTGTTCAAAATTCAGTATGAGCATTTACGTACAATTAATTATTTCACAAAAGCGGTGAGGAATCTGAGATCTCACCATCAAATGATGTTGAAATGTTGCTGCTAGAAAAGGGAGCCATTTATGCATTTTGTTAGTGTGACTTCTAGAGTTGCCAAACGTATTAACATTGTCTGTGATTTTATCCATTGCAAACTGCTCCCATACCCTGATGTACCAAAAGGTTCAGATGAAGTGAACTGGGATCTTTCCATCTAATGGCTATTACCAATTTAGCAGCAACTAACAAAGTTGATATCAGCTCTTTGCTATTTGGGGGGATCGTTCTATTTGACAGCCAGAACCTGTAGGGTTTTCAAGGCAGGAGACACACAGTGTTGCCATTGCCTGTCTCTGCATAGTGACCCTAGACTTCTGGGGAGATTTCCCATCCAAGTGGAAGCCCTGCTGAGCTTCCAAGATCAGGTCGGCCTGGGCCTTCCAAGTCAGAGCAAACTATAAATCATAACCTTTAATACCGTTTCATATATTTCAGACATTACATTGGAGTGGTTTTTCAGTGCATCTCATATTTCTTTCAAACCAGGGCTTAATTTTACCTGTTTGCTCCTAGCATCTAATCAGCTGCTCGTTACAAGTGTGCAGCACATTTAAACTGAACGAGAAGCGAAAACTCCCCAGTTCTAGTGTAGCTAAGCAATCCAAACCAGGATGAGCGAGTTCTGTCGCGGCACTGAAACTCAGACGGCATCGAGCCGAAATCCCATTTCTTGCTGACTTTTACAAGCAATAACAGAAGGGCTCGATGGGAAAGTGTGTTGTAAATGATGGGGCTGTTTTGATTGCCTCGGGAACGGAGCCGTGCCGGGAGTGTACACCATTTCATTTTTTCCCATTAGATTTTGTAGTTTGTTTGCCAAAGGAAAAAGGGAAGACAAGAGAGAGAGAGAGAAAGAGAGAGAGAAATGAACAGGGGTTATAAACAATAGTCATAGCAATCACCACAGGAAAGCCTCCTAAACATTGTTCCCTAGTGACAGCATCTTCCATTAAGGCAGCATTACTGAATTAAAAATTATAGGACACACTAGGCCATGGGATTGGCAGCCTCCATGTGGGGCCTGGAGATCTCCCGGGATTAGAACAGATCTCCAGACTACAGAGTTCAGTCCCCCTGGACAGAGCGGCAGCCTTGGAGGGTGGACTGTTGGGCATTTTATCCTGCTGATGTCCCTCCACCCCCCCCCAAACCCTCCCCTCCCCAGGCTCCACCCTCAAGTCTCCAGGTGCTTCCCTGGAATTGGGAACCCTATGGCAGATGTGTAGGTGTCTCTGCCAGTGCTCCCTCTAAGCTGCAGTCTGGTGAGCAAAAATTCTACTTGGTGAGCTGCTGGCATTAAAGTTGTGAGCGAGCGATTGGGCTGCTACATAAACTAGTTTGCTCTGGAGCCATCCTTCCTGAGCTGAGACAAAAATGCGTGAGCCAGAGGCTAAAAAACTGTGAGCTAGCTCACACTAACTCAGCTTGGAGGGAACACTGGTCTCTGCTATAGACAAGAGTTCCTAGGATGTTTAAAGTCCCCAGTGTTGGTCAACGAACCTGCTTGTTTCTCCACTGAGGAGAAGCCCCTCTGTCCCATCCCCAAATCTTTAGGAATTTTCCAACCCACAGTTGGCATCCATAGCCATCATTCCTACTGTGATCACCTATCTCGTAAGAGTGTTGGTTAACATAAGAACATAAGAGAAGCCAATGTTGGATCAGGCCAATGGCCCATCCAGTACAGCAGTGGGGCCAGGACACTAGAAGCCCTCCCATTGTTGCCCCCCCCCCAAGCACCAAGAATACAGTGCATCACTTGCCCCAGACTGAGAGCTCCTATCGATACCTTGTGGCTAATAGCCATTGAGGGACCTCTGCTCCATATATGTTTATCCAGTTCCCTCTTGAAGCCATCCATGCTTGTAGCTGCCACCACCTCCTATGGCAGTGAATTCCACATGTTAATCACTCTTTGGGTGAAGAAGTAGTTCCTTTTATCTGTTGTAATGGCTACCCTAGCTTCCATTAACTGGTCATTAACTGGTCTAGATGTGACTTTCCCCTTAGTAGCCATTGAGTCCTTCATTGTTGTGGTATGGAAAAATGACCTTTCTTGGTTTTGTGTGTGTGTGTGTGTGTTTGTTAGGGGGTGCATGTGAGGTTTTCTCCAAAAGCACAGAGCTTCTGCGAAGCAGAAAAACAATCTTCTGCCCTCCAATTGCAAAGTTTGCCAACAGCAGGAAAGAGGTTTTGCTGGGAATCAGGCTTTGAGATTGCTACTTTCAAGGAGGCAATTTTGCTAGTGTGTGTGTGGTGTGATTCTTCCACTATCGCTTGCCACTTCAAAAGTGACAGAATGCGCGGGGGGGGGGTTTGCTCTATTTTTTATGGCCCTTGAAAGACTGACAAAATTGGAACTTTCTTTGGGTTGCGAGAAGAATGTTTCACAGAAAGGGTGCTTCCCATTTTAGTTCAGCCCAGTGACTCATTGTGTGAATCGTGGCCAGCATATAATTAAGTCCCCCGGGTACACAGAGATCCCGCTTACATTTTTTTTTTTAAAGGAACTTAAATTTTTTTTTATGCCCTTCTCATGTAGTAGGCTGTGCGGAACAACGTGGCTGAGGGTAAAGAGTGGGCAATGATATCTGTATATTTCCCAAGGATGTATAACCAGATGCAAGCGGCTTTGTATTGGGGTTAAATCTAGCCAATGTCCCACTGATATAAGTGTTGGATAGTGTAACTCTGCATGCAAGAGGATCTGGGAGGGAAAGGGTTAAGAGAATTCTCTCACTCGGGTACACTTGGTGGTTTGCCCTGCCCTCTCATCTCTTTGGTGCTGAGCCTCTTTGGCTGTCGCTTGCCTTCTGCTTTCATCTTATATGGGACCAAGTGGTTAAGACGCTGAACTGCAGGCCGTGGAAGGTCAGTAGTTCAGTAGTTCAAGACCCGAGTGCGCCGCATGGCGCAGTGAGCTCCCGTCTCTAGTTCCAGCTCCTGCCAACCTAGCAGTTCGAAAGCAAGAAATTGCAAGTAGATAAATAGGTACCACTTCGGTGGGAAGGTAACAGCGTTCCGTGCGCCTTGGTGTTTAGTCATGCCAGCCACATGACCACGGAAACGTCTTCGGACAGCGCTGGCTCTTCGGCTTTGAAACGGAAATGAGCACCGCACCCCTAGAGTCGGATTCGACTGGCTTTCGAGCAAGGGAACCTTTACCTTCTTCTCTCTCTCTTTCCTGGGCTCGGAGCTCTAACAAGTTAACCTTTCTGAATTTAATCTGTTCATTAATCTGTTCACAATAAGTTAAATGTAGCTACATGAATATGTAATGTAAGATACGCTTCTATTTTTCTAGGTAACATTTCATTCTCTTGTTACCATTGGAGTCAGATTGTCTTTGTAATTTGTTTGAGCAGCATTTCCCCCTTAACCGGGGAAACGTGGAGGATGGGGGACAGTGTTCCCTCTAAGCTGAGTTAGTGTGAGCTAGCTCACAGTTTTTTAACCTCTGGCTCACACATTTTCATCCTAGCTCAGGAAGGATGGCTCCGGAACAAACTAATTTATGCGGAAGCCAAATTTAATGCCAGCAGCTCACAAAGTAGAATTTTTGCTCACAAGACTCCACAGTTTAGAGGGAAAATAGATAGGGGATACTGCGCAAAGCTTCTGTGTTTCCAAGCCAATTGATAATTTTTTTCATTAAACCCAATAATAAGAAGGTCAATCTTGCCTGATTCCTTTTTCTCAGCAGTCCTAGACCTCCGCTCCTAGCTAATCTAGGAGGGTCACATGATCCCCAAAACTAGCTTGAAGGGTTGGAGGGTGATGATGAGAAACGGGAAAACGAAGGCCAGTCCAGTTCTGCCAACTGGATCCAATCCTTGGTTTCTCATCAGCACTCTGAAGTGGTACAATCAGGGCTTAGACTAGAAGACCCTGGAGGTCCCTTCCAACTCTATGATTCTCTGATTCTGTGATCCAGGAATTTAATCTCGGATACTGCCACAGGGTATATGATTATGACCCTTTTATTTTGGTTTTGTTCTACCCCTTGGGGATTTTTTTTTTGCCTGTTTCCATTGCTGGTTTTTCAGACTTGTTTCATTCTTTGATACCATTTTAATGCCAATTATATGCAACTTAGGAGCTGCGGTGGCTCAAGTGGTTAAGACGCTGAACTGCAGGCTGTGGAAGGTCAGTAGTTCAGCAGTTCGAGACCCGAGAGTGCCGCATGACGGAGTGAGCTCCCGTCTCTAGTTCCAGCTCCTGCCAACCTAGCAGTTCAAAAGCAAGAAATTGCAAGTAGATAAATAGGTACCACTTCGGTGGGAAGGTAACAGCGTTCCGTGCGCCTTGGTGTTTAGTCATGCTGGCCACATGACCACAGAAACGTCTTTGGACAGCGCTGGCTCTTTGGCTTTGAAATGGAGGTGAGCACCGCAACCCTAGAGTCAGATTCGACTGGCTTTCGAGCAAGGGAACCTTTACTATATGCAACTTAGGAAAGAATGAGGTAAACAGTACACTCGTTTAAAGGGGGAAACTTTGGTGGCAGGAAACAGACAAGTGGTGGTGGAAAGTACCGTCAAATCACAGCCAATATATAGTGACCCTTTAGAGTTTTCAAGGCAAGAGATGTTTGGAGGTGGCCTGCCATTTCCTGCCTCTGTGTAGCAACCCTGGACTTCCTTGGCGGTCTCCCATCCAAGTACTAACCAGGGCCAGCCTCGCTTAGCTTCCAAGATCTGATGAGACCAAGCTAGCTTGGGCCATCCAGGTCAGGGCAAACATACATGGAAATAAAGAACCATGGGTTAAGTTTGCACAAGGAGTAGTGAATCTGAAACAAGGAATTTCAAATACAGGCTTCTGTATTTCTTTGCTAAAAACTAGAGCATCTCTTGGAGCAGAAAAAGTACCGCTTGCTCCCCTCTTGATAACTCCCTGCTGAATTTGCGAAGCGGCCAGTGTTTAAAGAGCCGTGAGGTCACATGGATATGGCGGTTTGATTCTTCCTATTCACTCAGACATGCAACTCATCTCTTGATGCTGCAGTCATCGTGTGATGGACATACATGTGTGAATTAGCCCCGAAAAGTCACCAGAAAATAGGGCACAGCATCAAAAGCTGAAGGATAAAGGTTGTGGGAAGGCTTGGGGGCCGGTTGGAGAGGGACAGCTTTCTGTGGCTTTAGGTCTTCTAAGTGGATGCGATTTAGACCCAGCCTCCTGAAGCTCCTCATCTCCTGCTGTCCTTTCTTTTCCCACCAAGGTGAGAGCCGCCTTCAAGCACAAAACCAAAGTGTGGTCCCTCACCAGCAGTTCCATGCGCAACATCAACGTGAAGCCTTTCCACTCTGATATCGTAAGTATTCCCAGTCTGGCGTCAGATTATTTGTGACACAGAAGCATTGAGAATTGGGAAGATTCCCTGCCGGGTGCAGTGGCGCTCGCCTGTAATTCTGGCTGCCAGGGAGGCTGAGGCTGGTGGATCGCATCAGCTCAGGAGTTCTGGGCTGCAGTGGGCTATGCCAATCGGGTGTCTGCACTAAGTTTGGCATCAATATGGCAAGCCGTGGAGAGCCACATCCTACCAGGTTGCCCAAGGAGGGGTGGACCGGCCCAGGTCAGAAAGATTCCTCCAAAAACCACACCTGGGAAAAGGGAATGGGCCCGACAACCAGAGCAGTGCAGCGGTTGGACTAGATCAGGGAAACCCAGGTTTCAGTCCTGACGCTGCTGTGAGGCTCACGGTGTGACCTTGGGTTTGTCAGCCATATTTACCTCAACAGGGACATAAGAACATAAGAACATAAGAGAAGCCAATGTTGAATCAGGCCAATGGCCCATCTAGTCCAACACTCTGTCACACAGCGGCCAAAATATACCGGGTGCCATCAGGAGGTCCAGCAGTGGGGCCAGGACACTAGAAGCCCTCCCACTGCCCTCCAGCACCAAGAATAAGCATCACCTGCCCCAGACTGAGAGTTCCATCTATACCTTGTGGCTCATAGCCACTGATGGACTTCTGCTCCATATGTTTATCTAATTCCCTCTTGAAGCTGTCCATGCTTGTAGCTGCCACCACCTCCTGTGGCAGTGAATTCCATATGTTAATCACTCTTTGGGTGAAGAAGTACTTCCTTTTATCTGTTCTCACCCGACTGCTCAGCAATTCCATGGAGTGCCCACAAGTTCTTGTATTGTGAGAAAGGGAGAAAAGTACTTCTTTCTCAACCTGCTCAATCCCATTCATAATCTTATAAACCTTGATCATGTCACCCCTCAGCCGTCGTTTCTCCAAGCTAAAGAGCCCCAAGTGTTTTAGCCTTTCTTCATAGGGAAGGTGTTCCAACCCTTTTATCATTCTAGTTGCCCTTCTCTGCACTTTTTCCAATGCTATAATATCCTTTTTGAGATGTGGCGACCAGAAAAAGGTTGTTGTGAGGAGAGAAAGACATATTCCGCCCTGAGCTCCTTGGAGGAAGGATGGGATAAAAACACTCAACAGAACAAGGACCTGGCTGGTATCCCAGGTGAACCTTAGTCTGTGTCCCAGAATCCTTTGTTGTGCATAGGATTTCAAGACTAGGGTGGCAGGCTTCAGGGGTGCCTGGAGATCTCCCGGGATTACAAGTGATCTCCAAATGGCAGAGATCAGTTCCCTTGGAGAAAATGGCTGCTTTGAAGGGTGGGCTGTATGGCATTGTACCCCTCTGAGATCCCTCCCCTTCCTAGAACCCGCCTTCCCTAGCCTCCGCCCCCAAATCTCCAGGTATTTCCCAAGTAGGAGTTGGCAACCCTGTTCATGACAGATGTATAGGGGCTTCTCACCAGACCAGCGGATATAGAAAGAGTTCCCAGGATGTTCAGAGACCCCAGTTTTTGTCAATGAACTTACCTGTGGCTCACTAGCAGAGCACCTGCTTGGCATGCAGAAGGTCCCAGGTTCAATCCTCAGCAACTCCAGTTAAAAAGATCTGGTGGTAGGTGATGTGAAAGACCTCCGCCTGAGACCCCAGAGAGCCTCTGCCAGTCTGAGTAGACAATATTTTGCTGGGCCAAGGGTCCGATTCAGTAAAAGGCAGCTTCACGTGTACCTGTTTCTTAATTGGTTAGATTAACCATAATGTAGTTCATACTATAGCAATAAAGGTGCCCTTTCAGGAATGGTGATGTCTGCACGCTCCCCTCCACTGTGATGGCTTCCCGCTGTCCGCGTGGGGAAAAATCCCCGACAGGAAGGAGCCATAATTGCATCTTGCTTTTTAGTTAATAAGAGATGGATGAACGGATGATTGCACGATTCATGCAGTGCAGTTAAAAAAAATGTAAATTTTAAAAAAGACAGCCCACCGAGAGCCTCTGTGGAGGGGCACGCCAAGGGGCTGAGCCAGTGTTCTGTGCGCATCTTTTATTTTAGCCGTGAGGCTGCGTTCGCCCCATGGCAGAATGATGTAGTGTGAGCTGACCTCTCAAAAGACGTGTCTTGATTGGCGATGCTGACAAAATTCATAATTACTCAGTTCAGAATGCAAGTGTGCCCATGTCTTTTCCTGAGAGATGGTAGTAGTTTGGTGGGTACAAGAAATCGGAGCCTGCGTCTCTTTGTAGTGGCAGGTTTGCATCTGGGCTGTTCCTGTTTCCTCCTGAGGAGGCATTCCATCGTACGAGTCGGGTGTCCCCAAGGTGGAGCCTGTGGGTGCCACAGCACCTGCCAAGACCTCTCCTGGTGCCCTCCAAGTGTTTGTAGAAGCTAGAGCTTCTACCCTGATTGACCTTGGGAGGCTGTTTTGGCAGCAGCTGCCACCACAGCATAAAGATCCTCACGGTGTGGGTACAGGTAGCCTGTTGGCAGCCATTTTGTGACCGGCTTCACCTTCTGCGGCAGCCATTTTGTGGCAGCCATTTTGTGTCTGCGCCCACTACACTCTGTCAGAATTACAGAGGTGGCCACAGGCTCAGAAAGCTTGGGGAACCCTGACATGCGTTCTTACCTGAGGAACGAAATGGTAGAATCAAGACTCAGGTTAATCCCCTTCACGAGAGCTTGGCTGTCATTTCGATATGATTTTGTCTCTCCAGATAACTGGGAATAGGCCGGGAACCAGCCCGACGAAACTGAATACTTGGGACAAGAGCAGCAATTCGGCGAACAGGATGGACCTCTCAGCAGTCTGACGCCAGACCCTGTCGGCCCTCCTGTCCAGTAGCCGAGCCGTACCTTCAGGACCTTTGCCATGGTGTCTGCCCGCCCAGGATTTGCTCTTTACTTGTGCCAGTAATGACTTCTCCTTTAATTACCACCTGCTAAATTGGAAGAAAGGAAAAAAAAGAAACATTCCCCACGTTGCATTACAATGAGTGAATCCTTCCAGCCTTTGTGAATGTCTTTACCTGCCGTGGCCACGGAAACAGTGCGACGGAATAGCTAGCAACTGTATACACTGGACGGTCTTGTAACTAAGGCAGGAGGCAACAGAAGAGCAGAAACGGATCCCGCTGCCTCGGTAACAGGACTGAGAAAAGTTAGCAGCACCTCAGGAAAGGAGATCGCAATGGATGAGCTTTGCTTTCCGCTTGGCAAAGAGCCCAAGTTTGCTGAGGCGTTATTAAAATGGGGCCATTCTTGTCCAGATCTGCATCCTCTGTTGGCGTTAAATAACGAGTAATCCAATTATCTGGGCACAGCTTGCCCAGGAAGCATGCAGCCAACAAACATTTCTTTTTAATACTGTACAAAAGCCAGCGGCAAAGGTGGACTAAAATCGAAGCCGGGCTTTCTTGCTGTACTTTGGCCTTGGGACTAACAAAGACGGCATAATATTGTGTGTCTTTGTGTGCCTCCTATACATCTGTTCGGTTTTTATGATGCTATTCCTAAAAGCTGTTGACGGCGCCACGTCCACCTGCAATGTTGTTTCGCCCAAGTGGCTGTCCACATTGACTGAGCCACCCTCTGGCGTGAGCATCGACGGCCGTCTGTCAGGTGGATTTTTGCGGACGGAATTAACCTGTAGCTTTTGGAGACTGTTAATGGGACCGACACTGTGACTTATCTCTCTGCTTTGCCAGGCGGAGGGGGACGCTGAATGCCACAGAGAAGCATACTAAGAAAAAAAGAGAAGTCAACACCCAAATGCAGGCCGCCAAATAAAATAAAAACTCCTCTGTACAGCTAAACAACCCCGAGAGAAATATACTGTGAACTAGGCAGCCAGACTGCAGCTGAGATTGTGTTATGATCCACAGATGTCATTTTTTAAATTTTCTTTTTCTTCTTTTCCTGGTAAACAGCTCTTTAGTCTTTCCAACAGAGCAACGGTAGAGGAGAAATTAGCACCTGTTGTGGTTCTACATTCCCCACCGTTCTTTATGGGTTTTGCTGCTAGGAGTTGCCAAGCACCATTCAAACCTATCCTTGCTGCCTTAAGGGCTAGAACTTGTGCCCCCCTCCTTCCTTTTGCGTCCAATCACACAGAATTGATGGATGCAAACCATTACGAGATACCCTCTGATGGACTGACGCTGATAATCAGAGGCTCTGGTCAGGAGCCAGTCTGGTGTAATGGTTAGGAGCGCAGACTCTAATCTGGGAGGACTGGGTTTGATTCCCCACTCCTCCACATACCGCTAGCTGGGTGGCCTTGGGTAAGCCCCAGTTCTCTCAGAGCTGTTCTCGCAAGAGCAGTTCTCTCAAAGAGCTCTCTTAGCCCCACCGACCTCACAGGGTGTCTGTTGTGGGGAAAGGAAGGGAAGGAGATTGTAAACTGCTCTGAAACTCTGAGTGAAGGGCGGGGTATAAATCCAATTTCTTCTTCTTCTTCTTCTTCTTCTTCTTCTTCTTCTTCTTCTTCTTCTTCTTCTTCTTCTTCTTCTTCTTCTTCTTCTTCTTCTTCCGAATTTCACACTCTCATGTTGAGGGAATTTGCACTAGAGGGATCTATAAGCTAGACATGCCTCTGGAGCAGGCATGCCTGTCCTGCACACATACCGACCATAGAACAGGAACAGTAGCCATGCCAAGCATCCATGTGCCTGTTGGCTAGTGCTTTAATGAGTTCTGTCCAAAGCCTCCCATTTTTGATGGGCTTATTGGATTGTCAGATTCTGGCTGGTTCTTATAGCTAGATTTGTGTCCAGCAGCACCCGAGAGACCAACAAGATTTCTGAGGTATAAGTTCTCAGGCGCCAAAGCTCCCTCTGTCAGGTGCAAATTGAAGTGGAGGTCTCCGAGTCCTTATGACCCAGAGGACTCAGAGGTCTCTTTTCCAGCTCGTGTCTGACAAAGGGAGCTTTGACTCTCGAGGGCTCCTCCCCTGAAAGTCTCACTGGTCTCCAAGATGCAACTGGTCTCCAGTCTAGCTGTTCTGCCGCAGACCAGCACACCCGCCCTCTGGTTTTGATAGGGTTAGTGATTGCCAGAATGTGTTCGGGGGCGGGGGGGGGACACCACTAGATTGCTTTTGAAGCTTATCAAGGCTTTCTCAATGAGAAATGTTTCGAGATGAACTTCTCTATTAAACTGGCTGCCCGCATCTCTACCAAGCAACCCCTACAACAAACAGATGTTTGGCGAACCAGAGGGTAAATTATAGTCATCCAAGTCAGTGGTCTTCAGCGTTTCCAGGGTGGGAGCTTGGGGCCCATGTGACCTCAGAATCACGTGACAGGAACAGGGGAGTCGGAGTTATGACCCTGCTGACGTCAAGGCCGGGACCACAGGCAACAGATCGAAAGGGCTAGGGACGGGAAGCAGGATCTCAGCACCAATACAAGGTTACCTTAGTGAAGAACAAGCCAAGGGTCAGAGCCATGGAGAAATCCCCTGCACCCCAGAGCAACTCTCCTCACTATTCAGCTATTCTTCTCAGCATTCATACAAAGGGAGGACAAGGTATGACACCCTTGCTGTCTACGCTGTATGTCCTTCTGAAATGCAACAAAAAATGGCAGGGCTGTAAGGGCTCACAGCCAAGTAGGAAGGACTCTGCAACCCACCTGAGGGTCCCAGCCCACGGACTGAAGTTCACTGGTCTAAAGTAGCAAGAGAAGGTTGCATCCAGTTTTTATAGCCAGCGTCATATACACCAGGGGGATACACCTCTTTCCTGCCTTCTTCAGATGCCAGTCTCCAGTCTGGTGCCTGTTGGCTATTCAGAACCTGGACTTCACTTTGGGCAAAGGGTTAAATATTTCTCTTTTTCAAATGTCCGGGTATAACCCATATTACACAGGGACACATTGAAACTATATCCACAAAGTCAATGAATCATGAACGTTTCTTCTGTTCCTACTTTGCAACATGTCATAGATTTATTACAACGGGAATGACCTTGTATTAGCTGCATCTACGGTGAACTGTTGCACAAATGGCATCCCCCCCCTCCCCACTGAATCATGTCAGGGGACATAGAAAACTGCCTTATGCCAAGTCATACCTTTGTTTCCTCCTAACTTATTGGTCCATTCCAGGAACAAACGCAGAGAAGGGTCTTCACAACATTTGACATCTTTTAAGTGGAGTTGCCAGGGACTGAATTTGGGGCCTTCTGCTGACAAGGGGTATGCCCTGTCACGGAGCTATGCCTCTTCCTCTAGGGTCCTTTCCACACTTGGATCTCATCCTTGATTTTATCAGAGTTCAAATCGCAACACAATACCTTGCATTTATCCCTGATTATAACAGCACCCATTTATCCCGGGACAAGTGTGAGGTGAAACTGGGGTGACTTCAATATAATGTGGAAACCAAAAATACCTCGAGATAATTACAGGGGTGAACTCGAGTGTAGAGTAGAATGTAAGTTTGGGGACAGGGTTGAACCAGGATTTAAGGTCTAGTGCAGAAATACCCTAGGGCTCTTATACGTACATCCCCAAAGCCACGATTGTCCGGGTCAAAAGGCTCAAGCCAACACATTCTTGGAGGCGCCATGATTCCTTTCCTTTCATTTTGTTTTCCAGTTTTCTTCCCTGCTTCACAGCCCTCAGAGATGCTTACCGTGCAATCCACAACAGAGTTATACGCCCTGGCTTCAGTGGACTCGAAAGCTGTCAGAAGCTTTACAACCAAGATAACGCAATATATTGCAACTGCAACTGGTTAAAATCAAAACAGTAGCAGCACTCCAACAATCTGTTCACCAGCCACCAGATAATCCACAATGGCCTTTCCCCCACAAAATGCTTTTTCTTAACCAAAGAGGGTTTTCACAAAGCAGGGTAAACACTTCCAGGTCAGGCCTTGGTCTTTGCCTAGGCAAAAGCTTTGCATATCTAGCTTACATCTGGCTCCCAGCACAACCGTATCCTGTTTCCGTCCGTGTGGATCCTGAGCACGTAGAACCATTCCTCCTACCCCAGCAGGCATCATGCTCCCTAGTTAACCTGCCAACTGGGAATGTCTCAACATTATCTGACCGAATGAGGGGAAACGCAGTCATCCTAACTGTGCTGTCTTATCTCACTAACAGAGAAACAATCAATGGCAGCCGTGGCCTCTCAAGGACCGTATGGAGGCTGCCCTGACCAGGATAGCCCAGGATAGCTTGATCTCATCAGATCTTGGAAGCTAAGCAGGGTCGGCCCCGATCAGTATTTGGAAGGGAGACTTCCGAGGAAGTCCACGATCACTGTGCAGAGGCAGGCAATGGTAAACCACCTCTGAATGTCTCTTGCCTTGAAAATCCCATGGGGTCGCCACAAGCCAGCTGTGACTTGATCACAAATCATCATCATAAAAACACAGTCTCCCCTTCTGCCCACCGGTGTGTGTTAAGTGCCATTCTTTCCAACTTATGGTGACCCGGTGAATTAATGACCTCCAAAATGTCCTGTCATTAATGGCTTTGCTCCGGACTTGCAAATGGCGGGCCCTCGTGGCTTCCTTGACTGAGTCTTCCTCTTTTCCTGCTTCCCTCGACTTTTCCTGGTATTATTGTTTTTCCCAGTGACTCTTCTCATAATGTGAACCAAAGTACGATAGCCTCAGTTTAGCCATTTTAGCTCCTAGGGAGAGGTCGGGGCTTGATTTGATCTATGTAAAAGGTAAAGGTTCCCCTGCTCGAAAGCCAGTCGAATCTGACTCTTCATGCCAGTACCGCTTCATTAATTTCAGCGGAGAAAGCAGATCTTCTTACCCAGTTCTTGGCACGAGTTAATCCTCGACATGCCTGGGAACAGTGCAACGGGGCTACATTCTTGTACCAAAACAATGTTTAGACTGTTTAGACTGAGCACATGATTCTGGCCCAAAGGCAGACATGACATACCTAACCACAGTCTTCTAACCACGATTAAAACGTATTACTTGTGTATTACTTGTGTTGCAGGCTTATGGGTTCCTTCCCCTTTCCCAGTGCCGCCTCTTCCTTTGCATACAATTTTCTACAGCCTTCCTGTTTTAAGTTACCCACGGTGCAGTGGTGCCAATACAGCTATCTTCAAACTAACCATGGCTAGCTGGAAGTCAGTGGCTGCAAATACGGCTGGAAGTGGGTTTAGAATAAGGATGCCAGCCTCCAGGTGGGAACCGGGGATCCTCCGGGATTACAGTTTATCCCCGGATTGCAGAGATCAGATCTGCTGGAGAAAATGGACTCTCTGGCATTGTGCCTCCCTGAGGTCCCCGTCCTCCCCAGTCTCCATCCCCCAAATCTCCAGGACTTTTCCAACCTAGAGCTGGCCACCCTACCCCCCCATCCCTTCATTGGTGGCCGGGGGGGACCTGGCAACCCCTGTTAATTAACATTTTATTGAAAGATAAATATGAAATACAGAGGCTTAAGAATGTAACAATAACTGGTATAACAATTACATAATTGAGCCATAGCTTTTGTCAGTGGAGCAGAAAAATAGGAGAGAGAGGAAGAGGAAAACAAACAAATCAGGAGAGAAGAGAGAGAGAGAGACTAAGCTACATAATCCTTATGTTGCCACCATAAATGTAGTTGATTCATTATACTCGGCATTTCCTCTTGCGTCGTTAAGTAGTCTAATACTGGGAGCCAAGCAGCAGAAAAGTTAGTAAGAGCTGAAGCAGAGGCTAGTGGAGAGGCGTTAAGTGTGATTTTAGCCATGATGTAAAAGTCCCAGAGTTTCTCGTGCCAGAGAGTCAGGTTTGGGGGACCCGGCAACCCTGACCTAGCCCTGTACCCATGCTCCCTCTAAGTTGTGGAGTCTTGTGAGCAAAAATCCTGCTTTGTGAGCTACTAGCATTAAAGTTGTGTGTGAGCGATCTGGCTGCTGCATAAATTATTTTCCTCTGAATCCATCCTTCCTGAGCTAAGACAAAAATCGTGAGCCGGAGGCTAAAAAACTGTGAGCTAGCTCACACTAACCCAGCTTAGAGGGAACACTGCTCTGCACCATGGTTAGCTGTGAAGGGGTCGGGGAGCTGGAGAGGAAGAGGTGTGGGAAGACACACGCAAGATGCTGGGGTGCTCCGAGTTAGCCACGGATTGGAAATTGGAATTGTTAGGACCTAGACCAGGTCTTTGCCTTTTGCTGTTTTGCTTACAGTAAAGTCATCCAAGTCCCCTGCTTCGCCCATACATTTTTAACAATGCCTCCAACAAAGTCCCTTTTTTAGAATGCCCTTGAACATTAGGAGCTGGAACACTGTGTTAAGAAATCAGTGCTCTGAGGATCGGTGGGGAGTTTTCACCTTTACTTATCCTCTCTTCTCTCGCTGCCTCTTCCTTCTCCAGTGCGCGGGGTGCTGTTTGTGTGCACGTGTTTCTCTTTAATAGGAGCCGATCATAAACGTTGCTCTTTTTCCCCCACCAGAGCCTCTTCATCATGCTGGACTTTATTCGTTTCCCACGGTTTCTGTAGTAAATGTGCTGAATAAGGAAACGCTCAAACAAATCTCTCCTTTTGCTTTTCCCCTTTGTCTATTTGTATCCTTTCTTTTCTTTTTCTTTTTTTTTGCTCCTGTAGAAGTATGAAAATCCTGCCACTTATTTATGGGCTTTATGGCGTGGCATTTGCAATAAGTCTTCCAGACAGCGTGGTTTTGTCGACAGTATGAAATCTTAATTGAATGAGATGTGAGTTAAATATAGATTATATAGCAGCGACGACGACTTTGCCTCCAAAGTAATAAAATGTTAGAAATGGGTCTTCCCCCCTCCGCTCCCTCTGCTCCCCACCCCCCAGTCTCCTAATAAAGAAGGATGTGTGTTTGTTTGGTTGATTTCTTTTTTCTCATTGTAGATTGCAAGAGCGATGGGGGAGATGTAGCGATACCCAGGCAGGGGTCCAAGGAACTGGAACCAGGGCCCATATAAGACCTTTGGAAGAAGATTTGGGTCTGGTGACCTGGGTTTCTGTGGAAGATTTAAGTAATGCAAATGCTTCTGAATTTGTCCTTGAACGACTTTCTCAGTTTTGGACCTATGAATGTGGAAACGATCCTCCATGGTTTTTGCTTTGTTCCATGCATAGTTTGCTGTATCCCCCCCCCATTTTGTTGTGTCCTTCTCCTCCAGCTTAGTGGAGCACACATGCGCGTTGACAAAGCCCTGCGAATAAAAGCAGCCCCGAAGTGATCATATTTGCAGATCTATCAAGATGCTTTTTGTGCGATGTTATCCCAATAGGCATTCATAAAGCACGCCACCGAAAGCACACTCCATGCACTTCCATATGCAATGTCATCAAGATGGCTTCTTTGCAGTGTTTTATCAGTGCGCATGCGCATGTGATTAATGTGGAGGGAGGGGAAGGTGTGCGTGAACAGAAGGGCCGGAACGCTTCTGTCGGCTCCCTGTGTTCTGCTGTGATTTCTGAGCTAAGTTTAGACATTCTCCTGCTTAAACCGAAACCAAGGAAGAATGGAAGGCAGAACAACAATCGAATCATGGAACTGGGGCAATCATCCCTGCTAAAAGGCAGAGAGAGAGACAGAGAGAGAGGGAAAGAAAGAGAGAGAGAGCATGATTTGAATAAGAGAATCAGCAGGCAGGAGTAGGGCACCTAATCCTTCCTTCTCCCACTATTCATGCTCTCCCCTTCCTGGCTGCGTTCCTCTGACACATGGAAGAAAAATTACTGAGGAAAGGGGGGGTGGGCAAAGGGCCAAGCATTCCCACCTCCTCCCTTTCAAACACACGTCCTCTCCCGTTTTTTATAGACTCAGCAGAAGCCTGAGACCCCAGCTCCAAGTCTCTACTGTAAACCTAATTTGCTCTTAGATTAGAGGAGAAGAAGAAGAGATTGGATTTATACCCCCCCCCTTTCACTTAGAGTCTCAGAGCGGCTTACGAACTCCTTCCCTTCCTTTCCCCACAACAGACACCCTGTGAGGTAGGCGGGGCTGAGAGAGCTCTGACTGAGAACTACTCTTATCTGGGAGAACCGGGTTTGATTCCCCCACTCCTCCACTTGCACCTGCTGATGTGACCTTGGGTCAGTCACAAGCTCTGGCACAGCTGTTCTCTCAAGGACAGTTTCTGTTAGAGTTCTCTCAGCCCCACCTACCTCACAGGGTGTCTGTTGTGGGGAGGGGAAGGGAAAGGAGTTTGTAAGCCGCTCTGAGACACCTTTGGGCAGTGAAGGGCGGGATATAAAACCAAACTCTTCTCTCTCTTCTTCTCTCTTGAGAGAACAGCTCTGAGAGAACTTGTGACTGACCCAAGGTCACCCAGCTGGCTGCATGTGAGGAGTGGGGAATCAAACCCGGTTCTCCAGATTAGAGTCCATGGCTCTTAACCATTGCACCAAATTAGCACAGTTGAGGTTTGATCCAGGTGGGGAGCCGTGTTGGTCTGGAGCAGCAGCACAAAGTTTGAGTCCAGGGGCACCTTTAGGACCGACCAAGTTTTATTCAAGGTCTCAGCTTTCACGCGCAGGCACAAATACCTGAAGAAGTGTATGATGATCTTAAAGGTGCCACTGGACTCAAACTTATCTCCACACTTAGGGCGCGTTCAGATGGGCCGTTTATTCCGTTTTTGGCACGCTTCAGTAATGGATTTTATGTGCACGTTCACACACCCAACATCTGTGCACCGTCCCCAGCCGCCGCTTTCCAGCTCAAACCCTCTTTAAAATGGAGTATTTTGTCACCAGTTCCCCAAGTGGTGTATTCCTGATTCTCCGGTTCTAGCCACACTTTTCTGACATCTAATCGCTCCTGCGGTGTCGAGCCACTTCCGGTTTAAACCCCCTCCCTGCTCGAAAGCTGCCCGAGGCTTCTGCTTTTTGCCTGCCATTTTTTTAATGCGTTGGCAGTGTGCACATAGGCAGAGCTCTGCCACCGCGTTTAGAAAACCGACATTTAAACGGTCACTTGTTTTAGTGTTTAGATGAGTTCAGGATCTCATGGAGGCCGTTTTCAGGTCAAACATTTAAAGGGAAGTTTTTTGTTGGAGGGGTTGGATTGACTTGCCCTGGTGGTTCTGCGCATGCACCATGATAGTTTCCCCCACCTTCTATGGAGGGGCATGCGCAAACGGAGGAAAAATTTTAAAAACCCACCGACACATGCTCCCGTGCATCAGTAGTGTAGACGCCGGGGAGCAACGTGGCTGCGCGGTGAGGCGGGATAAGGGAGGTGAGTGTGATCGCGATTGTCCAGATCAAATATAATCTGGTTAGAACCGGAGCAGTTTAACCTGCTCTCGGCACGCCGTCTGACCGCACCCTCAAGGTTCATTTCTCTCAAGCATGATCTGCCCCAAGCAGAATGGGGGTGACGTCCACTGTTTAAACCCCCCTGTCACAGACTAACTTATGCCACCTCTTTGGATATTGTATTTTCCTTGCTGTGGAACATCTGCCTAACATGGACGTCCTAATCTTGTTGGAAGTCTGTGGTCTTTGGTACTGCAGTGGCTCAGGGGGTAGAGCGTCTGTCTGGCATGCAGAACGGTCCCAGGTTCAATCCCCAGCATCTCCATTTAAAAGGATCAAGGTAGGAGGTGTGGTGAAAGACCTCCGCCTGATACTCTGCAGAGCCTCTGCCAGTCTGAGTAGACAATATTGATTTTATGAACCAAGGGTCCGATTCAGTATAAGGTGTGTTCTTGTGTGTTCACTCACACAGTAAACCCTTTGTGTATTCTAGGTAGGAGGCTCCTACGCAGAAATCACGTATGTGCTGGGAATCGATGGCAACCCACATATAAAATTCTTGGTTTGATAGTGCATGTGCGCCAACTTCCCACAAGATATATGTCTAGTCCCTGTCTCTCCAAAGCCTGATCTTCCACAGACCCATTGTTGGCCATTTGATGTAGGACAAAGAAAGAGACCAGAACCAGAATCAAAATGGCAGCAGGTTGAAATTCAATCAGAAGAGTTTTCAGCTAAACATTAGGAAGAACTTCTTTACAGAGCGGTTCCCCAGTGGAACAGGCTTCCTTGGGAGGCGGTGGGCTCTCCTTCTTGGGAGGTTTTTAAGCCGAGGCCCAATGGCCATCTGACATCAATGCTGATTCTATGACTCGCTATGAATCTAGGCAGATCGTGAGAGGGAGAGCAGGAAGGGATGACGAGCCAGTGCTCGGCTTTCGTGGCCCTTTCAGTAATGCCAGTCACCACTTTGGGGTCAGGAAGGAATTTCCCCCCAGCCCAGATTGGTGCAGGGATCCGGGAGACTTTTTGCCTTCCTCTGGGCATAGGGCAGGGGTCACCGGGGGAGGGGGGGGCAGCTGTGAATTTCCTGCATTGTGCATGAGTTGGACTAGATGACCCTCGGGATACCTTCCAGCTCTATGGTTTCTATGAATACAGGACCAAAGGTTATGGCATTGCCAGGGGGTTTCCAATACCATGTGAGCTGTGTCCATAGACATTTCCTTTCCAGTCCGTTGCAGCAGAAGCCATAGCCTGATCCATGGAGTGGGGCATTAAGCACAGGACCCAAAGTATAACACTGGCATCGAGTTCTCCAGTCCCTGCTGGATCCCTGTGCCAGTCTCTTCCCAAACCACCAAACCAAGAATTCCCGCTTCACAAAGGAAGCCTCGTGGCAGATGGTTCATTACAGCCAGGGTCAAATTGCAGGACACGGCTTTCTAGCATCACATTTGGAGGTGGCTTTGGGAATGGCGTCCTCTCCCTTTAGTCGGGGAGCCTGTTTGGGAAGGCAGCTGTTCAGAGACCACTTCTTGTAAAGCTGACAATTAGCCAGGTGGTCAGATGACCATTAGCTGCCTATATGTCATGCTAGGTTAAAGCATCGCCTTCTGTGGAAGATCAGGCAGGGAAACGTTGGCGCTACTCCACATCCTGGCGTTCCTCCCAGGTGCTGCTATGACCCCCCGATTGTCATCATATTTTATCACCTTGCCATTTGTAGTTTCACGCTAAGAAGAGAGTTTGGAGAAGGCTTCAGAACTCATGGAAATATGTACCCAAGCTTTTTGCGCACAAGCTGGTGTGCGCTAGCAAGACAAAAGATGGATCACCAGCAACTCTACTGGAACCTTCTCCAGGAAGACTCAGGCTCCTGCCAATAGGTGTTCATGCCATTGTGAGCTGTTCCACAAGTGCGGATACAACATACACAAGCAATGCCTTTGCCGGTACCCCAAGGATATTGGGTTTGTGAAGTTGGGTTAAGCACCCGTCAAGGGAAATGTGGATCCATCATTTAGATGGTGGCCAAACTCATAAGAAATAGCAGGATTGATATCTCTAGATCAGGGGTGTCAAACTCATTTGTTAAGAGGGTCGGATCTGTCATAAATGAGACCTTGTGGGGCCGGGCCATGTGTGTCATAAAAGGTAATGCCAAGTAGCGGAGATATAAACTTTATAAAGGACACTGGCACTGTTAAATAAACAAGATAAATCTGGACAAACACGACCTAGTCACAAAACAAGTATAAAGCTAACAGTCGTGAGAGACTGTTTTGTGACTAGGTCGTGTTTGTCCAGATTTATCTTGTTTATTTAACAGTGCCAGGTAACTGACACCTCTTGCTCTGAATTATTGCATCAAAATGTCTGTGCTGTTGCAATCTGGAGTCTGCTGTTCAGGTGTGCGTATCTGTAAGCTGCAAACCTACGATGACGCAGCAGCAGCAGAACTGGAAGAAAAAGCAGAAGACAGCCAGTTCCACTGTGGGCCTGGTAGAAGCCCTCTGGGAGTGTAATCCGCCCCCTGGGCTGCATGTTTGACATCCCTGCTCTGGATCAATGATCTACCATATGGTGCCATGTTGTCCTGATAGGTTTGCTTCTTCTGCAAAGCATCTCTTCCCCAAAGCAGAGAACCAGCCCTGGCTTTCCTCTGCCTCATTAGAGCAGGAGAACCCAGAGACAATGGCTTCACGGTAGGAGGATGTTTGCCTGGCAGCTTCCCAGCATTTGGAGATTGGCCCCCAGAATGCATGGCGGCTATTTTCTCCTCGGACCCAACCCTCCATGGCAGTTGTTTTGTGGTTGTGCCCACTTCCCATTCTTAAAATTCTAAAAGCTTCCACAGGCTGAACAAGGTATATATTTTCACATGGAATTCACTGCCACAGGAGGTGGTGGCAGCTACAAGCCTGGACAGTTTCAAGAGGGAATTGGATAAACATTTGGAGCAGAAGTCCATCAGTGGCTATTAGCCACAGGGTATAGATGGGAACTCTCAGTCTGGGGCAGGTGATGCACTCTATTCTTGGTGCTGGGGGGGGCCAACAGTCAGTGGGAGGGCTTCTAGTGTCCTGGCCCCACTGCTGGACCTCCTGATGGCACCTGGTATATTTTGGCCGCTGTATGACAGAGTGTTGGACTAGATGGGCCATTGGCCTGACCCAACATTGGCTTCTCTTATGTTCTTATGTTCTTATTTGATATGTTCCAGATATAATGTATCATCCGTAACCCCCCACCCACACTTTTATCTACCCTGATTTTTTTTTAGTCAGTTGCATTACATCTTGAATTGTTAAGCGGATAAAAATAATTTTTGATAGGGCTAGTGTTCCAAAATTCTCATCCAAACGTCTTCTCCGATTCTAACATTCCGAATCACCTGGTCTTGTTTCCAAAGCACAGTTTGATGCATTAGGGATCTTCCATTGTTCTGTTTTTGATTTCTGAATTCTGTACAGAGTGTCGTGGAAGTGTATTTTGCCACACATTGGAACATGTTTGGCATGTGCATTGGATGCATATCAGACACCTGTGCTGCTTTCACATAGTAAGGATTCTCTATTTTGCATTCGTTGCTGCTACAAAAGCAGAGGCATGCCCCACTGGTAATGGAATATCTACGTGCAAGTTCTTTGTGCACACTCCTCCTCCAGTCACCATTTCCCCGACATTCCTGCCCCCCCAGCCATGCCATTGGAGGCATTTTTGTTTTAAATCAATATATGGTATAATGCTATAGCTTCATTGTGGTCATGGAAAGTGCCTCAAGTTACAGTCGATTTATGATAATCTTGTGGGGTTTACAAGGCAACAGATGTTCAGGGGTAGTTTGCCATTGCCTGCCTCCCATGTCAAGACCCTGGTATTCCTTGGTGGTCTCCCATCTGAAATATTAGCCACGGCTGAACCTGCTTAGCTTCTGAGATCTAATGAGATTGGGCTAGTCTGGGCCATCTGGGCCAGGGAACCATTGTTGTAGCTCTCAAAAACCCTCAAGAGATGTGGTGGTGAAAAGCACAGACCCTCCATTCTTCCCAAGAAGACTGTCACAAAGGCCGATTTCCCACAAGCTGCTGCTCCGCGCTCGATCCTCCCTTTGCCCCGATGGTACGTGTCAATTTCACACTAAGTGCTGCGTGGCCGCATTTTGCCCCAGAGCTTTGCACAATTTTCCCGGCATCTACTCATTCCTCAAAAAACAGGATTGAGTAGACGCAGGGAAAATCGTGTGAAGCTGCGGGACAAAATGCAGCCGCGCAGCACTTAGTGTGAAATTGACACGTACCATCGGGGCAAAGGGAAGAGTGAGTGCGGAGCAGAGGCTTGTGGGAAATCAGCCAAAGCAAGTTTAGCCAAGAGAGTACTGAAGTCAGGGAAGGAGAACAGGAGTGTTATGTTAGGGGGGCACATTAAAAAGACTGCTCCAGTTTAAAAGTCAAAGTGGAGACAAACCTCCATGTGGGAGCAGCCTAGACGAGGATAAATGACTAGTTTCAGGAAGCATGAAGAGGCATAACCACACACAATTTAGAGTTGCCAGTCTCCAGGTGGGACCTGGAGACCTTCTGGAATTACAGCTGGCCTCCAGACTACAGATATCAGTTCCCCCAAAGACAATGGTTGCTTTGGCATCATGCCCCACTAAGAACCTTCCCCTCCCCACACGCCACCTTCCTCTCCATAAGCTCGAGGAATTTCCCAACTCTGAGTTGGCATCATTAATCAAGCCTTGCAGAGATGATTGTGGAAGTGACCGGGCCAGAGGTCCTCAACCTTTTTGAGCCTGGGGGCACCTTTGGAATTCTGACACTGTGTGGTGGGAACAAAATGGCCACCACAAAATGGCTGCTATTGGAGGTGGGGCCAGCCACAAAATGGCTGCCACGGCCTACCTTCAGTCACACAGTGGAAATGCTTGTGCCGTGGTGGCAGCTGCTGCCAAAGCAACATTTTCAAAAATCTGTACAGACGATCAAAATCTACAGTGGCCAATCAGAAGCCTTGCTGGGTAAAAGCCCCACCCGGCCCCACCCACTTTCTCAAAATACTTGACGGTCACCAGGAAAGCTGTCGGTGGGCACCATGGCACCTGTGGGCAGCACTTTAGGGAATTTGTGAACTAGGCCATGTAAGTAAACTCATGGGGTAAGTAGCTCACAGTGCCATCGCAAGCAGAGTCACAACCTTCCAAACCTGTTGACTTAGAATTAGGGTTGCCAGATCCGGGTTGGGGGTGGAGCCCGAGGAAGGCGGGGTTGATGGGGTGTAATGCCATAAAACTCACCTTCCAAAGTGGCCATTTATTAAGCCATTTTTCCCCAGGTGAAAGTG
This sequence comes from Gekko gecko, assembly GCA_029375565.1. Taxonomy (NCBI): domain Eukaryota; kingdom Metazoa; phylum Chordata; class Lepidosauria; order Squamata; family Gekkonidae; genus Gekko; species Gekko gecko. Next base: position 67,696,874 of record JAPDNY010000012.1, on the reverse strand, counting down.
ATCTCTGTCACCTGGAGCTCAGTTGGAACAGCGGGAGCTCTCCAGCCACCACCTGGAGCTTGGCAACCCTACTTAAAGTGATGTCACCCTCCTTAGGGTTGCACTGCTAGCATGACATGTTCACTCTCTTCCAAAATCAGTCCTCTAGTCGGTTACTTGGGACAATTTCCTGCCACCCCAGATAAATAGTGTGAAGGTGACTGTAAGGAAAAGTTAACTTCTCCCCTCATTCTCAGAACCTTATGGGACTCCTCCACATACCCCCCCCCAACTTATTTTGGACACAATGCAATATCGATACAAATGCAAAAAATTCTCTCAAGCGGAAGAACCTGTCGCGGCACCAGCAGCCAAAATAAGCATGCCTCCCATGCGGCTGCCGCACCGTTCCAAGGTTAAAGATAGATCTGGAGCAATTAATATGCCACTAACCCAATTCCCACCACTGGGCTCATTGCGCGGAGGAGTGTGGAGCGATGGCATCCTTGGTCGTTTTAATGAAAAGTTTATTATTTAAATGACAGGAACGGCCCAGCAGGGGCTGAAATATCAACTTCTGTTCCACGCTAATGTACAAAAATAGTGCCTTGCCTTGCCAGTTTTAGAGAGCCCCCTTTAAAAGAAGAAAAAGAAGAAGTATTCGTCATTCTGGACATTACAATGAAATTATGACTGCCTCTTTCATTTAGGGCAAGTTTTCCTGGAAGGTATTTTTAGCCCATCCCCAGTTCCACTTGAAAGGGCCACTTGCTGTTTACATCCGGGGTGGTTATTGCAAAATAATTACTCTCATTCAGCCAATTTTCTTCTTCAATAATCCCTCTGGCTGGTGGTCTGGGGACCCCATCTTTCATTTTGTCAGCTGCAATGCTAAGTATACCACCGACACTGGCATGTGCAGCAGAGACTAATATGATGTAAAAATCAGTGGTGGCTGTTCTCCTCATCAGCGGGGATGTGTCTGAATGTCTCCTCGTTCAAATTGGCCACCCCCACGTCTGGAAATGAACACGCAGGATTCAGAACTTGACTTATTATGTACTGAATGTGAATCGCTCCCATCTATTCAACATGTTAAGCTTGAGTCTGAATGTGGCTCTTCAGATGTCGCATTGCTATTGGTCGGTTTCTGCGAAACCTGTGTAATTACCCAATCACTGAGTGATATTGTTGCAAAGAGGGAACGGTCCTGATTGGCCTTTATCCTTGTATTCTCATTGCTCTTTAACTTGTAATGGGTGTGGCTTGGACAGCCCGGGAGAGTTTAAAAGAAGGAGCTGTGCTCCCCTTCTTGTTGTGTGTTCCTGACTTACAGTTGCTGTTTAATAAAGCTGAAATCACTTGAAGCTGAATCCTTTGTTGAGTCTCATACTTAACATGACTCATGCTAAGGTGTGTTGATGGACAGCTGAAGGGTGAGGCTGTGAAACTTTCCCCACCCTTTTCTGTGGGCTCCCTAAGAGCCAAGAGCGGGTGCTGGGAATTGGGCAACCCCACCCTGGCTCCAAACTCAGCCTGGCAACACCCCGTAGGGTTGCCAACTCTGGGTGTAGGAAATTCCTGAAGACTTGGAGGACGAACTTACCGAGGGGAGAGACCTCAGAAGGGATGTGATCCCATCCTCTAAAGCTGTCATTTTCTCCAGGGGAACTGATCTCTGTCATCTGGAGATGGTAATTCAGGGAGATCTCCAGGCCCCACCTTGAAGCTGGCAACCCTAGGCAATAGCTCTACACCTTTCCCTTGCCTGCCCACCAACCTACATCTTTCATAAGAACATAAGAGAACATAAGAGAAGCCAATGTTGAATCAGGCCAATGGCCCATCTAGTCCAACACTCTGTCACACAGCGGCCAAAATATACCAGGTGCCATCAGGAGGTCCAGCAGTGGGGCCAGGACACTAGAAGCCCTCCCACTGCTGCCCCCTCCAGCACCAAGAATAGAGTGCATCACCTGCCCCAGACTGAGAATTCCCATCTTCCAATGCTGGGCGGGCCATCAGTGTTCCCTCTAAGCTGAGTTAGTGTGAGCCAGCTCATAGTTTTTTAGCCCCCGGCTCACACATTTTTGTCTTAGCTCAGGAAGGATGGCTCCAGAGCAAACTAAGTGATGCAGTAGCCAAATTGCTCTCTCATAACTTTAATGCCAGAAGCTCACAAAGCAGAATTTTTGCTTACAAGACTCCACAGCTCAGAGCAGGGGTGTCAAACGTGTGGCCTGTGGGCTGGATCCAGCCCCCACAGGGCTTGTATGTGGCCTGCGAGCAACTAGCTGTTGTCTGCTTCCTTCTCCCTCTCTCTTGCTTCTTTCTGAGTCACAGCTTGCTTTGCCAGCCTCTCTCAAACGTACAGGAGCTACAGAGCAAAGCCTTTCTTCCCTCCATTGGCTGAGGCTCCTCCCTTGGGGAGGGAGGGAGGGAAAGAGCCAGAGCTTGCCTTTCCAGGCTCTCTCAATTGCACAGCAGAGCTACTGAGCCAAGCCTCTCTTCCCTCCATTTGCTGAGGCTCCTCCCCCTCCTCATCCCCTGGTGGGGAGGGAGGGAAAAAGTGAGAGCTTACTTTGCTTAGCTGCCTCAATCGCGCAGGAGAGATTCAAAGCACCTTTAAGACCAACAAAGTTTTACTCAAGGTATGAGCTTTTGTGTGCCTTGCTACAGTGTGTGTTTTGTTGGGATCATTATGCCAGGGCTCTCCTGGGTGCAACTGGGTTCCCGTCATCTTTTTCACTGTATTCATGTCCTCATGATCCAGTCTTTCTCAGTAGCAAAGCAATGTAAACTATTTAGATGAGGAATAACAACAAGCCAGTGAGGTGGATTAGGCTGAGGATGTATGTCCAGACCAAGTTCACCCAGCACATTTCCTTTGTAGACTGGGGATTTTGAATCTATACTTCCCAGATAGTAGGCTGATACTGACAACTACACATTGATGTCTCTCTACTCTTGCACTGCTTCATAGGAGTTCTTATTATTTCTTTTGGGAAGGATATAATTTTGTAGACAAACACATAGCCCTCAGTGTGTGTCAGGATGCCTTCACATATTCTTGACCAGCACATTAAGCAATTTGTGTACAAAAGCTTGCAATGCCCAGCCATTTCATGTTTTCCCTTGGGTCACAGGCTCGAAGCACTGACCATGAGATTTCTGTAATGAATGTCAATAAATCAAAACTAGGTTTGCAACTTACAGATACACACCTGAACAACACCTGAACAGCATACTCAAGATTGCTAGAACACAGACATTGTCTCCAGATTTTGGTGCAATAATTCAGAGCAAGAAGTGTCAGTTATCAGAGACTGTTAAATAAATAAAATATTGCAAGAGTGCTAATGTTTCAAGCATGTTTTATTTTAAGTTTTCTTTAAAAAATCTTTAATTGTTGTTTGTCTGTGTCTTTTGTAAAGTTTATATCTCCACTACCTGGCATTACATTTTATGACACATATGGCCCAGCCCGACAAGGTCTCATTTATGTCAGATCTGGCCATCATAACAAATGAGTTTGACACTTCTGGTTTAATGCATCATGATAATACTTATGCTTTGCTTCAGTTCTGTTTCAGATTTTTGGTTGGTTCCAGATTACTGAAGTCCAAAAGCTATTGCATTGTTTATTGCATGTCCCATCTTGTTGATTGCATTGACTTACTCTGTGTAATACAACTTGAGTCCCAGTGAGAAAAATGAGTGATATATAAATATATTTGCCATCAAGTCATAACTGACTTATGGCAACCCCATACAGTTTTCAAGATGAAAGTCATTCAGAGGTAGTTTGACATTGCCTGCCTCTGCACAACCCCGAACTGCCTTGATGGTCTCCCATCCAAACATTAACCAGGGCCAACTCTGCTTAGCTTTTGAGATTTGTCTAGATCCAGACAGGCTGGGCTATCCAGGTCAGGGCAAACAAACAGAGGTGGTTTGCCATTGCCTGGTATTTCTTGCAGGTCTCCCTTCCACATACTAGCCAGTCTCGACCCTGCTTAGCATCTGAGACATGGCTTGGTCAAGCTTATCTGAGCCATCCAGGTCAGGAACGAGACGAACAGAGGTGGTTTGCCATTTGCCTGCCTTTGCATAGTGACCCCCAACTCTAGGTACTAACAAAAGCTGACCCTGCTTAGCTTCCAAGCTCTGATGAGTTCGAGCTAGCCTGGGCTAACCGGGTGAGGGCATTAAATGATGTAGATAAATAAATAAAGTGATATACATGCATGCGTGAACCAGACCCGAGGCCGGATCAGACAATTAGTTGCTTGTCAATCTGGCTGCTGTAAATGTAAATGTATTTAAAAACCTCACGCAGGCATGAGTTGGCCAGGCAGCGAACATACCAGGACAGCAGCTTCCTACTCATCCCTGCATATTCGAATCGGAACAGGGGGCGTGGGACAACCAAGCTACTGCTGTAGCTGAAGCGCAAAAGGGAAACACCCACACTTGAGGACCCTGTGGATTTGAGAGGTATTTATCCCATGAATGAATCACGGTATTCCTTTTGTCCTTAATCAAAGCAGACCTTTCCCCCGCTGATGACAGTTTTCGCAGGGAGGCGAACCCTGAGTGCCTAATCAAAATCAATTATTAAATCCGGTTTAAAATATTCATTTGGTCTGGAGGCTTCAGGCAATCCTGAGAATTTTTTTGTTTCTTTGTTCCATGCTTTTCGTCTCTGGGGCTTCTCTGTCAGGGACTGGAGAGATGCCTTTGGCAACAATGCTTTTATCTCACAACTTGCTTCAGGAGGAAATTGGTGAAATCTCCGACAGACCAGGAATTTCGGCTGTTCCTCGGGATGAGCGAAGGGCTCCTATTCCATTTCTCTTTATGTTCCTCCTAATTTGCCCAGTAGTATCTGATCTCTGCTTTTGACTGTTGGTTTAGTAGATTGTCAACGCACACTGAATGCGTTTTGAATGCCTTTTATGTCGTACACAGAATGGAGGCCACGTAAATATATAATAGATGCACAATACTGCTTTCTTACAGTGAACAGCGAACTCATGCTTGATGGGGAACATTTCCAGTCAGGCACAAGGAGATGGTGCAGAAATAATTGATCACAGGTCTGATTTGCATAAGGTAGAAGTGGAATTGAAATGGGTGAGTGTGTTTCAGGTCGCAACAGTAGGGCCGAGACATTTGAAATCATCCTACACTTGAACTAAAAGAACTAAAGGAGGCCACCCACCTTGTTTCTACAAAATGTTTCCCTTTCAGGCTAAAGGTGTTATCCTGTCAACATTCAATACAGACCTATTCTTGTGAACACACATGAACACATGAAGTTCCCTATACAAACCATTGACCTATCAAGGTCAACAAAGTCTCAGAGGGAGGTCTTTCATGTCATCTACTACAGGATCCTTTTAACTGAAGATGCTGGAGAACTCATTTGTCCCCAGTAGGGCTTCTGGACTGGTTTGTGTCTTCTTTTATAACTTTCCAGGTGGGAACTTTACTTTGCATCTTGCTCCCGTCATTCCCATCATAATATCCATGGATAAAATGGCTTCCTAAACAGCATGATAAAAAGCAGAGACATCACACTGCCAACAAAAGTCCATATGGTCAAAGCGATGGTATTCCCAGTAGGAATGTGTGGCTGCGAGAGTTGCACTATAAGGAAGGCCGAGCGCCGAAGAATAGATTCTTTTGAACTATGGTGCTGGAGAAGACTCTTGAGAGTCCCTTGGACTGCAAGGAAATCAAATCAGTCAGTCCTAAAAGAAATCAACCCTGACTGTTCCCTGGAAGGCCAGATCCTGAAGTTGAAGCTCAAATACTTTGGCCACCAAATGAGAAGGGAGCATTCACTGGAGAAGACCCTGATGCTGGGAAAGATTGAAGGTCAAAGAAGAAGGGGACGGCAAAGGATGAGATGGCTAGACAGTGTCATCGATGCAATGAACATGAAATTGAGCAAACGTCAGCAGACAGCGGAAGACAGGAGGGCCTGGCGTGATCTGGTCCATGGGGTAGCGAAGAGTCGGACTCGACTGTGCGACTGAACAACAACAACAAAATGGCTTCCTAGGGAAGTATGAATAGCTTTTCTTTTTATTGGCTTCTTATCTCACTGCACACGCTGAGTCACTCCGTTCTTACTTATACCCAGAAATTAGACTCCGTTGGTCTTAAAGGTGCCACTGGATTCAAACTTTCTCATATCTGTCGTTAACGCCTTTATTATCTGTTTCCCAGTTTGCTGCTATTTACATGCCTCACCAAATGTGTTATCTCAATCTTGGCTGTATTTATTGCTCAGTTACTCATGCACCCTGACTCTCATTAACTCTTCCTAGCAACTAACCCCCCCCACCTGTAAGTAATATTTGAGGAAATCTGTTTCTATATATTTGGAGAAGTGTGCATCTACACATGCAGCGTCTCTCTGTTCTCACGTGTACCCAGGATTGAGTTTGATTGGTCTTGGGGGTGCCGCTGGACTGAGGCTTCGTCCTGTTTGTTAGCTCTCGCATTTGTGTGCTAATTTGCTGCCATTCATTGATCTTGCCGCCTTGATCCAATCTCAGCTTCACTAATGCATCTTAACTCTGACTAGCCCTTCCTGATACTTCCACACGCCCCCACCCCTCTTCCTGCAGGTAAGGCTTGAAGAAATTTTGTTTCAGTTTGTCTGAGGAAGTGGGCTTGCACATGAAAGGTTACGCCTTAAATAAACCTTTGTTGGTCTTAAAGGTGTCATTGGGCTCAAGCTTTGTTTAGCTTTTCTGAGGTTAGCACTTCAGCACTGTTTCTTCTGCTTCTGTGAGTGGACGTTTGAGTAGGGAGGAGCTTCTCAAACGGTGACACAGAGCCTGAGTTCAGACTGGCAGTTTGCCCCACTATAGCTGCATGTGAGCAACGTTTCACAAGTGGATTAACGGGGCCGTTCACACAGGCACATCTGTCTGGCATTCCCCACCCATAGTCAACCCATTGTGTACCACTTCTCTCCCGCATTTAAAAGATACCTGGTGAAAGTGGTAGCAAATCCTGGAGAGAGCGTCTATCCCACTTCATTCTGCTTCCAGGAAGTGTGAACGCTAACCCGAAAAGCCGAGAACAACCCGCGGTGATAATGTCCCCCAGGTGTTTCCGCACACAAGGTGCACTTGATTGCCCTGGAGAGGCAGCAGCGACATGATTGGATGTGCTCCACTCTACTGCTCAATGCAATGCCGGTGCAACAGGATCCTCCCCAAATCGCCCTGATACACTTATGCACATGAGCACATATGTGCATATAGTCAAATTACCAGGAAAAAGCCATTTACAGCCACACCTCCAGGGCAGCAGTCTGAACGCTCCCTCACACCTCCTCCCGGTATGCTCCCGCATCAGTCAGCGCAGTGTGACCGGTTTGTTCCGGGGCTTTTTTGCAACGACTCCCTCCCGCCTCAAACTGCCAGTCTGAACTCAGCCATAATTAGATCTTCTGCACTAGAGAGGCTGTGAATTCTTTTTTTAGTGAACGCCTTTGCGAGTTGAACATCTAGGATTGTCAGGTCACAGCCAGCCACCGCCAGAAGCATTTAAGAGGTGGGGACTGGCACACCAGCGTCACGCTAGTGCTCTGACATCTCTTCTAGTGAAAACCAGAAGTGATGGGATTCACTAGGATTTACAAAAACTCTGCTTTTGTAAATCCTAGAGCATCCCATGACATCACTTCTGAGAATCAGACGTGACATCAGTATGCCAGCAAGGTGCTAGACACGGCCTCATTTCCATTCACCAGGACTTCCAGTGCTGGTGGGCAACAAACTGTCACTCCGCTATAGTGGGAGACCTGGAAACCCTACAAACATACCTTGTTCGACAGCCGCAGTCACCTGTGAGATGAATGACCAACGCTGTGCGAAAATATGCATGTGCAGATAATGCTGATGATACAAAATCAAACAAACACCAAACAGGAAGAGGGGTTTTTTTTTTTAAGTGTGTTTATTTCTAATCACTGGCTGATTGGTTTATTCACTTATTCATTTATATTACTAGCTGGTGAGCGGCAGTAAGAACAGGTCTGTGGGGGAGGAAAGGGGGAAAACAGGAGGGCTACTTGGCTCTGGAAGAATGTACCTGCCTGAAAAAACCCAGTTTGCCCTGAGGTGTGCTGTCTGAGAACGTGAAAAGTAACATGACCAAGAGGCTTGAACTATTTACAAACAGCAGGTTGGTCTGGGAACAATCAGCCCTGTTTGCAGCTGATGAACATCGGTGAGCTGGCTGAACTAGTGGGTGATTGACTGTCCCTACTGTGGACGTAATCTTTTTTTTTTTTTTAAGTGCTTGACAAACTACAACAAATGGTAGATTCTCAGGCCAACCAAGGTGGTACGAACTTGGAATATACACCTTCTGATTCTAGGTGTGTGTGTGTGTTTTTATGTCACCCCCACATTTATTTATTTTCCTATTTATTTAAAACATTTATTAGCCTTCTTTCTCCCCTGAGAAACTCAAGGCAGCTGACAATATAAATAAAACGTCATTAAAAAGCAATAAAAACAGCAATTATAAAATCCATAAAAAGTCATGTTTTAAAAAATCCCCAATTAGGACTGCTAATAGTAAACGCTAACTCAGTCCAATGCAGTCCTAAATAAAGCTGTCTTCAGCTGCCTCTGGAAGATCGACAATGAGGGGGCCAGATGAACATCTTTGGGGAGGTTGTTCCATAATTGTGCAGAAAAGACCCTCTCTCGTGTACCCACCAAACAAGTGTCTTTCCTTTGTAGTACAGTCAGGAGGGTATCTCCCCATGATCTACCTGACCTGGATAGCCCCGCCTAGCCCGATCTCATCAGATCTCGGAAGCTAAGCAGGGTCGGCCGTGGCTAGTATTTGGATGGCCAACCTCCAAGGAATACCAGGGGCATGATGCAGAGGCAGGTAATGGCAAACCACCTCTGAAATGCCCCGTGCCTTAAAAACAAGTCTAGCTCACCACCTAGTGGTGCATAACACTAAAAGAGCTAGAACTTTTAGCTGCCAGACAATCTTAGGATCTCCTGGCTAGACTACACACACTGCCATGTGATTATTATTATTATTCCCAATGATCTTAGTTCCCAGGCAGGAACGTATGGGGAATACCTTCAGATACACTGGGCCAAAGCTTTCTTTAAAAAGAAACGTACCTGCTCCAAAACCAGGAAGAGGCCTACGCTGAATTCTTATTCGTAATGTGGAAGTTGACTTCAGGCAGGTACTTAGGAGGCATCCAAGAACACATCATCCCACCTTCAGTGAAAAATGCCATAGTCTAGAATCCTCCTCCCTTCTCATTCCGCATGAGGCAGTGACCTGATCATGGTCAGTCCCACGTTTCAATCCCTTGACCACAAATCACACAGAAAGACTTTCCACCTCTCTCTCTCTCTCTCTGTGTTTCAATTTAACCTGCTTTACAAAGCTGGCTGTGAAAATAAAATGTGTGCAGCTCTCAGTACTGTGGACAAATTGCAGGGATGGAAAAAATGTGCACAGTAGCAACCAGGAAGGCTGAACAGCCTGATTTGAATGCGACCATCAGTTCAACTCACCCTGACTGAACTTCTTCGCTCAATGCTAGCTGGGCCCAGTCACCAGACGGCCTCATATTTTCACCTGAAGTCATGCTCCAATGCTGTGTTGATCCAAAGTTATACCTCTGCAGCAGCTGCTTGTGTGACAGGGTCACGGCTAGTTGTACCTTGTTAAACAAATTACCTTGTTCAAGTTATGCGCTTAAGCTTGCAGATGTTTCTGCATCTGCCTAGTGTCATCGCTGTCATCCTAAGTAGAATCACCCCCTTTAGAGCCTGTTGATTTCTATGGACTATGGAAAGGTGTAGCTGCATCCAGTGTGACGGCCAACCACTGGACAGGGAGGGGCATATCCTCCAGTATCATAGCTGGGCAATTCAAATGAACTACTTCTCGAGTATAATTGCCCGCAATTCAGCCTCCTCTTTCTGTCGGCTTTGCTTAAACGTCATGGTGAAACGATACACATCTAAGCAGCTCGGCAGCCATCAAAGAACACAGACCAGTCAGTGTTAAGTATGACGCTTAACTCGATTTCAGCAAAGTGATTCAGCTTTATTCAGCAACAGCTCAAAGTCAACCAGAACAGCAAACAGCAGATCAACAGATGACAAGAAAACAGTGGAGCTATGCTCCCTTTTAAACGTTCCCGACTAATGTAGCCACGCCTATTTACAGATTAGGAACCAATAAGATTACAGAGATAAGAACCAATAGGGTTCGGTCCCCCCAAGAGTTTGAGGTTCGTCCTGATAGGACGGTGCTTCTTAGACAACCAATCAGATGTTGAGGATTAGGAGCCTTGTCTAGGCACGAAGCTTAACATGGGGTTTCAATGGGCAGATTACACTTTGCCGAATACACTACAGTCAGAATGCATTAATAACGGCAGACCTTCAAGCTGTTTCCCGAGTCCTCCACCTTCTTCACCTAGCAAGTGATAAAATGTGGGATTCACTGCTCGTGAATGTAGTGATGGCCACAAGGATCGATAACTGTCAAAGTGGATTCGATTGCCTGATGGAGGAGGGGGCCGTCATTGGCTATGAGGCACGATAACTAAGAAGAACTGAGGGCTAGAGTGTTGCCGCAGCATGATGTTGGCCATTCCGGTTTGCACCAGATGTGACATCATCACAAGGCGACGATGATTGCTGCCACCCCCATTTGGCTGGACTGCTCCCGCCCACTGACCAGCCGAACATCTGCATGCCGCAGCCAAAACTGCCAGGAGTTTGCCAGCCGTAAGTGGGCACCTGGCACATCTTGGTGGAACAATGCACCTTTTTGGTTGTCTTTTTACACGGGCGTATTTTGGAAGCCAGACGTGCAGAAGGCAGCCTGGCACGCTGCTTTCTGTGAAGCCCAGAGTTAAACACAGCTGTTAATATGCAGCGGTTCGCTTGGCACCGCCCCTCTCCAGAGCCAACCAGTTCAACGTGTCACATTATTTTGAAAAGCACCGGATGGAAAAATGGTTTCAGGCACCTCTAGGCTAATGAATGCTGATGTGGCCGGGGCTGGATGAACCTACAAAGAGGAGGACAAGAAGGGGAAGTGAACCTGGCCAAAGAGAAGGGGAAGGCCAGTCAATAAATGGCTTGAATAAAGGTTGGTCCTTCTTCACTCATTCTAGCCATGTCACTTCCCAGCATGCAACTGGAGCTTTCAGAGTACCTTTGGTTGGCTGATCTGCTCAGGGCAAAGGATGCACAAAGCAGGTTTCTCTGTTCCAAGGCAGGCATGCCATGGCATGGAGAAAATAAAGCCTCTCCTTTGAAACTCGGATATCAGAAAACATTTGTTGCCCTTTAAAACTTTGAGGGGTGTGTGTGGAACGGAGCTTCAGGTGCTCCAGAGACTCTTGAGGAGGCAGGCTGACAGAGATTTCACGGGCTATTTTATAGGCCCTGAACAACTTGATACAGGTCAGTGGGGAATAAAGAGGGATTATCAAAAGTTTATTTCTGTAGGAGTCAAGTTGTATTTTGGGGGGGTACGTGTTTTATTCTGCAGCCGGGTTTTATGTTGGGTCTACAAGGCTGGAGACTTCCAGGTCAGAGATTTACCTCCGTTTAAGTGGCAAATGTCTACAAGCAGCACAGACGGTGGACCCCGCAAAGGAGGAACTCAAGTGTTACAAGATTATACCCTAATCAGCACCTTGGTACGTACAGAAATATGTTTACTGTTTGTATGATTCTAGATGTCCTTGTAATGGCTTCTTGTTCGCTGATCCTGCAGGGAACCAGCACAAATTACACAGAGTTTTGAATTCCCTAGAACTGTTTGCCAGGTTGGATGTTAAAGAACAAAAAAAGAGGGGGGAGGGGATGTTTCATGCAGATTTGATTAGATAAAATGGTGCTATGTAGAGCTGGTATCAAGTTTCATCATTAGACCTGGGGGGCTGGGTAGAATGGAATAATGGTCAGTATAGTGGTTAAAGTGTCGGACTAGGAGCTGGAAAACCCAGGTTCGAATCCCCACGTGTCATGGAAGCTTGCTGGATGGCCTTGGGCTAGTCACATACATTCTCAGCCTAAACTACCAAGTCAGTTTGGTGTAGTGCACAGACTCTAATCTGGGAGAACCGGGTTTGATTCCCCACTCCTCCACATGCAGCTGCTGGTGTGACCTTGGGCAAGTCACAGTTCTCTGAGAGCTGTTCTCAAAAGAGCAGTTCTTGAAAGAGCTCTCTCAGCCCCACCCACCTCACAGGGTGTCTATTGTGGGGAGGGGAAGGGAGAGGCATTTGTAAACCGCTCTGAGACTCTGAGTGAAGGGCAGGGTATAAATCCAATCTCTCCTCCTCCTCCTCCCAGGATTGTTGTGAGGGTAAAATAGAAAAGAGGAGAACAATGTAAGCTACTTTGGACCCCCATTGGGGAGAAATGGAGGATATAAATAGAATAAATGAATAAATAAATAAATAAATCATATTTTTAAAGGCACTCCCTTGGAAGGAGCCTCAATTTGTTCATTGCCTAACCTTAAAACAATTGCCATGCAATCCCAACCAAATTTCCATCATTCTAAGCCCACTGACTTTGGTGGACTAGGTGGAAAGTGTCGGAGGGGGAAATATAAGGGGGCACCATCAGTACAATAGCATCACCTTTGTTCCCAGGGGAAACCTGGAAATGACAGCATGCCTGTCTGGGAACTGCCAGAAAAATGTATGGTTTTACCATAGAGTTTCTGGCAATTCCTAGAGAGGTATGATGTTGCTTCTGGGTCCTCCTGGAACTGTCATAACACTGTTGCACCAACAGTGATTTTTGTTTGTTTGTTTACTTTTCTTCCACCAGCCAACAGAGTTGTGGTAGGTACTGGGGTTGCTGGTGGGAGATTTCCCACTGTAGTTGGAGACATGGCAACCCCAGGTGTAGCTCTTTGTAGTGGTACATGCGGAAGTCCTTTGAACGTTCGAGGAGGCAGGGGGTGAACCACCAATTTGCTTTTGTGTATTCCCTTTTTGATAGCACCACGCCACAAGGAGTTAATAGTTCTAGCTCGCTGTATCTCTGTTTTACCTGGTGCAGGAATGCTGTGGGAGGGGTTTCCTCTAGCATGGCAAACAAGTCCCAGCTGGGCTTAATGATGTTATTAGGAATGAAAAAGACGCACAGGGAGAAAGAAGAGAAGAAGCCCGCTCGAGATGACCAGACAGACCCACTGCGGAGGACTGCGTATGTGTGGGTATTCTTCTTGCTTTGTTAATGGGTTGACCCACTGCGAAGGATTGTATGCGGAGGCGTCCTTGTTATTCTTGAATTAGTCTATTATTGGGTAGTAAATAAAGAACTGCTTTCTCTCCTCTCGTAAGCCTGTCCTTGCCTGTCAAAATCCGAAACGAACCATTTGCAAATATGGGCATTGCACTCTTGCTCTATTAAAGAAGGATGGTGAGTAATTAAACAGGACGCTCTTAGCTACAAGTAGAACCTGTCACTATAAGAGTTTCTACTACCGCAGGATCTAGGCCCTCCACGTCGTTTCCCCGTTTGGACTCTGTACAGGCCCCCGCTTTGGATCCTACTATTTTTACACAGTCATGCTGTTTGTTTGTTTTTTGAAACAAATTTTTATTGGAGTATATTCAACATCATTAAACATCGTTACCAATACAATTTAAAAGTTTCATCCCATCCCCCACCCCTCAACAGGCTTCCAACACTGCTAATAACAGAAAGAAAAGAGTTAAAAGGTAATCAAGTTTAAACTTGTAACAATCGATAAACCAGGTAACACAATTCTAACACATAAATGCCTGACTCTTTCAAACATAGTTTCCAATAAAGGTACAGTACAATCAAGTGTTCATTTCATTTCTCATTCAATTTCAATACGAGTCAAGATTGTACATTTTCCCTTTCATTCTATATTCAGTTTCCATATACAGTTTCAGGCCTTCCCAGTCTTTTAGGTATTGTTCTGCCATTTGTCCATTTAGTTTCTTCGTCATTTTGTCCATTTCGGCTAAAAACAGCAGTTTCCTTAAACCAGTCTTGTATATCTGGCACCTTCTCCGCTTTCCACTGTTGCGCAAAAGCCATTCTCGCCGATGTGATCATGTACCAAAGTAATGTCCTTTTTTCTTGTGGAATTTTTTTTCCATTGTCAAACCTAAGAGAAGAAGCTCCGGACTTTTCCTGATAGGAATTTTTAATATCTTCTGCATCTCACAATGTACATTTGACCAGTAACAGTCATGCTGTTTTTATTGTTGCCGGCTGCATTGTGGGATCTGATATAGAAATGGCTTTGGCTGTGTGTGGGGAGAGTAACATAAAACTATATTAAATGCATAAATAATCAATCAATCAATAATATCCCCCCAGTTCTGTGTGTTTGGGGCACGCTTGTGGGGGGAAAAGAAAACCTCTCCAGTACAGAAAAGCGACAAGATTGGACTAAGCCCACAAAATTCCACATCATGCACTACTCGATAAATTCCTCTGCCTTCATACACGCATCTTCCCTTCCATGCCGATCTCTTCATTAGACAGGGTTCAGGGCTGTGAAGAAGATGCTCAGTACATCAGTCACAGGCGAGAGAAAGAAAAACAACGGACGTTTAGAGAGGAATATAACCCGGCTATCGATTTCTCAGGTGTTGTGTTCCTCTGGGGACTCTCGCAAATCCACTCTAAGATCTGGGCTTTTTGGTTGCTCCCACAATGTAAGCTTGGCGGGTGGCGGAATAAAACCTGTGCATCACCTATTCCCCGTTGGTGATAAAGGACTCAGAGGCATGTTATGATTTACAGTCAGTGTGGTGTAGTGTTTAAAGTGCTGGACTAACACCTGGGAAACCCAGATTCGAATCCCCACACTGCTGTGGAAGCTCGCTGGGTTGCCTTGGGCCAGTCACACTCTCTCAGCCTGACCCTCCCTCCCAGGGTCGTTGTGAGAGTGAAATGGAGGAGAGGAGAAGGATGTAAGCTGCTTTGAAGAGAGACAGATTTTGGATTTATACCCTGCCCTTCACTATACCCTGCCCTTCACTACCCAAAGGAGTCTCAGAGCGGCTTACAATCCCTTTCCCTTCCCCTCCCCGCAACACTGTGAGTAGTGTTCCCTCTAAGCTGAGTTAGTGTGACCTAGCTCACAGTTTTTTAGCCTCCGGCTCACACATTTCTGTTTTATATCAGGAAGGAGGGCTCCAGAGCAAGCTAATTTATGCAGGAGCCAAATCACTCGCTCACAACTTTAATGCAAGTCGCTCACAAAAGTAGAAGTTTTGCTCACAGGACTCCACAGCTTAGAGGGATCATTGCCTGTGAGGTGGGTGGGGCTGAGAGAGCTCTCTCGAGAACTGCCCTTGAGAGAACAGTTCTGAAAGAACTTAAGACTGACCCAAGGTCACGCTGGCAGCTGTATGTGGAGGAGTGGGGAATCAAACCAGGCCCCGGGTTTGGTCCCCATTGGGAGAGAAGGGTGGGATATAAATGAAGTAAATAAAGAAACAAACAGTTAAGGACATTGGGAGAGGAATGGGAGAAAAGTGGACTCTGGTTTGCACAACTCTGGTGCTCTTAGGTACTCAGCTTGCAGGAGCAGAAAAGAATGCCCCGGGCAGCCGATCCAGTTTGACTCCACAACTATTCAGTGTATTTATTTATGGAATGATTCATAACCCTTTCTTTTCTCCCCAATGCAGGCCTAAAGTGGATTACAACACCGTTCTTCCCTCTTCCGTTTTCTCCTCAGAACATCCTTGTGAGGTAAAATAGATTGAGAGAGAATGACCAGCCCACACGTCCATGACATGGTGAGTATTCAGAACTGGGTTTTCCCAGCTCCTAGTCCCAGTCCGCTAACCACTACACCCCACCCCATCAACCATGACTCTTTCTGTTGTTACGGGTTAAGGATACCAGTTCCTCCTTTCTCTCCATGCATGGCTGTAACATTCTACCTCTATTTTCTGAGCCTTTGTTCACAGAAGGAGGTGATTGGATGGGAGGCGGAAACAAGTCCTTATTTTGACTTGTGACATTTTAATGCCATCGTCCTTAAGAAAGTTTATAATATTTTTTTAAAAAATGAAAAGCCAACAAAGCCAAAATAGCCCATTTCTCTTGGGCCACTGGTAGTCTCTTCAGAGGCTAATTAGGGATGGGCACCAAAAAATGGTTTGGTTTGTGGCTTGAAGTGTACCCTTTTTGCGAACCACGAACCATCACAAACTTTTAGCCGCCTAACAAACTGGTTTGGGTTTTGAGGTTCATGAGGCGGTAGAGTGCCCCCAGTATGCTAGAGAGAGACAGGCCAAACTTGCAGGGGATCTTCAACTGATCCTCCTCTACCTGCCCTCCAAGTTTGGTGAGGATTGGATTTATGGGGTCCAAACTATGGTTCCCGAAAGAAGGTGCCCCTAGGAAAGTGCTTTCTGGGGAAATAAGTGCCTGTCATTTGGTCCATCTATTGGCCTAAACAATATTTTTATATTTTGTATATATGATAACTGTTTTGTACATATTTTAACTCTTGCTTTTTAGCTCTTTTAACAATGGTTTTAATGATGGATGTTTGCGAGAGGGTTGATTATAAATCCTATAATGTAGTTTCATCATGTATATTTTAAATTGTTACGGTAAAGGTAAAGGTTTCCCTTGCTCGAAAGCCAGTAAAATCCAACTCTAGGGACCGCTGCTCATCTCTCTTTCCAAGCCAAAGAGCCAGTGCTGTCCGAAGATGTTTCCATGGTCATGTGGCTGGCATGACTAGACTCTAAGGCGCACGGAACGCTGTGACCTTCCCACCGAAGCAGTACCTATTTATCTACTTGCAGTTTCTTGCTTTCAAACTGCTAGGTTGGCAGGAGCTGAGACCAGAGACAGGAGCTCACTCTGTCACTCGGCATTTGGGTCTCAAACAGCTGAACTACTGACTTTGCAGTCTGCAGTTCAGCATCTTAACCTCTGAGACACCGCGGCACCCTTTTAAATTGTTAGCCACCTTGATAATCCTTGTAAGACCAGAAAGGTGGGATATAAATTCTGTTGTTGTTATTATTAATAATAATAATAATAATTTTAAAAAATAACAGTCAGTATTGTCTACTCAGACTGGCAGGTGCTCTCCAGGGTCTCAGGTGGAGGTCTTTCTGCCTGGTCCCTTAAAGTGGAGAAGTCGGGGACTGAACCTGGGACCTTCGGCACGCCAAGCAGATGCTCTGCCCCTGAGCCACAGCCCCTTCGCAAGCCTGTTCCCAGTTTCATGTGTGACGTGAATGCACATTGGCTTTTCCTTACATTGCATAAGATTAGCAGCCAGGGGTGAGGAGGAAGGGTAGAGATGAGAGGAAGGGGACCACCATCAATATCCCCTGAAATGGTGGCTACACTGAACCACCCAGAAACAGTTTTCATCAAGGGAGAAGAACCGTGTAAAACGCATGCGCAGCATCACCCGAAGACTGATCAGCAGAAAGGAAGGCCTCTTGGCTAAGGTCTACGCTGTTGACAAATCCCATTCAGTGTATACTTGATCTTACTGTTGTTGTTGTTTTAAACATCAAAAAGCGGAAGGTTGTGGACATCAAAAAGCAGAAGGTTGCAGCGTTGTTAGCCAAGCTCTGCCACTGCACAAAACGGTTTCTATCAAGCTCGGGATTTAATACAGGAACAAAAGGGAACCATCTGGGGCATCGACATAAGCTGGAGCAGGAGAGACTGGCAAAGACTTCTCGGCTTATGGATGCTGTGCTCAGATCCGCAAGAGTACCGGCGCCACCCGGGGGGATCCTACGCCCTATTGGTCCACCTAGTCAGCCACCTCCCAGGGTTGCGTGCGTTCAGATTTATAGTCTAATCTTCTTGGATGAGGAAACTGAGAGTGGGTCAGAGTTAAGGGTCCATTCCCTCGATATAGGTGGGGTGGCCTCTGCCCCTGGCTCTTGTGGCTTGCTCTTGCTCGGTGGCTTGCTATGGCACTACATCACTTCTGGTTTTTACAAAGGAAGTGACAAAGGGTAGCTCTAGGAAGCACTGGGAATGCCATCGATCCCTAGAGCTGCTTTTTATTGTAAGTGATGTGCCACTGCTGCGGTCATCGCAGCTCCCCATATCGCCACCGACAACCCTCCTGCCGGTTTCCAAGGCACTGCCTGGCCACCCTTTAGACAGGGCAGGGTCTTGACTTAAGAACTGGTGGATTCCATTCCTTTGCAGGAGGTTTTCCCCCTGGTTCTGGGCTCAGCTTTGACTCCGTCTTATGGATCCTCACCGGGGGTGGAGACGGCAATGAAAAAAAGTTTCCCCTCCCTGCAGCAGAATATCGATGACTTACCCAAGAGACGCCTCACAGCCTCCAGACTTAGTTGGTCAGCCGTGTTGGTCTGAAGCAGTACAACCAATTTAGAGTTCCAGTGGCACCTTTAAGACCAACAAAGGTTTATTCAAGCAGGAGGAAGAGGAGGAGGAGGAGGAGGAAGAAGAGGAGATTGGATTTATACCCTGCCCTTCACTACCCAAAGGAGTCTCAGAGCGGCTTACAAACTCCTTTCCCTTCCCCTCCCCACAACAGACACCCTGTGAGGTAGGTGGGGCTGAGAGAGCTCTTGACAGAAACGGCTCTTTTTCAAGAACAGCTGTGCCAGAGCTATGGCTTCCCCAAGGTCATCCAGCAGGTGCAAGTGGAGGAGTGGGGGATCAAACCCGGTTCTCCCAGATTAGAGTCCAGGCACTTAACCACTACATCAAACTGGCTCTTGTGTGCAAGGCACACTTCTTCAGGTACATTAGAATGGCAGGCAAGGTTCAAACTCATAGCCAGAGAATGAACAGCAAATTAACATGCAACATGATGATGATCAAGGTATGCAAAGTGACACCAAATAACAAGTTAAGGTGATAAGGTCAACAATTGTAAAGTAATAAATATGTCAAACTAGCAGATAAATGTCTAAAGGTGACCTTTCTAATTGTGGGAAGTGTCTGAGAACCTCCAGACTTACCACCTATAGCGCCAAAGGTGCTGTCAGTAGCTGTTGGGTTCTTTGGAGGAGGTTTTGCTGTGAAACCGTCGTTTCTCTGATAACCAGAAGACGATGACTGCTTTGGCTTGATGGTTTCATATTTTTTATTTTCCTGGGCTGGCTAAGCAGGCATCCAGCCAAAGCTCCAGGCCTTCCTGGTATCTGCCACAAAAGAAACCCAAACAGGTTACTTACCTGTAACTGATGACCTTCGAGTGGTCATCTGTACAGTATCACACATGGTCATGCGCAGGCGCCCATGCGTGGGACTGCACAGAGACCACGACGAAGATCTAAAGGTACTCATTAGTACCTATCCATAAAACAGCCAGCAATTTTATTTTTGCCTTCATAAAGGCAATACCACTTTATTTCAGTGGTAGGACGATCTTCTGCATGGAGATAGCCCCAAATTCACTACCGGCCTCTCATCAGTACTGCAGCCTGACGGTCTCAGTTCTGATTATCCCCTCTCTCTTTTAGGGCGCTTCTGCACTGGCTTTTCCCTCCATTGTTTTACGAAACCCACCTTGGAGCAGAAATCCCCCTCTACACTGCATGCTGCTTTCACTTCCTTCGATCATCAGATTTTATGGTGCCCTCCACACTGCATGCCGCTTTCGCTTTCTTTGATCATCGGGTTTTATGGTACCTTCAGCATAGGTTTATGGCCGTCCAGGGGTGACTTTACAGTCAGTACGGCATTGCCCCGGGGTATCTAAATGTGGTTTTGAGCGGCACCTTTTCCTCCCAGTTGAGAAAATGTGGAGCGAATGCTAGATGCAGAACCACCCGTAAGACTGGGAAGTCAAGCTCTCTCCTCCCACCTACGCCCTCTTGGACTTGTCTGAGTCAGGTGCCGCTGCTTCCGGGGTTCTCCTCGCAGGCATGATTTGTGAGTTCTTGTCTCTCCAGCCTTGTGGACAGAAATCATTAGAGAAGATTTAATCAAGAAAGAGTAATGAAGTCTATAGAAGCAGATGAGATAATCGCTCCTCTCCCGCACAACACCTAGCCCGTTAAAAAAAGGCGTTAGACATTTCTTAAATTAAAGTCTACATATTTTTTCCTATTAAGATAACACGGTTCCACTTGTCCTTTTGAATAGAATCTCTCCCACCCCCCTGTAGCCTTGGGCCCTCTTTCTCTGTTACTCTGCAGGTATTTAAATTCAGATTTCAATTACAGTGAAAGTCATAGAGAGTTAGCTGCTGCTTCTTCTTCTTTTTTTAAAAAAATATCCTAAATCAGATAAGGGGTTTTTGAATATCAGGGACGTTTTACCTGAAAATCTAAGCCACCTGAAGATCATAACTCTCGCACCGCACGGATGCCTTCTCTGGCACATTAAGATACACAAATGGAGGCTGGCTCCCACAATCCGAAACCCATTACCTTTATCGCGATGTGGATTCTTCGGGCATTGTAGCTGCACAAATGGCACAGTGATCAACAGGGATGAGTAGGTTTTTGTCATTCAGTTCCTTTATTGCTTCGGGATTTCTTTCCGTGGTTCCTTAATTCCAGTTTAGCAGAGAGAGTTTCTGAAATTCTCCCTTCAGTTCATTCCCTCCTCTCCCCACCATATTATCCTGCAGCTGTTATGGCCTGTGCAATTCCTCCAAGGTGATTTTTTTTTAAATATAGCATTTTAGTAATGTGTATGCAAACTCTTGCACATCAGCAAAACACCACACACAAGAAAACTGGGATAGATGCGTCGTGCTTTTTTTTTGCAGTGCTATCAATGTCCTTGAGTACACTTGAATAGTCGTCGACCACCACGTGAAAAGGAATCCTGGTGCAATCGTACTAATGATTGTGTTGTGATTGCCCTTTTGGTAAGGTTTTTGTCGATCCACAAATGTGCATTGGTAATAAAGGGGAAGGGCCGTGGTGGCTCAGTGGTTAAGACGCTGGATTGCAGACCAGAAGGTCGGTAGCTCAGCAGATCCAGACCTTAGTGCTGCGTGACGGACTGAGCTCCTGTCTCTGACCCCAGCTCCTGCCAACCTAGCAGGTCAGTAGTTCAGCAGTTCGAGACCCGAGTGCACCGCATGACGGAGTGAGCTCCCGTCTCTAGTTCCAGCTCCTGCCAACCTAGCAGTTCGAAAGCAAGAAATTGCAAGTAGATAACTAGGTACCGCTTTGGTGGGAAGGTAACAGCGTTCTGTGTGCCTTTATGTTTAGTCATGACCACGGAAATGTCTTCGGACAGTGCTGGCTCTTCGACTTGGAAACGGAGATGAGCACCGCCCCCTAGAGTCAGATTCGACTGGCTTTCGAGCAAGGGAAACCTTTACCTAATAAAGGGAAAGGGGGGGGGAGACATGAATGAAGTGAAGTAGCAGAAAACTGCACAGTATTATGAATGATTCGGTAATGGAAACGGGAACATCAGAGGATTCCTAATGGATAATTCTATCTCAGAAACAAGACCACGGAATTCAGAATTCCAGGATCTGGGGAGAAATCTTTTCCTGCTCGATAAGCACTCTGCCTACATTTGGGCCAATGACTGTGAGTCTACCCTCAGGGATAGAGCATCTGCTTTGCATGCAGAAGGTCCCAGGTTTAACTCTTGGCTTCTTCAGTTAAAAGGATCAGGCGTCAGAAAATGGGATGGGCATCTGACCTGAGAGACTGAATATTGGCTGGTAGCTCTTCTCGAGTGTCTCAGGCAGAAACCTTTCACATCATCTCCATCTGGCTTGGTCAGACAGGTATAGGAAGCTTCATGGATAGCAGCTCCCTGTACGGACTAGGATCCATTCTATTAAAAAGGATATTTATGCACAGTTCCGTCATGAAATTTTTGGTTATTATGGGCTTGATTACAGCATGAATTCATGGGTTTTGCGACACCTTGCCTTTCCAGAGCATGAATAGGTCCACATGGCTGGACTTTCTTCTTCCTGCAGGGGTCAAATAATATTCTTGAGAAAGGAACCCGTTGGAACAGGTCGTTGTACTGGCCTCCCCCCTGGTATCTGAATGGTCTTTTGCAATATTTCAGTGATCTTATATTTTCCTAATTCCCCTCCCCCTTTCCTTCCTCCTAATCAACATTTGCAGTCTGGTCTGATTTTTTTGTTTTTACTGTATCCAAGCTTCGAATCTGCCTTCTTTGCACCAGATTTAATGGGAAGGGTGTCACGCTCAAATGAAACTGAGGAGGACAGTCGGACTCCAGGCTTCGTGTTGTCCAGCTAGTTTTCTATGCACAGGAGATTTTATTTTTTTGCATGGAAGACCATTCTATCACATGAACTGCCCACCTGCAGCCTGAAACGCCATGGCCCAAATGTTGGTTTAACGATCACCTACACAATTAGTCATGAATTTGTTGAGGTGCTTCAGCTCACAATCCCTCAGGAACAGTTCCAGGCTTGCCAAGTCTTTTGCAGGCCTCTTCCCCCCCCACCCCCAGCCCTTCCCATTGATGCTCAGCTGAGCGGGGGGGCGGGGGGGAATGAGGAAGGGGAATTGGCAGTGTCTCTCGATGCCACTATATCACTTCTGTGCATCCGGAAGTGGCATCATTGCATTGGCTGATACTCCAGCATTCACCAAAAGTCTATGGTTAAACCATAGAGTTTGGGGTGAATGCTAGAGAGTCACCAGTGATGCAATGACTTCACTTCTGGGTTGAAGTGGAAGTGATGTCACTGCTTCACCCCAGACTGTGAGTCTCGCACCGGTGGCCAAATTCAGGCTTATTAATTTCTTAGTGCAACACAGAAAACTCATTGGTACAAGATGCCGTGATGGACTACTTGCACATGTTACATAAATGAGGGATACTGAGAAAGTCATCGTGGGAAGGCTCAGCAAGTGACCGTGGATCTGCGGCAGGTAGGGGAGGGGATGCACAGGGGGGTCCTCTTGGGGATGGGAAGGCATAGAGGAGGCTGCTAACCTGCGAGAGCCACGGTGGCTTTGTGGGGGAAGGAGGAGTTGTGGGAGCTGCTCTACTGTGCTTTACCCAAGGAGAGACCCACCAACAACGTCTGCCCCAACAGGCTGCGGAACAGCCCATCAAAGGGTTGGCTCCTTGTTTGCAACTGGTGGGGGCAGGACATGATCTGAGCTGCTGAGTGCTTGAGCATCCCTCATGCTGGACAAAGAGCCAGTGTGGTGTAGTAGTTAAGAGCGGCGGATTCCTCCACATGAAGCCAGCTGGGTGGCTTTGGGCCAGTCATGGTCCTTTCAGGACTCTCTCAGCCCCACCTACCTTCACAGGGTGTCTGTTGTGGAGAGAGGAAGGGAGAGGTGATTGTAAGACGCTCTGAGATTCTGAGTCAACGGCAGGGTATAAATCCAGCTCTTCTCCTTCTCCTGTGCCTGTTAGCCATGAAACACAGAGCCCCCTTATTCAGAAGCAGAATCCATGGGATATCCAGGGATCATCACAAAGGGATGCTGTTATGCCTAGATGCCTCCTCCCTTGGAAGGACGAGTCTGGTATCTCGGGAAAGGTGACACAGACAACCTTCTTTCTCAGCATCTCACAGGGTCGCTCATTCTAGGCTCTTCCCTGCTCTGCAAATAGGATCAAAATAGGTTTTCTAGTCACATGGAATGTCTGCCATCAAATACTGACCAGAGGCATGTCTGAAAAACTGACCCTAAAGGTGCAAAGGTCTGGTTTCCGGCAGCTCTCTTCTCTCTTTAAATCCATCAGTGTCAAAGATTGATTTCTCAGAAAAGGCAGTCCAACTCTCTACCTCGGCTGACCTTTCCTTACCTGGTTATCCTAAGTAAATATCTAGTAAAAACCATTTGAATCCCAGAACACTCCTTGTAGTGGTTTTCCTGTCCTGGTAATTAGAGGTCACCAAACACAATAGATATTTTTCACATGAATGTTACATTGCATTTGCAGTTCCTGGGAATGTTATGAAGCTTCCTTGGTCAGACAGCATGGTTTCACTCTTGCCATCACAGCACTGTTTTAGGAGCGAATACGGCATGCTCCAAAGGTTGTATCCAGCCACACTTTGCTCAGTAGTGTGTGTGTGTGTTTGAGCATCCACTAACTTACACCCCCAGCACGAGATTGGGTACACTTCCGTCCTTGAGCGAGACATTTGTTCGTCTCGCTCGTCCTTCTTCTCGGATCTCTAATTCTTTAGATAGGTAAATACAGTCCCATAAGAATAAGTTCCCCTCTTTGTCGCTGTAAGTTACCAACTTTATTTTCTGAACTTGTATGTGTGTTTATAGAGTGCTCTTCAATTAATAAGTTTTGAGAGCCAGTTTGGTGTAGTGGTTAAGTGCGCGGACTCTTATCTGGGAGAACCGGGTTTGATTCCCCACTCCTCCACTTGCACCTGCTGATGTGACCTTGGGTCGGTCACAAGCTCTGGCACAGCTGTTCTCTCAAGGACAGTTTCTGTCAGAAGCTCTCTCAGCCCCACCTACCTCACAGGGTGTCTGTTCTGGAGAGGGGAAGGGGAAGGAGTTTGTAAGCCGCTCTGAGACGCCTTTGGGCAGTGAAGGGCGGGGTATAAATCCAAACTCTTCTTCTTCTTTAATTCTCTTTAATAAGAACCATTTCATTAATAATAGAATCACAGAATCATAGAGTTGGAAGGGACCTCCAGGGCCATCTAGTCCAAACCCCTTCACAACGAAAGAAATTCACAAATATCTCCCCCTCCATACCCGCAGTGACCGCTGTTCCACGCCCAGAAGATGATCAGGGCCTGGTTCATTTTGAGAGTTCTACTGACAGAAAAATCTCAGTATACATAGATGGAGATCTTTCTTACCCTTCTCTCACATTGTCTCTCCTTGCTAAATCCCCCAACATACTCAGGAGACCCTCCCATCATGCCCTATTTCCAGGGCCTCATGATCGGCTAGCGGTCCAACAGGTGATGAGGTAGACAGTTATCTGCTTCTGGAAAGGGAACCTTGCATTCCCAAAGTGCTTTTGACAAGGAACAAGACTGCAAAGACAGTACGGAGGTAATGTCAGTTCCACAGCCCACAAAAGGCTGGCTGGCTTTCCAAGGGTTGTGTGGAAGTTAATGGGATTACTCTGGAGTAATACAATTAAATCCTGCAAATGGCACAAATTGCAGATGTGGCTGATGGGATGCGACAAGTCGCCATTTCTGCGGAGCCAGTTATCGTATAATTTACGAGCGGTATTTTCTCCCCACTCCTGGTGATTGCATGATTTATAGGACTACCAGAGCTCATTTAGAACATTACTGTTGATGGAGATTCAAGCACTGGGAGCCAACGCATCCTCTTTCCTCGCAAATATTTGTTCTAGCGACTAACAGGATATTAACAGGAAGGCAGATTCCGAAGTGCTTTATAAATATTAAATGCTGCTTTCATCGCTATTACAAAAAGAAAGAACCAAAGGTGCTATCTCAGCCCTCAGAAATCAACAAAAACCAGAGGTGCTGAATTCAGACAAGCGCTCGGGTTCTGTTCACAGGGCTCATGCAAAATGAGTGATTTCTCCTACACTTGAATATCTTACAAAGGCCGTCGTATCTGCACAGGCAAGAAAACACATTATAATTCCTTTGTAACGGAGAGAGCAGCATTAAATGGTAATGCAAGCGAGGAGGGGAAAAAATGCTTTACACTAGGAGGAGGAAGGAATAAGCACGAATTGTGTTTGGGAAGACTGGAAATATTTGCACTCCTCCTTGTGTGTTTTACCTTGCCTTCCCTTCCTCTTTCTAAATTTTGCTCCAGGAAGATCCTCTGATTAAATGCAGAGCACCTTCCTTGTCAGCCTGATATTGCTGATTGTCTGGGTCTTTAGCTGACTAATCCAACAGGCATTGCCCTCGCTCTGAACTGACTTCATTGGTGCCGTCACATGACCAGATGGGATGGACTACATTGTTATTATTAGCTGTAATAAGATGGCTGCCACAGCGGTGGCCTGACCATGCGGTCCAACAAACCTCAGACCTTCGTTTCTAAGACAATAGCCCCTTCGGATCCGAAGGAGCACCTATGGGCTCGCCCGGGTCCGAAAGGAGACCTATTGAATTGTTGACTTGTAAATAAGGCCAATCATGGGTGATGGGTGTGTGTGGTGTGGGGCATGCATATAAGCCGGTCACGGACCGGCCACTTGTTTTCTGTTCCTGATGTAATCCAATAAACAAGAACTGATTCCCATTGCTGAGTCTCCGGCCTCAGTACTTTTCATATATAATGTCTCAATGCCATTTTGTTCACTGTGTGGTCCCAGACTGGTTGCGATCTCTCTGACGACATAGCATCTCGATGCCAGTCCATTCATTTTGTGGTCCCTGATTGGCTGTGATCACTCTGGCTGACTACATAGCATCTTGATGCCATTCCATTCACTGTGTGGTCCCCGATTGGCTGTGGTCACTCACATTACCTACCCAGAACAGAGAAAGAAGCATCAAGCAGACAAATAAATGTTGGGAAAGGAAAAGTCGCAGCACCTGGAGAGGAGAATTTGCACTGAGTAGGATTAATAAAATAGGGGTATCTACACGATCACAGTGTGTTTCAGACTTATTTCTCTTCCTGTCCCCCTCATCATCTGCACATGTGTACAGTCCGGGAGAAGCCTACTGGCCCTACTGAAAAATGAATATAAATTTTCCACGTCTGGATAGAGCATTCCCTCCTCTCTCTCTCTCTGTCCTGACATTGCACTGGTTGCCAAATTGCCATCTGACAGGTAAATCTTTATGACACGTCATTTAGCCTCTCATCTCTGTAACAGAGCAATCTGAAGCAGGAGGGATAATGAGCCTTTCTAAATGCGGTGATTGCCCGGGTTCTCCAGATGCCAGAGGTTTGCGACACATCTTCTCCTCCCCTGGCCACAACACAGGAAGAGTCAAGGATAGAGTAGGGTTGTTAGAGACCCAGTTTGGTGCAGGGCTGTATTGTATGGACAGAACCGGTTTGTTCCCCACCTGGTGACCCAATGTCACAGCTTCTGCATACCCTCAGTGGCAGTTCACGAAAGAGCGCCTCAGCCTCACCTCTAGGTTGTGGGAGGAAGTGGTGGAGTTTGTAAGCTGCTCTCAGACTCCTTTGCAGGAGGTATAAATTCAATCTCTTCTTTCTTCATCTATATCTTCCAGCAGGTATCATTGCTTTTGTAGTTTTAGAATTGATTGCTGACTCTGACACTATCATTGCCTTGCTGCATTAAGTTTTCTGAGTTCTTGCTTTCTTTGAGGTCTCGCTGTCACCCATCACCTGTAACAGTGGCCTGTGGGCAATCATTGATACATCAATTGTCTTGGGACACAGTTGCCTTTGTCTGTATCACAAATATAGTTCACTTTCCTCTGCTCACTTGTACCCTACTTAGAGGTAAGTTGGTTACATGTTAGACATTGTTCCTATGGTCTATCTGGCATTAATCTATCCGTTGGTGGGTGTAGTTTCTAGTTGTCCTCAGATAGCTTGATGTTGAGGTTCTGTTCTGTCGTGTTTTGCAAGGTACACCCAGCACTAGGTGTTACTTTGTTATTTA